>CM035837.1:386238729-386813399 GCA_020510985.1 Pholidichthys leucotaenia | reverse complement strand
TACGAGAGGGATCACGCTGAGGATCAGACAGATGAGCCAAATGAGGCCCAGGTAGATGGTGGGACTAGAAAAATGAATATAAAACCACAGCACAGGGTGAGCGAAAGACAAGAAGAGACAGCTACCAGGGTGGCTGAGTCAGTGTTGGAGGACGAGGATGACATTGAATTAGATGAAGAGTTATGTAAAATCTCAATCAAGCGGAAGAACTTGGAAACCAAACAGCAGAGGAGCAAAGTAAAAAGGGTTGTCAAAGAAAGTTCTGAGGTTTCTCCATCTCAGCCAGATTCTTATGCTGGGTCTGAGATAGAGAGTGATGGTGAAAGCAGTGATGATGTGGCCAGTGGAGGTGGTTACCCCTTCACAAAAATACAGAAGTTTTTGCAGGACACTAAGGGATCCAGAATGGTTAAAGTTGAAAGCTTCTTCCCCGATCTAAAACGTTTTGTTGACTCTGCTCGGGCCTACATGAAAAATAGGGGAGAGCTTGAGCAGGAAAGTTTTACTGATCAGGAGATCTACAGACTATAAAAGCTTGTGCTAAAAGTTAAGAACCAAATTGCCCAGGATGATTAGTCTTTTATCGCTCATTCTTTCTTTTCTGTTTTTGTATTGGTTTTACCCTTTTATATGCATGTGCAGTTTTAATTTTGGCACACTCAACATCAATGGGGCAAGAGAAATGTCCAAGCGAGCGTGTGTTTTTACTCTTGCAGAATGCAAGAAAATTAATGTTCTGTTTGTTCAGGAGACTCATAGTTCTGAGGACAATGCTGCTGACTGGAGGAGGGAATTTCGGGGTGAAATTTTTCTTAGTCATAGAAGCAGCAACAGTGGTGGAGTGGGTATTTTATTTTCTCGAGATTTTATTCCACTTTCTTATGACATTGATGAGATAATTGCAGGCCACATTTTAAAAGTTCGAGCTGTTTTTGAGAATGTGAAAGTTGTTTTTATAAATGTGTATGCTCCAACCGTAGGCACAGAAAGATTGGCCTTTTTAAATATTTTAGATGACACGATCAAAAATTGCAGTAATGATGACTTTTTATTTGTGGGAGGTGATTTTAATTGTACAGAAAATCCTCTTATGGATAGGAATCACCCAGAGCCACATGCTGCATCCAACAGAGTTTTAAAAGGTCTCATAGAAGCTCATGATCTGTGTGATGTGTGGAGAAATTTTCATAGCAAGGCTAGACAATACACATGGAGCCATAGAAAGGACAATATTCTGTCCTTAGCTAGACTGGATAGGGTTTACAGTTTTAAGCACCATTTTAGCATTTTTAAAAGTGCTTTTATAGTCCCTGTTGGCTTCACAGATCATTCCCTGGTTCAGTGTTGTGTTTTTATCAAGAATATAAAGTGCAGTAGTGCATACTGGCATTTTAACACGTCACTTTTATCGGATAACAGTTTTAAAACTGCTTTTATGTTTTTTTGGAGTAATTTTAAATTAACAAAATCAAATTTTAGTTCTTTGCAGCAGTGGTGGGATGTAGGGAAGAGCCAAATAAAGAATCTGTGCCTACAGTATACTCGCAATGTCTCTGGAGACTTGGCCAGGTCTGTCAGGGACCTGGAGAGAGAAGTAGTGGAGCTGCAGTCTTTGGCAGGCTCCACAGGAGAAAGAGGACATTTTGAGGCCCTCAATGGCAAAAAGTCTGTTTTAACTGACCTACTGGGTGTGGCTGCCAGGGGCGCTGTGGTACGCAGTAGGTTCCAGAACATCGCACTAATGGACGCTCCATCTCATTTTTTCTTTGGTCTGGAGAGGAAGAATGGTCAGAGGAGGATGATCCACTCTCTTAGCTCCGAGGACGGGCGGCCGATCCATGAGTCTGCGGAGATCCGTCACTTTGCAGTTGCTTTCTACAAGGATCTCTTTAAGAAAGAATTTGTTGAGAATCCACATGCACTGAGTCATTTTTTGACGGACTTGCCAAAGGTGATGGCTAGCGTGAATGCGGAGCTGGAGAGCGGGATCACTCTGCAAGAACTGGCAGTGGCTGTCCAGTCTCTTCAGTGTGGAAAAGCCCCAGGGATAGATGGCCTACCAGCGGAGTTCTACAAGGCGTTCTGGTCTGAGATCTGTGAGGACTTGCTGGAAGTACTGTCTGACAGTCTGCGGAAGGGTCACCTGCCCCTAAGTTGTAGGAGAGCAGTCCTCACCCTCCTTCCAAAAAAAGGCGACTTGAAAGACATTAAGAACTGGCGTCCGGTGGCCCTCCTCTGTACTGACTACAAAATTCTCTCCAAAGTGTTGGCTACCAGACTGACGAAGGCGATGGAGCAGGTCATACATGTAGACCAGACCTACTGTGTACCTGGTAGGTTGGTTACAGACAACATTTTTTTAATTCGTGATGTTTTGGACCTCTCCAGCTCATTGGTCAAAGAACTTGGTCTTATTTCAATAGACCAAGAAAAGGCGTTTGACCGAGTTGAACATCCATACCTTTGGCAGACATTAGAGGCCTTTGGTTTCAGCTCAGGGTTGATCGCCATGATCCAGGCTTTGTATAGAGACATTGAGAGTATTCTTACGATTAATGGTGGTTTGAGTGCTCCTTTCAAAGTTGAGAGGGGTGTCCGACAGGGCTGCCCCCTCTCAGGTATGCTGTACTCTCTTGCCATTGAGCCCCTCCTTTGTAAACTAAGGCAAGGCCTCACTGGTTTTAAAGTCCCCAACTCTGACTCTGTTTTTAAAGTGTCTGCCTATGCTGATGACGTTGTTGTTTTTACAAGAAATCAAAATGATGTAGACTACCTTTTAAGAACTGTCAATCTTTTTGGTGAGTGCTCCTCAGCGAGAGTGAATTGGGATAAGAGTGAAGCTGTTGTGGTGGGGGGGAGACCACAAAAAATGACCTGGTGGCCTCTCGTGGACACAAGGTGGTTTTAAATGTCTTGGTGTGTTCTTAGGGAATCAGACTTTTACTGGGAAAAATTGGGAGTGTTTTTTAGAAAAAGCTGAAGGAAGACTGAAAAAATGGAAATGGATTCTGCCAAACTTGTCCTTCGGAGGTCGTGTTTTAATCATCAACAATTTGATTGCTTCGATGCTGTGGCATCGACTGTCTTGTCTGGACCCTCCACCCAATTTGCTGGCCAGAGTGCAGTCTATAGTCGTGGACTTTTTCTGGGACCGTCTTCACTGGGTTCCACAGAGCATCCTGTTTTTACCGAGGGAAGAAGGTGGTCAAGGGCTCATCCATCTGGCCAGCAGAGGGGCTGTCTTCCGCCTGCAGTTCATTCAGCGACTGCTGAGTGGCCCCCTGGACCTTGTGTGGAGACCTATTGCCAGGGCTGTCCTGGCTCGCTGTGGAGGGCTTGGACTAGAGGAGTCGCTGTTTTTAATGGACTTAAGGAGCCAAAAACTCCCAGAACTTCCCCAGTTTTACCAAAGTGCTTTTAAAATCTGGGGACTTTTTAAAAAGAACTCTCCCCAGGCTTCCTTGTCACCTTTCTGGCTTTTAAAGGAACCACTTGTGTTCGGGACCCATTTTGATGTGGGCAATGCTTTAGGACCTTCTGTTTTAAAAAAGTTCATTTCTGCAAAGGTCACAACGCTGGGACACTTGGTAAACTTATGTTTTCCTAACTTGGACAATGCTGTTGCCCTGTGCTCTGCTCTTGGCGTTTCTTCAGTCAGAACTGTAATGAACTTGCTGAAAGATTGGAGAGACTGCCTGTCTGCAGAAGAACACTCTGCTATTGTTTTACACTGCAAAAACTCTGTGCGAACTTCTGATGATCCTTTTCCTTTTAGTGTTTTATCTCCTGATTTTAAAGAGGGCACTGGTGTGTTTTTAAACTCTGAACACATTAACATTTGTGACTCTCCTGGTAAAAAAATGTATGGACTCTTGGCGAAAGTTTTAAATGTAAATAAGTTAAAAGGTCGAGCTGATACACCATGGAGGAAACACTTGGGTTTGGGTTCAGAGGTGAGGCCTGCCTGGAGAGCACTCTATAAACCACCATTAACTAAGAAGGTTGGAGACCTACAATGGCAAGTTTTACGTGGTGCTGTGGCTGTAAATGCTTTTATCCCCATTTTAAACCCAAATGTTGTTGAGGTTTGTCCTTTTTGTCCTCAGAAAGAGACTGTGTTTCATTGTTTTCTGGACTGTAACAGACTGCATTTGTTGTTTGTTTTTTTGGGGAAGCTGTTTTATCTGTTTGGAGAAGTCTTTTCCCTGCAGATTTTTATCTTGGGTTTTCCATATAGGCAGAGAACTAAGAAAAAGAGTGAACTTTTAAATTTCATCCTGGGTCAGGCTAAAATGGCTATCTATGTTAGTAGGAAAAGAAAAATTGAACAAATACTGGATTGTAATGTAAAAGACATGCTGGTTGGCATGATTAAGGCTCGAATAATGATTGATTACAATTACTATCATCTGATGCAGAATGTTGAAACCTTTGAGGCTATGTGGTGCTTTAAGCACATCCTGTGTTGTGTTAAGGAGGGGAAAATTACCTATGGTATAATCCTGATGTAAGAAGCAAGTTTTTTGTTTTAGTTTTCCTGGTTTGGTTACTTGTGTCTTTGATTTCTTGTCAGTGAGACATTTTCTTTTTCCATTGCTTCTTTTAGTTGTTGTGTTTTTCTGTTGAATTTGTGACAATAAAGGTGTGTTGAAAAATCAAATCAAATCTCTCTCTCTCTCTCTCTCTCTCTCTCTCTCTCTCTCTCTCTCTCTCTCTCTCTTTCTCTCTCTCTCGTGCGCATGCGTGGGCGTTTGTGGGAGCAGGGGTGTGGAGTGGTGTCGAGTGAGTACTTTAAACTTTGTATTTTCTAACTTTTTCTCTATCTTGTGTGTTTGAGGTGTGTGTGTTTAATATAGTGGGTTGAGTGTGGGTGTGCTGGGGTGTGAGTGTTGGAGTGAGTGTGTTGGGGAACGGTAGCTTCTGCTGCCGGTTTTTCCCGGCCGGCATCATGCCGGTGATTGATGGTGGTGTGGAGTTTGAGCGCTTAACCCGGCGTCATGGTGTGAGAATCCTCCCGACAGTTCCCTGTTCTGTGGAGGAGGCCAGCCTCGCTGTAGGACAGGTGGTTGGGCATGGCAGCATAAAATCAGCATCGAGGATGAACAGCGCAATTGTGATCTTTCTGGATTCGACTGAAAAAGCTGATCAGGTGGTGGCACAGGGAGTGGTCCTAGGTGACACTTTTACTCCCGTTTTACCGCTGGCGAATCCGTCTAGGAGGATCATCATCTCAAACGCTCCTCCTTTCGTTAAAAATGATCAGCTGATTAGAGAGTTGTCCCGTTTTGGCCAGGTTGTGTCCCCTATCAGAATGGTCTCTCTGGGTAGTAAATCACCCCTGCTGAAGCATGTTGTATGTCACAGGAGGCAGTGTTTCATGGTGTTGAAAGACAGCTCTGCTGAACTGAACGCGTCTTTTAATTTCAGGATTGACGGCTTTAGCTACTTGGTGTTTGCAACATCTGAAACCATGAAGTGTTTTGCGTGTGGCGCAGAAGGCCATCTTATTAGGTCATGTCCTGAAAAGGCGAACACAAAGAGCACTGGCGGTAAGAAAGGTGACGCCGCTGTTTCTGGTGGTCCGGAGGGTAGCGCTACATGTGGTGCGGCGGATGCCGCTGCGGCGCCCGCTTCTGCTGGGGCGTCCGCTTCTACTTCTGCGGGGGCGTCCGCGTCCGCATCCGCGTCCGCGTCCGCTTGTGCTGGGGCGGCCGCGGCCGCCTCTGCTGGGGTGGCCGCGGCGGGCGCGGTAGTTGCCCCCCCAAACAGTGATGGTGGGGAATTTCTGTCTGGCGGCAGCTCTGATCAATTGTGACGAGCCTGTCGCCCGGGGTAAACAGGTGGAGGGTGTAAGTAAAAGTGCAGTTAAACGAAGGAACGTGAATGAACAGACTTTGCAGGCGGGGGAGGAGCGGTTTGAGGCTGTAGCGGACACACAGAGCAAACACTGCATGACAAACGTTGCGTTTCATGAAGAAATGCAGGAATGTAGTTTTGTTGAAGAGGATCCTTTTAAAGCTGCACAAAAAAGGAAAAGTGCGGAAAACTTGCAGAGCTCTGCTAAATCTAGTAGGATTGGGAATTTAGATTTACCGAATGAGAGCGCTTCTGACGAAAGTGGAGATGAGTCTGAACTGATGCAGACGCAGACGCAGGAGGAGCAAAGCTCCTATTGTTTTACTAAAATTAGGCAATTTCTCCAGGTGACTAAGGGGAGCAGAGCTGTGAAAGTGGAAAATTACTTTCCAGATCTGGAGTTATTCGTGGCATCAGCTCGCAAATTTATGAAACTGAATGATGGGAATGAGACTTTCACTGATCAGGAAATTTATCGTTTAAAGAAACTGGTTGCTAAACTGAAATTGCAAATTACTAACAGTCATGTTGACTCTTAGTTTGTTTCTTCCCTTTTATGCTATGTGTGTGTTTTTTTACTGTACCCTATTTTTATCCTTTTTAATGCCCCACCTTAGAATTGGCACTCTCAATATTAATGGGGCCAGGGATGATGTAAAAAGGGCCTCTTTATACAAGCTTTTTAATTTAAAGAAACTTGACGTGCTGATGGTCCAGGAGACTCACAGCACTGTGGACATTGAGAGCCATTGGAGAAAAGAGTGGGATGGCTGCATTTTTTTTAGCCACAAATCCAGTAGCAGTGGGGGGGGTGGCTGTACTTTTCTCTAGGGGTTGTGTGCCTGTCTCTTATGAGGTAGAAGAGGTGGTGAGAGGTCATTTCCTCTTATTAAAGGTACAGTTTGAAAACGTGAACTTCGTTTTTATAAACGTGTATGTGCCAACACAGAGAGCAGAGAGGATCAGGGTCTTTGACGTGCTTTCGGATACGGTTAAGTCCTGTGATCCAAATAGTTTTTTATTTCTGGGGGGTGATTTTAACTGTACATTAAACCACAGACTAGACAGGAACCATCAGGAGCCTCACCCTGCTTCTGCCAATAGGCTGAGAGAACTGGTGAAAACACATGAAATGGTCGATGTGTGGAGATCACATCATGGGGACCAGAGGCAGTACACCTGGAGCCATGTCAAAGATAACCTTTTATCTATGGCTAGGTTAGACCGTTTTTATGGTTTTAAACATCAAATGAGTGTTTTTAAAAATAGTTGTATCTGTCCTGTTGGTTTCACTGATCACTGCCTGCTGTTTTGTTCTGTGTTTATTGAAAATGTAAAGTGTAAGAGTGCTTTTTGGCATTTTAACAATACACTTTTAAATGATGTGTTTTTTAAAGAGGTTTTTCATGATGTTTGGAAGTCACACAGGGAACAAAAACCCTCTTTTAGTTCTCTCCAATTGTGGTGGGATTTTGGTAAGGCCCAGATAAAACAACTCTGCCAACAGTACACTCAAAATGTCACTCGTAGCTTGACCCAATCCTTGAAAGTTCTGGAGACTGAGGTGGTAGAACTAGAGGAGTTGCTCAGTTCTACAGGAAAACAGGAGCACTTAGAGGCTCTCAAGTCAAAAAGGTCAGCCTTGGCTAGCTTGCTAGGGGTCACCGCACAGGGTGCTCTGGTCCGCTCACGCTACATGGATGTAGCTCTGATGGACTCGCCCTCCCAGTACTTTTTTGGACTGGAGGGGAAAAATGGACAGAGAAAGCTCATTCACTCCTTGTTGGGCGATGACGGGAGAACAATCTCCACAGCAGCAGAGATCAGGAAACACGCTGCTAGCTTTTACAGTGAATTGTTTAGAGCAGAGTGGAGGGAGGACACGTCACTGGGCCAGGTTTTCCTTGATGGTCTTCCAGTGCTCTCAGAGGACCTTGTTGCCGGCTTGGATGCTCCACTGTCTCTGTCTGAGCTGCATACGGCGCTAATGAGCCTCCAGAATGGAAAATCACCAGGCATAGATGGTCTCTCTGTGGACTTTTTTAAGGAATTCTGGCCCCTGCTTGGTCCAGACCTGCTGGAGGTTCTCCAAGATAGCTTGGAAAGGGGGACCCTACCCACGACCTGCAGGAGGGCCATCATCACACTGTTGCCGAAAAAGGGGGACCTCCAGAGCCTAAAGAACTGGAGGCCAGTCTCTCTGCTCTGCACAGACTACAAGATTCTCTCAAAAGCTCTGGCCCGAAGACTGAGAAAGGTGATGAGCGAGCTCATTCATGTAGACCAGACTTACTGTGTGCCTGGCAGGCTGATTAGTGACAACGTCACTTTAATTCGGGATATTTTGGAGGTCTCTGGTTCATTGGCGGTAGAAACTGGTTTGATTTCAATTGACCAGGAAAAGGCGTTTGATCGGGTTGAACACCAATATTTATGGACAGTTTTAACAGCTTTTGGGTTCAGCCCAGGCTTCATAGCCAGGATACGGGTCTTGTACAGTGACACTGAGAGTGTGCTGAAGATAAATGGGGGCCTGTCTGCCCCTTTAAAAGTCCAGAGGGGGGTTCGGTAGGGCTGCCCTCTCTCAGGGATGCTGTACTCCCTCGCCATAGAGCCTTTGCTTCACTGCCTGAGAAGGGATCTATCAGGAGTTACTTTTCCTGGCTGTGACACCACGTTCAAGCTGTCGGCCTATGCAGATGATGTAGTCATTCTGCTAAACAAGCAGAGTGACATTGACGTTCTGGTTAGGAGTGTCAATCTTTTTGGCCAATTTTCCTCTGCAAAGATAAACTGGGGAAAAAGCGAGGCTCTGATGGTGGGGGAGAAACTAGAAAATCAGCTTACGCTGCCGGGTGGGTTGATTTGGAAAAAAGGAGGTTTTAAGTATCTTGGTGTCTTTATTGGAAATCAGCAGTTTGAGCAAAAAAATTGGGATGGGGTCATAGAGAAGATTAACGGGAGACTAAACAAGTGGAAGTGGCTAATGCCAAGAATATCTTTTAGAGGAAGAGTGCTCATTTTAAATAATCTTGTTTCCTCATCCCTGTGGCACCGCCTCATGTGCATGGACCCCCCTGCTGGTTTGTTGTCCAAAATTCAGTCTGTTTTGGTGGACTTTTTTTGGGGGGGTGGACTCCACTGGGTTCCTCAAGCCCTGTTATATCTTCCCAAAGAGGAGGGGGGGCAAGGAGTGATTCATTTAGCTAGTAGAGGTGCTGCTTTTAGACTGACTTTCATACAGAGACTGCTGACGGGCCCCCAGGACCTGGTATGGAGGCCTTTGGCCTGTGTTATTTTACAGAGAGTCCTTGGGCTTGGGCTAGACCTCCCTGTGTTTTTAATGGATTTTAAGAACTCTAATGCACTGTCTTTACCCAGTTTTTACCGCAGTCTCTTTTCAGTGTGGACTCTTTTTAAAAAACAAAGAGGGCCATGCGATTCCCTCTACTGGTTGTTGAGGGAGCCGCTGGTTTTTGGTGGTCGCCTTGGTGTCCTGCCGGGAGTTGGAAGGACCTTCCTTGATAGGCTGTGTTCCAGGAACATTCTCACTCTGAAGCAAGTGGTGGAACTGGCTGGTCCTGGCCTCAACAACGCCTCAGCTTTAGCAGCTCATCTTGGTGTCAGGTCGAATCGTTTCATCGATGGTCTTCTTGCACACTGGAAACAGGAGCTTCATGGACTTGAGCACTCCCTACTCTTGGACTTTAGCAATGGCACGCTGCAGCCAGAAAGCACTGACCCCTTTCCCTCTCTCACGCTCTATATGGACTTTGACGTCGCTCCTTGCTCCTTACTGGCATTCTGTGCTCCCACTGGTGTGGACTTTGGAGGAGCCAGTGGTAAGGCACTCTACAGACTGGTGGTGATGGCACTCAACAAGGACCGATTGAACACCTGTGTGGACACTCCTTGGAGAGCCTATTTTAAACTAGGAAAAGGGCATCGGCCTGCCTGGAGGGCTCTTTACAAAGCCCCTCTCCCTAAGAGGCATGGAGACTTACAGTGGAGGGTCCTGCATGGTATTATAGCTGTCAATGCTTTTGTTTCTGTGATTAACAGCAGTGTCAGTGATCAGTGTGTTTTTTGTTCCTCTAGGGAGACTGTTTTTCATTGTTTTATTGAATGTCAGCGCCTGAGTGGCCTCTTTGAACTTCTCACAAAACTTTTTCATATTTTTAAGGAAGTTTTCTCTAAGCAGGTTTTCATTTGTGGTTTTATGTACAATCGTCGTTTTAAGCAGAAGTGTCAACTACTGAACTTTGTTTTAGGGCAGGCAAAGTTGGCTATCTATGTAAGCCGGAGAAGAAAACTTGAAAATGTTGAGAATGATGTTGATGTCAAAATTGTATTTGTGAGGCTACTTAAAGCCAGAATCAGGCTGGACTTTCAGTTTTTTATGGGGAATGGGGATGTGGAAGGTTTCAGGACCCTCTGGTCCCTGGAGAATGTCCTCTGTTCAGTTCATGATGGACAGCTTTTTTGGGGGCGTTTTTTGGGGGATTAATTTTCTGTGTAACATAGCATGATATAGAAATTGTATTGACTGATGGACAAGTGTGTTTATTAAAGATCTTTTAAAAATCAAAATCTCTCTCTCTCTCTCTCTCTCTCTCTCTCTCTCTCTCTCTCTCTCTCTCTCTCTCTCTCTCTCTCTCTCTCTCTCTCTCTCTCTCTCTCTCTCTCTCTCTCTCTCTCTCTCTCTCTCTCTCTCTCTCTCTCTCTCTCTCTCTCTCTCTCTCTCTCTCTTCCAAGAAGGCCCAGAGTCTTCCAGGCTCTGCGAAAAATCCTGTTTCTTTTCTTTAAAATTCATTTTTCTTAGGTTAATATTTTCTTCTTTAAATCACCATGCAAGAAGACTTTGTTTGATTTTTTCTAAGCTTAAACCAACACTTTCAAGCCACATACATCAGAAGAAACGGGTTGGTGGCGTGTTTTGTCCCAGTTTGAATTTCTGATGGAACTTTGCACAATAAACTAATTCCTTCTTCAGTGCATCAGAGGAGACCTTGCCCAGTTTTGCTGGAAACCAGCCCGATTGCCATCTCAGGAGCACGGCGTTGTGGGAGAGTCTGTCCATTAGCCTTTCCATCAACAGAATCCACAGACATCCAGCTGAATCAAGGTTGGCACATGGGGCCCTGCTGCCACCAGGGACGTGATCTGACGCTGTGGCTGATGGTCTGTTGTCTAATTTACCTTAATTCTTCAGAATAGTCCTGGTATAAGTTCTTTTAACTTAATTTCATGCAACCTCCCTTCAGAATTTTAAAATGCATGTTGTCTTTCATTAATCTACGTTCTTTTTCAGAGTAAAGCAAATTTTCTATTTTTTTTTAAAAAATGGTTAATCATCATTTTCTTCATAAAACTGCATCCACTTTTCTTAACCAATGCTATTTTATGGTTTTCCAAATTCCAGTATGCTGATAAATTAAACTATGCTTCACTTGGTTCCACAAATGCGTGATTCAGTAAGCAACTCAGTAACAGTCTATGATGCACATGATACATGTGAATTCTGTTTTAAAGTTATCCAAATATGTTAACCTATTCTGACATTTCTTATTAAACTATTGAAAGACACATGGGAGTTATTGTTTGATTTCATGTCCATCTTTTTTGATTACCAGAGACAAGAACTCACAAGGGTTTATTTTGAGACTGATTCATAATTGGTACAATAAAAAATTGTTAATAAAATTGTCCATTATATGGACTGGTGCCCCTAACGAGGATTTGAGTGTAATAAAAATAAATCTTCATTCCTACTCACATTCATATTTACATTAATACTTGTACCAACATTAAATTACCTATAAAAACCCATAAATCCACTACACCTACGAGAACAGCTGACCTTTATTTGGGGTTAATCAGAGGCACTTTAAATGGTGGTAGGTGTGTGCTGACTCCCATTTAACATGAGTGTGAATGTTACTGGTTAATTCTGAACACAGCCACATCCCCAGGTGCAAGACGGTGTGCATATTTATGCAAACAGGTTATTGTAAGTTTTTTATTTTTCCCCTTAAAAGATTTCAGTTTTGAGATTTAAAACCACCTATCTTCATTTGATGGTTATGGTTATAAATTTTAAAATTATAAATCATAATATTCAAATTGACAGAGAGGTAAATGTTATGCCCCCTAATAAAAATATGAACATTTAATTATTATCAAAGTGGTTGATTAATTTTGTGTGTTGACTAAACAAGGATTAGAAGATTGCAACTTTTTGACATTCGTGTCAGTTTCAAGGAACATAAAACTATCTGGATTATTGGTTTATTTGAGCACACCCTGATGATTTCAAACCCTGAATAAAAAACAAATGTCAGCAGTCATTTTTATAACAATACTGAAGTTAACTCAGATTAAATGAGTAAATGCAACAAACTGGAATTATGTCACCAATACTCACCAATGCCCACAAAATGCAAATACACTCACAGCAACTGAGTGAATACTACAAAAGTGTCTTTTTGAGTAAACTTAAATTTGTAGAAATTAGCGACTCCAGTTTTTTTGGAAGGATGAAGTTATATTTACTTACTTTTTTCATCAAGAACCACTGTTAGGTTGTGTTATCGCCTGCACAAATAAACGTTTTCTGTATGCTCCCCTGATTTGGTTATTTTGTGATTATTTGCATTTTTGCCCTCTGTGTTCCCCTGAGTCCCCAGTCATTGTCTTCTGTGTCATCCCCTGTCTCATCCTGAGGTCTTGTGTGTATATGGAATTTCCCCATTGTGGGACTAATAAAGGCTTATCTTATCTTATCTTATCTTATCTTATATTGGTTTGCCTATTGTTCCAGCTCCTCATGTTTTCCATACCCTGAGCCACTGTCCTCTCTCCATAACTCCTGTATTGTGATCCTGTATGTTCATTATGTTCAATGTTCATCCCCTGTCTGTGGTTGTCTGTACAGCCATGCCCATCCTGTGTTCCTCACCTGCAGCCAGTTCCCCTGCTGCCCTTGATTGTGCCCACCTGTTCCATGATGTGTTATTTATTCCCCTGTCTATATATTCTGGGTTCTGTCTGTGTCTAGTGTGGTGTCATCGTCTGACTTTCCCTGCTGGCTATGTATCCCAAATCTTTGAGTTTATTTAGCAATCCTATCTTGAGTTATTTTCGAGCACACATGCTGTATTTTGTTTCTTTGTGTTTGCTATCAATAAATCATCATGTTAGGCTAGAGTTCTGCCTGCTCACTGAGTCCACCAACCTTGCCTCCTTACCTGTCAGCCAGGGGTAGACATGACAGGTTGGGGACAACCATCCACAGCAATGAAAAATGCACAAGAGCGATGAAGAAGTGAGTGCAGGAAGGGTGGAGTGAGTGGAGACAAGTGTCAGAGAAGATTTGCGACAGAAGGATAGCAGCTAGATTGAAAGGGAAGATTTACAAGACGGTAGTGAGACCTGCTACGGTGTATGGTTTGGAGATGGTGGGACTGAGAAAAAGACAGGAAGTAGAGCTGGGGGTGGCAGAGTAGAAGATGCTAAGATTCTCATTAGGGGTGACTAAGAGGGAAAGGATTAGAAATGAGTATATTAGAGGGACAGCTCAGTTTGGGCAGTTTAGAAATAAAATAAGTGAGGCAAGGCTGAGATGGTTTGGACATATGCAGGGGAGGGATAGTGGATATACTGCACAAAGGATGTTAAAGATGGAGCTACCAGGCAGAAGAAAAAGAGGAAG
This sequence comes from Pholidichthys leucotaenia, assembly GCA_020510985.1. NCBI lineage: Eukaryota > Metazoa > Chordata > Actinopteri > Cichliformes > Pholidichthyidae > Pholidichthys > Pholidichthys leucotaenia. Next base: position 386,799,832 of record CM035837.1, on the reverse strand, counting down.
ACCACAGAGAAGATATATGGGAAATTTTAGGATGTAGTGAAGGAGGACATGGAGAGGGTTGGTGCTACCAAGGAAGATGCAAGGGATTGGGTAAGATGGAGACAGATGATCCACTGTGGCGACCCCTAAAAGGAGCAGCCGAAAGAGGAAGAAACCTATCAAGTATATAAGTATATACAGTGGTGTGAAAAAGTGTTTGCCCCTTTCCTGATTTCTCATTTTTTTGTTTGTCACACTTAAATGTTTCAGATCATCAAACAAATTTTAATATTAGACAAAGATAACACAAGTAAACACAAAAAGCTATTTTTAAATGAAGGTGTTTATTGTTATGGGCAAAAAAAAAAAAAAATCCAAACCTCCATGGCCCTGTGTGGAAAAAGTAATTCTGCCCCGTTAAAACATGAATTAACTGTGGTTTATCACATCTTTGGAAAGCTGAGTTCAATTTTTCTAGCCACACCCAGGCCTGATTACTGCCACACTTGTTCTCAATCAAGAAATCATTTAAATAGGACCTGCCTGACAAAGTCAAGTAGACCAATAGATCCTCAAAAGCAAGACATCATCCAAAGAAATTAAGGAACAAATGAGTAACAAAGTAATTGAGATCTATCAGTCTGGAAAATATTATAAAGCCATTTCTAAAGCTTTGGGACTCCAGCAAACCACAGTGAGAGCCATAATCCACAAATGGCAAAAACATGGAACAGTGGTGAACCTTCCCAGGAGTGGCCGAATGACCAAAATTACCCCAAGAGCGCAGCGTCGACTCATCCAAGAGGTCACAAAAGACCCCACAACAACATCCAAAGAATTGTAGGCCTCACTTTCCTCATTTAAGGTCAGTGTTCATGACTCCACCATAAGAAAGACACTGGGCAAAAATGGTTTGCATGGCACGGTTCCAAGATGAAAATCACTGCTGAGCCAAAAGAACATAAAGGCTCATATTATTTTTGCCAGAAAACATCTTGATGATCCCCAAGACTTTTGGGAAAATATTCTATGGACTGACGAGACAAAAGTAGAATTTTTTGGAAGGTGTGTGTCCCATTACATCTGGCATAAAAGTAACACAGCATTTCAGAAAAGGAGCATCATATCAGCAGTAAAATATGGTGGTGGTAGCATGATGGTCTGGGGCTGTTTTGCTGCTTCTGGACCTGGAAGACTTGCTGTGGAAAATGGAACCATGAATTCTGTTGTCTACCAAAAAGTCCTGAAGGAGAATTTCCGGCGATCTATTCGTGACCTCAAGCTGAAGTGCACTTGGGTTCTGCAGAAGGACAATAATTCAAAACACACCAGCAAGTCCACCTCTGAATGGCTTAAGAAAAACAAAGTGAAGACTTTGTAGTGGCCTAGTCAAAGTCCTGACCTGAATCCTATTGAGATGCTGTGGCATGACCTTAAAAAGGCGGTTCATGCTCAAAAACCCTCCAATGTGCTGAATTACAACAAATCTGCAAAGATGAATGGGTCAAAATTCCTCCACAGCGCTGTAAAAGACTCATTACCAGTAATCGCAAAGTCTTGATTGCAGTTGTTGCTGCTAAGGATGGCCCAACCAGTTATTAGGCTTAGGGGGCAATCACTTTTTCACACAGGTCCATGTAGGTTTGGATTTTTTTCCCCCTTATTAATAAACACCTTCATTTAAAAACTGCATTTTCTGTTTACTTGTGTTATCATTGTCTAATATTTAAATTTGTTTGATGATCTGAAACATTTAAGTGTGACAAACACAAAAAAAAGAGAAATCAGGAAGGGGGCAAACACTTATTCACACCACTATATATATATATATATATATATATATATATATATATACTGTATATATATATATATATATATATATATACACGGTGGGGCAAAAAAGTATTTAGTCAGCCACCAATTGCGCAAGTTCTCCCACTTAAAAGATGAGAGAGGACTCCAGTTTTCATCATAGGTATACCTCAAATAGGAGAGACAAAATGAGAAAAAAAAAATCCAGAAAATCACATTGTCTGATTTTTAAAGAATTTATTTGCAAATTATGGTGGAAAATAAGTGCTCTGAGTGTTCTTTGGATGCAACTCAGCATTCTTTCTCCTCCAAACACGACAAGTTGAGTTTTTACAATAAAGTTCTATTTTGGTTTCATCTGACCATATGACATTCTCCCAATCCTCTTCTGGATCATCCAAATGCTCTCTAGCAAACTTCAGACGGGCCTGGACATGTACTGGCTTAAGCAGGGAGACACGTCTGGCACTGCAGGATTTGAGTCCCTGGCGGCGTAGTGTGTTACTGATGGTAGCCTTTGTTACTTTGGTCCCAGCTCTCTGCAGGTCATTCACTAGGTGCCCCTGTGTGGTTCTGGGATTTTTGCTCACTGTTCTCGTGATCATTTTGACCCCACGGGGTGAGATCTTGCGTGGAGCCCCAGATCGAGGGAGATTATCAGTGGTCTTGTATGTCTTCCATTTTCTAATAATTGCTCCCACAGTTGATTTCTTCACACCAAGCTGCTTACCTATTGCAGATTCAGTCTTCCCAGCCTGGTGCAGGTCTACAATTTTGTTTCTGGTGTCCTTTGACAGCTCTTTGGTCTTGGCCATAGTGGAGTTTGGAGTCTGACTGTTTGAGGTTGTGGACAGGTGTCTTTTATAACCAACCAGTGTGGAGGATACGAATAAGGGTTACCAGTGTGGAGGCAAGGATCAAATAAGTGCAGGCGGACACGGCAAACTGAAGGTTAAAAGGGTGCTTTATTCATCCTCCATCACGAGGCTCACTCAGCGCTGTGGCAGCGCGCTGGAGTGAGCCCTGCGTCTCTAGGTCAGCAACAAGCACAAGAGTCGTCAAAGAGAGAGAGCTCTAGTGAGGCATATACAGTCAGCTTATATACTCAACCACAGACAATGCATGCATGGCATATTAGCATCACAGTACAGCAGGAATGCATGGGACATTTACATGAGAGTCACACATATCAATAGCAGGATTACTAGTGCTGAAATTCCTCTCTGCTCTGGAGCTGTAGGACAAAAGAGGCTGCAAGGCACATCTACATATTGATATCAGTCCATACATCTCATTGTTCTGTTAATTGCTCAAGCTGAGTGCTCTGCCTGTCCCGTAGGTTGTGGTGGGTCACCATACCACTCCCCCCCCCAGAGGGCTCAGCAGGGGGCCAAGGCGTCAATCGGCCAGCTTTGGAAGCGAGCTGCGGGAAAAGCTCTGTGCAGGAGGAGGTGGAGGGGGGGTGGGGATACAACATCTAGCTACAATACCCCGCACTGTGTGTTTATATACTCATATATTTATTCCATCTAGCTACAATGCTCCGCACTGTATATATATATATGTACATATGTATACTCGCTGCTCTTGTTTTTTCTCTTGCCTTCTGATTTTTGCTCTGAGTGTTGTTATCCCTGTGCTGTTGCAATCCTGGAATTTCCCCATTGTGGGACTAATAAAGGCTTATCTTATCTTATCTTATACTGATAACGAGTTCAAACAGGTGCCATTAATACAGATAACAAGTATACAGAGGAGCCTCTTAAAGAAGAAGTTACAGGTCTGTGAGAGCCAGAAATCTTGTTTGTTTGTAGGTGACCAAATACTTATTTTCCACCATAATTACCTCCGCCAAGGAGGTTATGTGATCATCGGCGTTGGTTTGTCTGTCTGTCTGTCTGTTTGTTTGTTAGCAAGATAACTCAAAAAGTTATGGACGGATTTTCATGAAATTTTCACAGATTGTCAGAAATGGGGTATCCTACAGATGATTACATTTTGGTGGTGATCCGGATCACCGTCCAGAAGAAAACCGCCATTACGGAAAATGACATTTTCGTCAATAACTACTGAACCACTAATCCTATCATTGTGAATTCAATTGCTAGTCATATGTTTTCATGGTCAAGGAATCTGAAAAACGTACACACAAACACTGTATGGGGGGAACTGTGGCGCTAAACCGCCATTACGGAAAATGCCATTTCCGTGAATAGCTACTGAAACACTAATCCTATCATTGTCAATCCAATTGCTAGTCATATGTTTTCATGGTCAAGGAATCTGAAAACATACACACAAACACTGTATGGGGGGAACTGTGGCCGCCATTACGGAAAATGCCATTTTCATGAATAACTACTGAACCACTAATCCTATCATTGTGAATCCAATTGCTAGTCATATGTTTTCATGGTCAAGGAATCTGAAAGCATACACACAAACACTGTATGGAGGGAACTGTGGCGCTTGGCGGAGGTCTGCGCTCTCCGAGTGCTTTTCTAGTTTGCAAATAAATTCTTTAAAAATCAGACTGATTTTCTAGATTTTTTTTTCTCATTTTGTCTCTCATAGTTGAGGTATACCTATGATGAAATTTGGAGGCCTCTCTCATCTTTTAAGTGGGAGAACTTGCACAATTGGTGGCTGACTAAATACTTTTTTGCCCCACTGTATGTGTGTGTGTGTGTGTGTGTGTGTGTGTGTGTGTGTGTGTGTGTGCGCACACATGCAAATACATATACATATATATATATATATATATATATATATATATATATACTGTATATGTAGTAGTCTTAAGAATAAATATGTTCCTGCAGTAATGAACTTCCCAAAATGTCCGTGTTGTAAATATGTCAAGTGTTTCTGATGGGGCGATAATTAGTGTGACACATCTGGGAACTTCCTCACACGCTGGAAGCCTGGGAAGGGGTAAGTTGTGTGTAATTCCTCAGGGAACGAAATTGATTAATGTGATTGATTTACTGTAGTTTTCTTTAAGTTATTGTACTAATTTTGATTGTAAGATTTTCTGTTACATTTTCGTTTGCAATACCGATGTAAAATATTCAAAGTAGCGTCATAAATACCGATGATTGATGGCTAGTTAAGTAGGCGCTAACGAGTCCATTGTTCTGTAGGAATGCCAGCACTTGTCCCCATTCCCGTGTCATGTGTAAATTGTCTGCCCCAATCTGTTTCAGGTATGTTAAAATGTTAAATGTACTGTTGTAAAAAATAGAAAAAACGATCAGTCATGTAACTCTGTCATGTAATGCTGTCATGTATTTGGTGCTAAACTTTTTCTTTGCTTGTGGTATACTGTAACTATACGATCTAAAGTTATGTAGTCCAAGTAGCTGTAAGCTATGTTTCTCACACGCTGGAAGCCTGGGAAGGGAAATAAACAGACTACTGACTGATCGAGATCCTGCCTGACGTCTACTTCTCTGCATCGGCCAAGATTTATTTTATTTTGTTATTTTAATGTAGCTGACTAGTTCGAGTCCGTTACATAAACTGGTGCCGTGACCTTTCAAGGATTCTTCTGATCAGCCACAGCTGATCTCCGGGGTCCAGCTGCCTGCTGAGTGGAGGTTCGCAAGGAGAGTCCAGTCTTCATCAACACAACGCATCCTTCAGTTATTTAAGGTTTTTGACAGAAGCTCATTCAGTATTATTTGGATTTGAATTTTATTTTATGTGTGTTATATCAGAGTAGCCTGTTTTGAAATTTCTATTTTGTGTTTATTACCATTTAATTGAGCTAGTTTTTAGTAATGGATGGTGATATGTCTCATAGCCTTTATTCTCACACCCCTGTAGCTGGGGCAGGTAGAAGCAGGGGTCTTTTTTTGTTGAGGGGTGGGGGAGTTAAACAGTTAACTTTCACTGACATGGTGGGAGAGGGTGGTACTATGCATACACACCCAGTGGGGGCTACTTATGTTGTACAGACACCACAGCCACATATCAGTGATGGGGAGGGGGATTTACCAGCACAGGCATGTGAGGTAGGGCCCACATCCTCCACGCCCATGTTTCCTCCTGGTAGCAATGACCCCTCAGCTGAGCTGCGTGATCTAATTACTGAATTAGGGAATCGAATTGGAGATTCCATAGCCAGTCGGCTGTTACCTTCTACTCAGCCTGTCACACAGTCATGTGACCCAGTCTCTCCAATGGCGCCAGACAGGCATGAACAATCTAGTAACATCAGTGGCACTCTTGATCTCACCAATGTCAATGTGGTAGTCAAGTCAGATGTTCGTGAGCCTGCTGTGTTCAGAGGGGAGGGGTCTGATAAATACTCAGTACAGGAATGGATAGAGCTGATGGAAATGTATTTACGCAAAAAGAAATTCCCCACTTCGGATCAAGTTGATGAGATCCTGAGTCATCTGATGGGAAAGGCCAAGAAAATAGTTAAAGTGGGAATAAGGAGTAGCTTAACCCCAGACCATGCAGTCCAGCCAGATATGATCTATGATATCCTGCGGAAGTATTTCAGTGAGTCCCCTGCATCATGCTTACCGTTGGCTGATTTTTATGCCACTCAGCCCAGTGTGGGTGAGAATCCAGTGGATTATTGGGTGCGCTTGAATACAGCAGCAGAGCAGGCAGATCGTCTCCTGAAAAAGCAAGGCAGGAAATTGGAGAACATGAATGCTGAAATATCCATGATGTTTATTAGGAACTGCAATGATCCTGAGCTGTCCAGTGTATTTAAGAGTAAACCTATGAGCAAGTGGTCTTTGACAGAGGTGCAGGAAGCGATCGATGAGTATCAGAGGGAGTTCCTGTCCAAGAGGAAGCCAGTGGAAGTTAAACCATCTAAGGTGACCGCGGCTGTCGCTTACTCCATGCCAGACGTTAAGGAGGAAGTGAGTGTTCGTGAGCCTAGTGCGTCTAGCCCGTCCAGATTCAGCGAGTCCTCCAGTGCGGAGGGGGGTGCGTTTGAGCGTGTCCTGTGTATGCTGGAGAGGGTGCTGGAGAAGACAAACCAGGCCACAGCACCGGGTGTTGCGCAACCAGCCCAGTGGGTTCGAGTCACTCCCTGCCGCGTCTGTGGCGACAGCACCCACTCTACAAGATCGCACTGCATGAGAGAAAAGCGATGCCTTGCTTGCTTTGAAACTGGACATCAAAAAAAGGACTGCTCCAAGCGCAGGACAGCAATGCCCAATACCACTGCGCCTGTTCAGGGAAACTAGGCCACCCACATGTGGGAGGGGACGATGTGGGTGCATTTAGTCAGTCCCTCAGTTTTGAAGATGATGTGCAATCTACTTATGAAGAAAAATGCAAGTGTGCTCCTGCTGGAAATAAGATTGTTTATCAAAATGTGCACAAATTAGCAAATTCCGATAGTCTCTTTTATACTGACGTCTCAGTGAAGAACCAAGTTTTGTTGCATGCATTAATTGACAGTGGGTCCATGGCCTGCACAATGAATGAAGAGGCCGAACAGAAACTACGTAGTGTGGGCTTATGTGCTGAGAGCATTACTGCAGACACAGGCATGGTACTGGTGGGGTGTGGTGGGGTTCAAGTGAAGCCGAAGTGCATTTATCAGCTGGAGATGACTGTGTATGGACAGGATGTGAGTGTTCCCACACTGGTCGTGCCAGGTCAGTGTGACGAAATGATCCTGGGCTCCAACGTGATAAAGCACTTGATTCATCACCTCAAACAAAACTCCAGTTACTGGAAAGTGATTGAGAAGCCTGAATCAACGAATGACCCAGGGGTTGAACATTTTCTTAACATGTTATCTGGAATTAACAGATGGAGGGGGAATGTGATTCCTGACATGATAGGTACAGCCAAGCTGACACAAGCCGTAACACTGCTGCCACATCATGAACACCTTGTGTGGGGTAGGGTCCCAGCCAACTCACCTGTTTCAGCAGGGAGCGCTATTCTCGTTGACGCTCCAAGTTCCAACACACACAAGAAGGGTATCATGGTGGGGAGGGCTGTCGCTACAATGTCAGGGGACAGATGGGTACCTATTAAAGTGATCAATCCAAGTGACAAACAAATTACATTGAAGCGAAACACTAAGTTAGCTGATGTGTTCCCGTGTGTTGCGTTGGAAGACCTGGATGTACCCACTTCCAAAACCCCCCCAAATGACCTTCTGGTGAACAGCCAGAGCCTACATGATGCTGACTCATCCTCCTCTACCCCTGATTTCAGTGATGCTCTGAATCAACTCGGATTGAGTGACCTCGACATTGATTCATGTGATGTTACAGATTATTGGAAAGGCCAGTTGTTCGACTTGATACGGAAATATGAGAGCCTATTTTCTAGGAACAAGTTGGACTGCGGTGAGGCCACCGGTTTTGTTCATCAGATCCACCTGACTGATCCTCGGCCATTCAGACTCCCGTATCGACGTGTCCCACCTGGTCATTACCAAAAGCTGAGACAGGTGCTGTCTGAGATGGAGGAAAAAGAAATCATCCGTAAGTCTTCCAGTGAGTGGGCGTCACCTCTGGTACTCGTATGGAAGAAGAACGGTGATCTGAGGGTTTGTGTGGATTACAGATGGCTGAATTCCAGGACTATCAAAGATGCCCACCCATTGCCTCATCAGGCAGATTGCCTGGCTGCTCTTGGGGGGAGTGCATTCTTCAGCACCATGGACTTAACATCAGGATATTACAATATCCCCATGTGTGAAGAGGATAAGAAACTGACTGCCTTTACCACGCCCATGGGGCTGCATGAGTTCAATCGCATGCCTCAGGGGCTATGTAATGGGCCAGCCAGCTTTATGCGCCTCATGACAAACATCTTTGGCGACCAGAATTTTTTGACTCTGTTGTGTTATTTAGATGACCTCTTGGTTTTCGCGCCGAACGAAGGTGAGGCACTGAAGCGGCTCGATGTAGTGTTCAGCAGGCTAAGTGCGCACGGATTAAAGCTTGCGCCCAAAAAGTGCCATTTTCTTCAGCGCAGTGTGAAGTTTCTGGGCCATGTCGTTGACGAGAGTGGAGTAGCGACTGATCCGGAGAAAGTACAAGCAATTGCTGCCATGACTGAACAAGCACTAATGCATGAAGATGGCGTGACCCCATCCCCAAGAAAAATAAAGTCCTTTTTGGGCATGGTCATGTATTATCAGCGCTTCATTCAGAATTGCTCTAGCATTGCTAAGCCTCTCTTTGCCCTCACTGCAACGCCAAAGAAGAGTAAAGGCCAGACAAGGCATGTGGCTTTTAAGAAACTCAAGCCGAGTGACTGGACAAGTGACCAACAGAAATCTTTTGAGCAACTGAAGTTGGCCCTACTCGAGTCAGTCGTCTTAGCTCATCCAGATTTCAGCCGTCCCTTTATCCTGTCCACTGATGCGTCATTAGATGGGTTAGGGGCAGTCATCTCTCAAGTCCCGGAAGGGGAGAACAAGGCCCGTCCGATTGCTTTCGCAAGCAAGTCTCTGACGCAATCCCAGACCAAGTACCCAGCGCATCGTCTGGAGTTCTTGGCCCTTAAGTGGGCAGTCTGTGATAAATTTAGTCATTGGTTAAAAGGGCATGAGTTCACTGTCTGGACGGATAATAATCCATTGACATATATACTGACTAAGCCGAAGTTGGACGCGTGCGAACAGAGATGGGTTGCGAAGTTAGCCCCGTACAACTTCAGTATCAAGTATATTCCTGGCAAGAAAAACATTGTGGCGGACGCCCTCAGCAGGCAGCCTTTCGTTCAGGGCTGTGTCAGCAAGAGGCTTGTGTCTGAGCCATATGGAGCGCTGCTGGAAGAAGCACAGCTGATTAAGGACAATATGATACAGGAAGTCTTTAGACTGAGTGCCAACCACCAGGGGGTCAGTTGTCTCTCGCAAGTCTCCAGGCTGGAGCGTTCCTCACTCGACAGCGAAACAGTGAAGGCCGTGTTCGAGGGTCATGCTGAGTGGGAGATGGGATCAGCTGAGAGAGCCTCGTGTTGGCTTGTCCAGGACGTGCAGCAGCTGGCTGCCTGTGGTCAGAACCCCTTACCTGTGTTTTCCATTCAGGAGTTGCAAGGCCAGCAGCAGCAAGATGCCTGCCTCTCCAGAGTCATCTCTTTTGTGACACGCGGGAGACGACCGTCGCGAAGAGAAAGGCCTCACGAGACAGATGGCGTCTTGAGAATGTTGAAGCAGTGGGACAAACTCAAGATGTTAGATGGGCTACTGTACAGGGTGAGCAAAGATCCACTGACTGGCAAGAAAAGACACCAGTATGTTGTTCCAGCTTCATTGGTTCAGCGAGTGCTGCAAGGCATCCATGATGACGCAGGCCACCAGGGCCAGCAGAGAACTTTATACTTGGCAAGGCAGAGGTTCTTCTGGACTGACATGGAACGGGATGTCCGTGAATATGTGAAAACATGCAAGCGTTGTGTGGTCAGTAAGACTCCTGAACCGGAAGCCAGAGCGCCCCTCGAAAGCATTAAGACAACGAGCCCATTAGAACTTGTGTGCATTGATTTTTGGTCCGCGGAGGACAGCAGTGGGAAAAGTGTGGATGTGCTAGTGGTCACTGACCATTTTACTAAAATGGCCCATGCCTACCCCTGCCGTGACCAATCTGCAAAACAAGTTGCCCGCCAGCTCTGGGACAAATACTTTTGTGTGTATGGGTTCCCTGACAGAATTCACTCAGACCAGGGTGCCAATTTTGAAAGTGAGCTGATCAGGGAATTGTTGCAAGTTGCTGGGGTCAAAAAGTCCCGAACTACTGCCTATCACCCCATGGGGAATGGGAACGTTGAACGGTTCAATAGAACTTTGGGCAGCATGATAAGAACCCTTCCCCCTAGAGCAAAGCAGAAATGGCCGCAGATGCTACAGACTCTAGCGTTTGCTTACAACTGCACTGCACACGAATCCACCGGTTACGCGCCATTCTTTTTAATGTATGGCAGAGTGCCACGTCTACCGGTGGATGTCATGTTTCAGAATGCTGTAAGGGACTGCGACACTGTGGACTATGACCAGTATGTTGCTAGGATGAGACAAGATCTGAAGGAGGCTCTGTCAGCTGCTCAGGCCAACGCTCTTTCAAGCCAGGAACGTCAAGCAGACTTGTACAATAGGAGAACTAAAGGACGTGACATTGTGGAAGGTGATCGAGTCTTGTTGGCAAACAAGGGTGAACGGGGGCGCAGGAAATTAGCAGACAAGTGGGGGTCCACCCCGTATGTCGTCGTCTCTGCCGACCCTAGGTGCCATACTTACCGTGTCAGGAACACAACCAATGGGCAAGAAAGGATTGTTCACCGCAATCTGCTTCTCTTGGTCAACTTTCTGCCAATTGAAATGGACCGTGCTGCTCATGAAGTGACCCTGAGTGAGTCGTGTGAGTCAGGTGATGATCTTGAGTCACATGTTGCTGCATCAGAGATCGACAGGACTGCTTGGACAGCCAGTTGGGTGGCAAGGGCCTCTGCCTCCAATCAGCTACAAGAGGCTTCATGCACACAAGATTTTGACCTGCCCGTGCAGTTGAACACAGCGGAGACTGTTCAGTTGACCAATGATCTTTCAGAATTGCCCTGTCTATCTGCCAGTTTTTGTGGTGACCAAAGATCTGAAGTGTCCATGCCGCCTTCCAGCATTGGGAGTTCCCCTAGTAGTACAGTGGGCGCAGTGAGAACCAGGTTTGGGAGGGTAGTTAAACCAGTGAATCGGCTGATTCAGAACATGGCCCAACAGTATACTCAACGGTCAAACAGTTCAGTTCTTAGTTTGGCTAGGGCACTGATGCCGTAGGGGAAGACACACACACACACACACACCACATAGGCCTTCTGTCCAGTTGAAGAATGACAGATTTGTTCTTTTTCTTTGTTTTTTCTTCTCTTTATTTCCTTTTCTCCAATTCATGTGAAGTCAACTGGTGGTATTTAGTCTGGTATGATATGGGTAGTGTATACGGCACTCCTGTAGCAAGTACACTATGGGGGGGGTCTGCGCAGCCCTCCGTAGTCGCTTTCCCTTTGAATTGGGTGACATACATGTTGCAGTATACTGTGGGATATACTTATCCAGTGGTTTTTTGGTGGTTGACTTGTAGTGGTATTTTGGTGAAGTTCAGAGGGGAGTATGTAGTAGTCTTAAGAATAAATATGTTCCTGCAGTAATGAACTTCCCAAAATGTCCGTGTTGTAAATATGTCAAGTGTTTCTGATGGGGCGATAATTAGTGTGACACATCTGGGAACTTCCTCACACGCTGGAAGCCTGGGAAGGGGTAAGTTGTGTGTAATTCCTCAGGGAACGAAATTGATTAATGTGATTGATTTACTGTAGTTTTCTTTAAGTTATTGTACTAATTTTGATTGTAAGATTTTCTGTTACATTTTCGTTTGCAATACCGATGTAAAATATTCAAAGTAGCGTCATAAATACCGATGATTGATGGCTAGTTAAGTAGGCGCTAACGAGTCCATTGTTCTGTAGGAATGCCAGCACTTGTCCCCATTCCCGTGTCATGTGTAAATTGTCTGCCCCAATCTGTTTCAGGTATGTTAAAATGTTAAATGTACTGTTGTAAAAAATAGAAAAAACGATCAGTCATGTAACTCTGTCATGTAATGCTGTCATGTATTTGGTGCTAAACTTTTTCTTTGCTTGTGGTATACTGTAACTATACGATCTAAAGTTATGTAGTCCAAGTAGCTGTAAGCTATGTTTCTCACACGCTGGAAGCCTGGGAAGGGAAATAAACAGACTACTGACTGATCGAGATCCTGCCTGACGTCTACTTCTCTGCATCGGCCAAGATTTATTTTATTTTGTTATTTTAATGTAGCTGACTAGTTCGAGTCCGTTACATATATATATATATGCGTGTGTGTGTGTGTGTGTGTGTGTGCGCGCATACTAGGGATGGGCCGACCGCTGTATCGGGTTTGATCCAGGCAAAATGGCTGGATTGGTATTTGTAAGGAATAAAGGTAATTTAGCAATCTGATAAATTAATAATATTAAAATGAAGGCGCAATCATTTTCTCAGCCACGCTGCATGCGGCTTCTGTAAATAGAAGCAACGAGTATCACTGGAGTCTGTCTGTGGGACTCACCTCAGTATGTTTACTGTCTGGTACCAACCTTTACAATTTTAAGAGTTTTTTTTTAACCTTTAAGAGTTTTTTTAACCTTTACAATTTTAGAGTTAGAGTGGCATAGAGGGTAGAGTTTTTTTTGTTTGTTTTTTTTAAAGAGTATGCTTAATTCTGTGAAGAACCAACCAGAAGGAAGTGTGTCGCGCATCAGCAGCTGCTGCTTTTCCAGCTCGGAGACTGGAAGACGCTAAAAGTGAAACTAAAAGAACGAAACTTAAAGTCAACCAGACTGGAGCTGTAAATCATCAGGAACAAAGACAAAACATGGGTTTACCTTTCAGAGGTGAGTTACAGTTGAAGAGAGGTAGATGACAGAAACATAACTAGCAAATCATAACGGTGAACTGGAAAACGGTGTCATGATTCAGACTGGGATCAGACTCAAACGCAGAGTAGCCAGAATGACCACACAGACTCGAATAAAAAGTTTCACAATTTTATCGAACAAAAACAGAAAACCAAAATGCAAAACTGAAGGAAAAGTGAAACAAAAAAAGGCCAACTTAAATTTCAGCCGACAGGAGCCCCCTGGAGCGCACATAGCCTGCGGAAGAGAGCAGACATAGATGATAAGGGACAGATTCTCCAATGGGAGAATAATGCAGAAAAGAACACTTACAGTCAGAGCTGTGGAGTTCGGCAGGGAACTCCAACATGGACCGGGGCAGGTGGAAGGCAGGACCTGGGTGGACGTGATGATCTTCCTGGTCAGGCAAGCGTGATCAACTCCGGGAGACACACCTGCGAGTGGCAGCAACCTGAGGACAGGAGATAAACAGAAGGTAAAACGGGGAGACAAGGTAATGATAAAAAACTTTAGACAACCTTGAGGCTGCAAACCCAGATGATCCAGTGGTGAGTTCCCCTCACGCTGGGCCTTAAATATGCCGAATCATCAGGAGCAGTAGGTGGATAATCACACAGGTGTGCTCATCACCAGAGCGGGAAACCAGGAACAGGAGGGGAGGGGGAGCACGCTTGCCAGACCATCACAGTGCCCCCCCTCCCCAAGGGATGCCTCCCGGCGTCCCACTGTGCTGACGTTGATGGGTGCGATGAAAAGCCCGGATCATCCGCTTATCCAAGATGTATGATCCCAGGATCCACGACCTCTCCTCTGGACCATATCCTTCTCAATGGACGAGGTATTGACATCCCTGCCCCCGACGGCGTATGTCCAGGATCCTCTTCACTGCGTATGTAGTCTGGCCGTCGATGATACGGGGGGGCAGCGGGGGGTCCGGAGGAGGGCAGAGGGGACTGGCAGAGAGGGACTTAATCTGGGAGACACGGAATGTGGGATGTATACGCATAGAGGGTGGTAAGTCCAACTGCACGGTAACATCGTTCATCACCCGCTTGATGGTAAAGGGACCCAGAAAGTGTGTGTGTGGGGGGGGGGCAACTTTCTGGGTTCAGTCTTAAGTGGGATCTAGTCGGTGGACAGCCAAACCCTCTGTCCTACCGTGTACTTCGGTGCCGGTGCCCGTCTACTATCAGCATACTGCCTGTTACGCTCCGCAGAGCGGAGGAGGGCAACCCTCATGGCCCTCCACAGGTGGTGGAACGGGTGCGCATGGGCCTCCACAGATGGGACAGCGAGGCCCCTCTCCACCATGGGCAACAACGGTGGATTGTAACTCATCAACGCCTCAAATGTGTAAGCCCAATGAAAGAGAAGATCACCGAGTTCAATGCGTATTCCACCCAGGTCAAGTGGGCGCTCCAGGTGGCGGGGTTGGAGGATGCTACACACCGTAGAGTGGGCTCCAGGGACTGATCAGCACGCTCAGCCTGACCATTACTCTGTGGGTGATATCCTGACGTCAGACTGGTGGACGAACCCAAACAGTGACAGAATGTCTTCCACACCTGGGATGTGAACTAGGGACCCCGGTCCGAGATGAGTTGATGGGGATACAGTGCAACCGGATAACATGCTGAGTCAGCAGGTAGTCCATCTCTGTGGCAGATGGTAATTTGGGAAGGGCAATGAGGTGGATGGCCTTGGAAAAGCAGTCGACAATGGTGAGGATGATGGTATTCCCCTGGGATGGAGGGAGGCCCGTGACAAAGTCCAAAGAAATGTGAGACCAAGGGTGACCTGGCACCGGGAGGGGATGGAGGAGACCCGCAGGAGGGGAGGAGTCAGACTTATTTGCGGAACAGATGTGACAGGTTTTAACGTACTCCCACTTATCCCTCGCCAGTGTGGGCCACCAAAAAACACTCTGCATAACAGGTCTATGGTCCTAGATATGCCGGGGTGACAGGCAAAAAAGCTGGTATGCCCCCACTGGACTTCTCCTCGTAGTGCCCCAGGGACATACAGCTGGTCCGGAGGACCTTCCTCCAGGACGGGTTCTGATGACTGTACCTGCCAGACCCTCTGCTCACTCTCCCACTGGAGTGTCCCGAGATAGCAGGAGGGGGGAAGAATAGTCTCCGGAGGAGACACAGCAGCTGTGGAGGAGGAGGAGTCAGGAGAAAACTGACATGAGAGAGCATCGGCCTTGGCATTACGGGACCCTGGTCTGTACGAGATGGATAGCTTGAATATTAAAGAACAGGGCCCACCGAGCCTGCCGCAAATTCAATCGTCTGGCTGACTGAAGATATTCTAAATTTTTATGGGCGGTCCAGACAATGATCAGTTGGCTAGCTCCCTCCAGCCAGTGTCTCCACTCCTCCAATGCCATCTTAATGGCCAACAGTTTGTAGTCCCCCAACAGCGTAATTCCTCTTGGCTGGTGTTAACCGCTGAGAAAAATACACACACGGATGGAGCTTCTTATTGGAGGATGAGCGCTGGGAGAGGACAGCGCCCACCCCCAAATCAGAAGCATCCACCTTGACCGCAAACTGCGCAGCGGGATCCACCTGCGCCAAGACACGCATGTTGGTGAATAGGCCTTGAAGGGTCACAAAAGCTCATTCAGCGGCCTCGGACCACTTGAACGGGTTTTTGGTCGATGTCAGCTGCGTAAGCGGCTGTGCCACCCTACTGTAATCCCGGATAAATCAGTGGTAGAAGTTAGCAAAGCCCAGGAAGCGCTGCAGATCCTTCCTGGACTGGGAGGCAGGCCAGTCTACCGCTTTAATTTTTGCTGGATCGGCCTTTACCTTGCCTTCGGCGATGATGAACCCCAGACACCAAGTTGAGCAAGTGGAAAATTTGCACTTCTCAGCTTTCACAAAAAGCTGTTTCTCCAGTAACCGCTGCAGGACAGACCAGACATGGACTACATGCTCCTCCAGGGTGTGAGAAAAAATCAAAATATAGTCCAAATACACAAACACAAACTGGTTCACCAAGTCTCATAGGACGTCATTTATTAACCATTGGAAGACGCAGGGGCATTGGTCAGCCCGAACGGCATGACCAGATATTCAAAAGGGCCCGAAAGTGTTTTAAACCCCGTCTTCCACTTGTCCCCCTCTTGAATACGGACTAAATGATACGCATTATGGAGGTCGAGCTTGGTGAAAAAACGCAGCCATTGGAGTAACTCAAACGCCGAATTGATAAGTGGGAGTGGATACTTATCCTTCCAGGTTATCACGTTAAGCTCACAGTAATCAATACATGGCCGCAATGACCCATCCTTTTTCGCTACAAAAAAGAACCCCGCGCCAAGTGGAGCAGATGACGGACAGATTATGCCAGTGCTCAGGGAGTCTTTTATGTAGGTCTCCATCACCTCCCTCTCTGGCCCAGATAAACTGTAGAGACGGCTGGATGGCAGCCGTGCGCCCGGGAGGAGGTCAATAGCACAGTCGTAACCCCAGTGAGGTGGTAAAGACAGGGCTCTGGACTTGCTAAAGACCTCCCCTAAGTCATGATAAACCTCGGGCACGGAGGTGAGATCTACCGGCTCAGCCGAAGGGGAGAAGAGCGGGAGCGAAGGAGAGCATGCGGCCTACTGGAGACACGACACGAAACAAAAAGAGCTCCAGGACGAAATGGAGCCCTTGCTCCAGTTAATGATGGGATTACGAATACAGAGCCACAGATATCCCAGGATCACAGGGGTGTTAGACTGAGGCAGGGCATAAAACTAAATAGCCTCGCGGTGGTTACCAGACAGAATGACCAAAATGGGCTCAGTCTGCTTGGTAACTGCCACAATGGTGCTGCCTGAGACTGCCGAGACCAATAAAGGTGTCGGAACTTTCCTGGTGGGTAGCTGTAGTTTCTGCACTAAGGCCGGTTGAATAAAATTTTGCTTCACCCCCGAGTCAACCAGGGCGGAGGTTTTGAACTCGGCCCCCAGTAACTGGATCAGTGCCGAAAGTTCAAAACAGTTGGGAGGACTTTGCGAAGATCCTCCTGCCAGACCCCCCACAGTTACTGACGTGACGGGTCTTTTTGGCCTCACAGGACATTTCAAAATCGCATGACCTGGGACCCAGCAATAAATTAAAAAAACCTTTCCCTTTCTCAACGCTGACGTGCCTCCAGAGTAAAACGGGACCTGCCAAGTGCCATTGACTTGGAGGAGGCCGGCGGACTAGCACCAAGGGGCAAGGCAGCCGGTTGGGGGGCGAGCGGAGAAGTGGCTGCCCTCCGCTCTCTCGTTCACTCCCTTAACCTGTTATCGAGGGCCACGGCCTGTGAGATGAGCTCATCCAAAGAGGAGGGAGCCACATGGATACCCAACGCTTCGTGGAGCTGCAAATTCAGACTAAAGACAAACACGCTGCGCAGCATCGTTCCAGCCGGAGTCTGTCGCAACGATCCAGAACTCAGTAGAGAAATCGGCCACCGACCAATCCCCTCTGCCGGAGGCCCATGAGCGGTCTAACCATATTCCCCTCACTCTCTGTATGGTCAAATGCCCCGGAGAACTCCCACACAAACCACTCAAGCGAATAAAGGGGTCCATCCAGGCTGCTCAAGATGGACTGAGCCCACTTGAGAGCCCAGCCCCACAACAAGGTCATAAAGTGAATCTTGGCCAAATCATCCCTATACTCCCCCTCCACCTGCCAAAGATATAACCAACATTGGAGCAGGAATCCCCTGCAACCGACCACCTCCACCCATAGGGGGCAGGTGTGGGAGCAGAGATGTCCCTGTGGAAAACAGAAGCTGCCAGTGCAGCAGATGCAGGGGGAGGCGCCACACCAGGTAGCAGACACAGGTGCTCAGTAACATTTGCCAATTGCTGAGTGATGGTTTGTAATTGCTCAGATAAGAAAGCGATGTGGAGCTCCGTGGCACCCAAATGTTCGAGTGCTGAGTGTTCACCTGGCAAAGTGCTCACTGAACCTTAATTCTGGCTGGATTGTTCTGTTATGATTCAGATTGGGGTCAGACTCAAACACAGAGCAGCCAGAATGACCACAAAGACTCCAATAAAAAGTTTCACAATTTTATTGAACAAAAACAGAAAACCAGAAGCAAAACTAAAGGAAAAGCGAAACACAAAAATACCAACTTAAATTTCAGCCGAGACCGGAGCCCCCTGGAGCACACATAGCCTATTGGATAGAGAAGACAGAGATGATAAGAGACAGATTCTACAATGGGAGAATAATACAGGAAAGAACACTTACAGTCAGAGTAGTGGAGTCCGGCAGGGAACTCCAACATGGACCGGGGCCGGGAGACACACCTGCGGGTGGCAGCAACCTGAGGACAGGAGACAAACAGAAGGTAAAATTGGGAGACAAGGTAACGATAGAAAACTTTAGACAATCTTGAGGCTGCAAACCCAGATGATCCAGCGGTGAGCTCCCCTCACACTGGGCCTTAAATACGCTGGCTCATCAGGAGCAGCAGGTGGATAATCACACAGGTATGCTCATCAACGGAGTGGGAAACCAGGAACAGGAGGGGAGGGGGAGCATGCTTGCCAGACCATCACAAACAGGACTACTAGAACAAGGCTACATGAAATGGAACAAGAATGACTTCAAAATAAGAGCAAACCTAAAAACTAAGAATGGACAGAGAATAATATCAAATAAGGGAAACAATATCAGGCTTGGATAGGTATCGGTCAATATTCAAAGTCACAGTATCTCTATCGGATTTGGAAAAAGTGGTATTGGCTCTTCCCTAATATACAGTATACAGTATCTCACAAAAGTGAGTACACCCCTCACATTTTGTAAATATTTTATTATATCTTTTCATGGGACAACACTGAACATATGACACTTTGATCCAATGTAAAGTAGTCAGTGTAGAACTTGTATAACAGTGTAAATTTGCTGTCCCCTGAAAATAACTAAACACACAGCCATTAATGTCTAAACTGCTGGCAACAAAAGTAAGTACACCCCTAAGTGAAAATGTCCAAATTGTGCCCAAAGTGTCAATATTTTGTGTGGTCACCATTATTTTCCAGCACTGCCTTAACTCTCTTGGGCATGGAGTTCACTAGAGCTTCACAGGTTGCCAATGGAATCCTCTTCCACTCCTCTATGACAACATCACAGAGCTGGTGGATGTTAGAGATCTTGCACTCCTCCACCTTCCATTTGAGTATGCCCCACAGATGCTCGATAGGGTTTAGGTCTGGAGACACGCTTGGCCAGTCCATCACCTTTACCCTCAGTTTCTTTAGAAAGGCAGTGGTCATCTTGGAGGTGTGTTTGGGGTTGTTATCATGTTGGAATACTGCCCTGCAGCCCAATTGCTGAAGGAAGGGGATCCTGCGCTGCTTCAGTATGTCACAGTACATGTTGGCATTCATGGTTCCCTCTGTGCCAGCAGCACTCATGCAGCCCTAAACCATAACACTCCCACCATCATGCTTGACTGTAGGCAAGACACACTTGTCTTTGTACTCCTCACCTAGTTGCTACCACACACGCTTGACACCATCTGAACCAAATAAGTTTATGCTGATCTCATCAGACCACAGGACATGGTTCCAGTATTCCATGTCCTTAGTCTGCTTGTCTTCAGCAAACTGTTTGCGGGCTTTCTTGTGCATCATCTTTGAAAAGGGGCTTCCTTCTGGGACGACAGCCACGCAGACCAATTTGATGCAGTGTGCGGCATATGGTCTGGGCACTGAAAGGCTGAACCCCCCACCCCTTCAACCTCTGCAGCAATGCTGGCAGCACTCATACGTCTATTTTCAAAAAACAACCTGTGGATATGACGCTGAGCACGTGCACTCAACTTCTTTGGTTGACCATGGCAAGGCCTGTTCTGAATGGAACCTGTCCTGTTAAACTGCTGTATGGTCTTGGCCACCATGCTGCAGCTTAGTTTCAGGGAGTTGGCAATCTTCTTATAGCCTAGGCCATCTTTATGTAGAGCAACAATTCTTTTTTTAACATCCTCAGAGAATTTTTTTGCCATGAGGTGCCATGTTGAACTTCCAGTGACCAGCGTGAGACAGTGTGAGAGTGACAACACCAATTTAACACACCTGCTCCCCATTCACACCTGAGACTTTGTAATACTAATGACTCACATGACACCAGGGAGTGAAAATGGCTAACTGGGCACAATTTGGACATTTTCACTTAGGGGTGTACTCACTTTTGTTGCCAGCGGTTTAGACATTAATAGCTAAACATGTATGTATACATGTATGTATACATGTCATCATAGCAGTCTGTCATGAGCGACAATGACTGTTTCATTTAGGTCTGATCAGATTCCTCCACACAGCTCTGTCCTTAGCCTTCCGCTGCCAGGAACTCCTGTGTATGTCCAACTTCTTCAAGTTTCTTTTTACAGTGTCTTTAAATCTGAGCCTTGGTCTACCCTGATTGCATTTGCCCTCGCATAACTGTGAGTAGAGTAACTGCCGAGGGAGACGTTGGTGGTCCATCCTTTCAACATGTCCGAGCCATCTCAGGTTCATCTGTATTAGCATGTCCTCCATTGATGGTAGACCAGCTTGTTTCAACACTTCTGTTGGTTATCTTGTCTTTCCATGAGATGTTCATTATGGCTCGAAGGTGTCTCATCATGTACGCGTGGAGTTTCTTCACCTGCACTCTGTAGACAGTCCAAGTTTCAGCACCATACAATAGAGTAGTCAGTACTGTCGCTCTGTACACTTTGCATTTCACACGGATAGACACATGTCAATTGTTCCACAGTCTCTCCCTCAAGTTTCCAAACAGCACTCGCTCTTCCCAGTCAGAGATAGTTCATCCTCCAGCCTAGCATTCTCTGAAACAGTACTCCCTAGGTACTTGAAAGTCTTGCACTTGACTAGTGGCTCTGTACCAATGCTGATCTCTTCTGGTAGTGATGTTGATAACTGGAACTTTGGTGGTTGATAAAGGCACTCTGTCTTTTTGATGTTGATTTGGAGGCTGAATTGGCTAGCTGCTCTTGCAAATTTCTCCACTAAAGATTGCATATCTTCCACACTGTGTGCAACTAGAGCACTGTCGTCGGCAAAGAGCATTTCTCTTACTACCTTTATCGATGTCTTACTCTTGGCTTTAAACTGTGCCACATTGAATAAGTCTGCTTCTTTCCTTGTTTGAATGTATACTCCTTCTGAAGTGTCTTTGAAGGCCACCTCAAGCATGGCTGCCAGATATAGCGAGAAGAGTGTAGGCGGCAGCACACACCCTTGTTTCACCCCATTGCTTACTGAAAAGTCTCTAGATACTGAACCACTCATTGCCACGTTTGCTTGCATACCTGTATGGAGTGCCTCAATCAGGCTGACAAACTTCTCTGTACAACCATATTTCTTGAGTACCTGGCAAAGTCCTTGTCGCAAAACAGTATTGGAGGTTTTACTGAAGTCTATGAAGACTACATAAAGCAGCATGTTCTGTTCGATACACTTTTCTTGAATCTGTTTCAAGCAGAAAATCATGTCCATTGTGCTTCTTCCACTTCTAAAGCCACACTGGGTTTCCGGTAGTACATTCTGCGAGATGTGTTCACTGAGTCCGTTAAGTAGTACATGTGAGAGAATCTTACCAACAGTGGCTAGCAGTGATATACCTCGGTAATTTCCACAATCTTTCCTGTCACCTTTCTTGAACAAAGGCACAATACTTGCATCCTTCCAGTCTTGAGGTACTTTCTGGGCATCTCATATTTCTTGGATGAGCTTGTGCAGGCAGTTGGTCAGCTGAACACCACCAAATTTCCACACTTCTGCTGGAATTCCATCCATTCCTGGAGCTTTACCATAATGTGTTGTCCTGATAGCTGCCATTAGGTCATCAAAATTTGGTGGTTCATCCAGACTTGATACACCTGGTCGCTGCACGAGAGTTTCTTTAGCCTCTTCAGTGAGATCTCCAGGGTTGTTTAGTAGTTGGTCAAAGTGGTCTGCAAATCTGTACAGGATCTTGTCTTTCTCCTGCAAAACCGTTTCACCATCCATAGCCTTTAGTTGGATCAATCCTCTTGGTTTGGGCTGTAGATTTCTCTCAAACCTGTGAAGAATGTTTTCATGTCCTTCCTGTCTGCTGCAGTATGAAGTTTCTCTGCTTTTTCATCCCACCAGTTGGACTTCATCTCTCTGGTGTACTTCTGTAGCTCACTCTGAGCCTTTGAGTATTTCATCTTATTCGACCTTGTGTTGCACTGTATGTTTTCCTGCCTAGCTGTATTCCTCGATTCTAGTAGTTTCTTCAGGTGTTCATCATGATCAAACCAATCTTGATGTTTCCTCTCAGGGTAGCCTAATAACATCACTCGCAGTCTGATACACCGTATCCTTCAGTGTTGCCCATTTCTCTTCTATGTCATTCTGAGTTGTTGCTGTCCCAGTCTTTCAAGTTTTCATCTATTTCCAGTGTAAGTTCTTCCTGCTTCTTTTGGCCTTTCAGTGCACTAGTGTTTAGCTTCCATGGTGGCTTTGCACTCGTCCTGCAGTGCTGTTTTCGTCTCCAAATCCTTAATCTAGATCTCAGCATAACATGATCAGTACCACAGTCCGCGCCTCTCACTGATCTGGTGTCCAATACATCCATTATATCTCTCTACCTGACTATGATGTAGTCTAATAAGTGCCAGTGCTTGGATCTTGGGTGCATCCATGTCTTCTTGGGTGTGTCCTTGTGCTTAAATAGAGTGTTGATTATCACAAGGTTGTACTCTGAGCATAGTGCAAGTAGAAGTTCTCCATTAGCACTGCACTTGCCTACTCCATGACTGCCTAGCACTCCTTTCCATTTCTCAGTATCCGAACCAACTCTGGCATTAAAATCTCCAACAAGTATCAGCTTGTCATCAGTCGGTACATGCTTGATAGTCTCAAGTAAATCACTGTAGAACACTTCCTTCACCTCCTCTGTGTTGGTCATTGCTGGGGCATATACACTGATGAGTGTGGCATACATCTTCTGCTGTAGTGGGAGTCTCATAGTCATTATCCTGTCGTTGATTGGCACCAGTTCCTCATCAAGCATTGCTGCTATCTCCTTTCTAACTGCAAAGCCCACTCCTGCTTCTCTCCTTTCTTGAGTTGATCTCCCACTCCAAAAGAAGATGTACCCATGGTCTTTCAAGCTGTCATATCCAGGCAATATTGTTTCACTAAGTGCAGCTATGTCTACATTGTACCTGTTCATTTCCAGGGCCACAAGCGCGGTCTGTCTTTCTGGGTGCTGTGATGTTGTTCTGTCCTACAGAGTGCGTGCATTCCATTCTGCTACACTCAAGGCTGCTGTTTTTCTCTTCTTTTGTCTTCCTGCTCCTAGCTTATTTTTCGCTGCCTGTCGGAGTGTGAACAGATCAGCGTGGATCTTGTAAGCCCGGGCAACATCCGAGCCGGTATGAGTTGCTTTCTGATTGACCATTTCATGAAACTGCTTGCAAAGTGTTTGAGAACGGCTAGCTTTTGCTGGACTAGCAGCACATTCTTGGCAGATAAAGGTATTATCAGTGGCAAGGACAAGCCAAGACAAACTGACTCCAGTATCTGTTGCAGTGACTGACCAGATGATAGGTTTGTTTATCTCTGCTCTTTGTGTAGTGCATGTCACAATGCACCGACTGGCACAATCCACCACAGACCTTGCGACAGATGTGTTTATCTGCCAGGATGTCCAGTCTCACCCTGTGTAACTGGGAGTCGTCCACCACAGACCTGTGGCAGATATTGTTTTTAGTTCTGTCAGGATGCCCTGTTTCACCCTCCAAGCCCTTGGAAGGGCGGGGATGCTGGTTGAGTCGCCGATGGCCTGACCCATGAGACAGGTACTACCAGTTTTCATGGTTATTCGGTAGCAAGCAAACCAATGCCTGACCTGACACACAATGTATACATGTACTGTATGTATGTATGTACTATATAAACACACACACACACATATACATACTGTATATATGTATGTGTGTGTGTATACATACACACACACACACACACACACACACACACACACACACACACACACACACACACACACACACACACACTGCTTTGGTTGCTCAACAGACTCTCAATGATCCTGTCAGGAACCAAGCCGGCTTGGTTTCCCTGGCTCGGTCCTGCCCTCTCTGTGGGTCTAGGTGCCGCAGCTTATGTGTATGTTATGTATTGCTGTCTGTATTTCGTATCCATAGCCACTGTCGGACTGGCAGCTGTTCGACAGCCTCTGTGACCTAGCTTCTGTGAGCACTGCTGACAGTCTGCCGGTTCGGCCACGCCCCCTCTCTCTCTCTCTTTACCATCAGCTGCTCCCAGCCCCGTTAATCATCTTTCCCAGTCCTCGCCCAGGTGCTCCTTATTTACCATAACCAGCAGTGCGTGTGCTTAAGTGCCTTTTGCCACTCACGCACTGCTGGGTCTTTGTCTTACTGATCATCTGCCTGCTTGTGCATCTGTCAGAGAACTGTCAGCTCCTACGGCATGTATCCACTCCGTGCAGCCTGTGGTTCTCCTGCGTCCTTTAGCGATTCCGGCTGTGGGACACCAGTGTGGATATACGCTTCATCTTATGCATTCGCGGCGCAATACCAACCCCCAAACGCCCACTGTAAGTGTTTTGTCTAACCCTTTTGTAAGTCTTTATGTTAATAAAGGTGTGTGGTGGAACCCAGCACGTAAATCCTCATTATTTCACCCCTCACTATGCGCATTGGAAAAGCACACAGGAGGGTTCATGACAGAAAGACCCAGCCCTAAAAGAGGATTTAGCAGGTTCACCCACACATCCCTTTTCTTTATTTTTGTGTGTCGCTAATTGGACTCACCTGTTGCCCGGGCGCCATGGCTGGGTTGTTGGAGAGGGAGCTGCTCACGCTGTGTTTCCTGGAGGAGATTCTTTCATGGACACTGGAGTCCTGTTCCTCTGAAATGGCTCGACAGGCTCGGGACACGGCGGTGAGAGTAATGAATAGGGATAGCCTCTGGAACCATACAGAGGTGATGATGATTCTCCGGGACATCTTCGCTGCGCCGTGTGAGGGGTCAGACGAGGATCTCCCAGCATTCAAGCCCCCCGCGGCTACTCCGCTTTCTACCCTGGACACTGCGGAGTTTCTTCGCACTTGTGACTCCTGCCCAGCTTAGAATCCCGGATTATCTGGTGCCCGAACCGTCAGCAAAGAAGAAGAGGAACACTCGTCGGAAGAAGCCTCTAGCCATGCTGACAACAGCCCTGCCTCCTTGTCCCAAGCCGTGGTCCGCTCCGTCCCCGAAAGAGCAGGAGGAATGAAGACAGGTTCTCCTGGCAGAGACTGACCTCCTCCTGGAGGCGAAACCGTGGCTTCTTCCGGAGTTGGCTGAAAGGTTGGAGGAATAGTCCCTGAGGAGGTCGGAGGTTCAGCCGGAGGACAAGCATGCTCCAACCACGGAGACGACAGCTGACGTCATCGAACCCCAGGAATTCAGGCAAGTGTTTATTCAGTCACTGTTAATGACACCTGAAGCTGCTTGCCTGATTTCTGACGAATTGTCATCTGCTGATCTTGTTTGTCCCCATTTCTCCTGCTCCCCCTATGCCATCGTGCTTCCCAGGAGGAGAATTCCAGATGGAGGAGGGGCCTTCACTGGAGGAACCGGAGAACACACCACCTGCTTTCTCTCATCACCGCCGTTTCTGGAGGACTCGCCATAAGAGTCCCGCCAATCCTCCACCTGCCACACCCACCTCCATGTCATCAGAGCCGGCTCCTCAACTACTGTCTGAAGGGGCCAAAGCAGCCAGTGATATGGGGCGATGACAGTCAACTGCCCGCAGTTGTCAACATCGAGCACCGGGAGAACAGGCAAGTGTTTTCCTGTCTCTCGGAAGAGAGACTAAGCTCCAGCAGCCTGCTGGGTTCTCTCCTCCAGCTGCGGAGGAAAACCCTTGTCTTGTACTTTCCGTGTCTCCCCCTTCGATTCTCAAGTGCGAGCAGAGTCACCGGACGATGGAGGAGCTGGGGGCCCCGGAGGATTCTGCTCCAGAGCCAGCATGGAGCTGGTCCCTTGCAGCCATGCTGGAGGAGTCATTGGCATCGGATCTAGCTTCTCCGTCACCGTTGGAGAGGAGTGGTATGGTCGTAGACATGGAGAGAGGTGACTGCCAGTCAGCTGCAACCGCGAACATCACACGCCGGGATGACAGGCAAGGGTCTTTTCATCTAATTGACTTAATTATTTTAAACTTTGTCTGTCTCCCGAGGGAGAGGCTCAGTCCCAGCAGTCCGCTGAGTCCTCTCCTCTAGCTGCCAACACTGACTTTTCTCTTATCCCTTCCGTGTCTCCTCCCATTCTCCCTGAGTGCCTGTCGGTCTTAGGACGGAGCCGCCAGATGGTGAAGGAGTTTGGGGCCCTGGATGATCCTGCCCAGGGGCCCGCACAGAGGTGTTTTCCTGCAGCCACTCCGGTGGAGTCCCCAGTGTTGGAGCCGCTGCAGAAGAGTGAAGAGACTGCTATCACCATCTTGCCAGCTGCGGAGATGGTCGCAGAGGATTGGGAGCCTGAGCTGGACCTCTTGGAGGCTGGGCCCGAGTCGTAATCGCCGGGATCGACGGAGTCCTGCACAGCAGTGGAGCTTGAGCTCAGGCAAGTTTTCTCTCTTGTTTTTCTAATGTCTGTTTTAGAGAGATCTTGTCTGGCTCTAGGTGAGGAGAGTCAGGTGCAGCACGCAGCTGCATCTGAACTTCCTCACCGGGCTCTGCCACTGCCTGCGACCCTAATAACCTGGTTTCTTCTCCCGCTCCTAAGTGTTCTTATAGGGTCACCGGAGAGGAACCATTGTCATCGGGGGTCTCTACGGAACCGGTTTCACCACCTGACCATGTTGTGGGTTCAGCTCCCCTGCTGCCTGAGGCCGTCGGATGGGTCCCTCCACAGGCTGAGCCTCCGTGGGTGCGGCACGCTGGTTTTGGACCCTCGTGGGGGTTGTGCTCCAGGATCAGCCTGAAGTGGGTGCTGCGCCCCTGCTCAGACCCATCATGGATGCCACGCTCCAGCGCGGGGTCCGCCAAGGGTGCAGCATTGGCCTGGTCGGGGTCCGCTGAGGGTGCAGCATTGGCCCGGTTGGGGTCCACCATGGGTGCAGCATTGGCCCGGTTGGGGTCCACCATGGGTGCAGCGTTGGCCCGGTCGGAGGTCACCGAGGGTGCTGCAGAGCCTGCCTGGTAGAGGTCCATCGCGGGTGCTGTGGATCTGCTTGAGGACGCCGTGGCCCTCCTCTCCTCCCTGCCCGACGCCGTGAGGGTCCCCTCCCTATGGTCCGGTCACTCACCAGTGAGCCTCCCGGTGGGCAGGCCGCCTCCTGCTACACCCCCTCCCCCCCCCCACCCGGTCCTGGTGGAGCGACAACATTGGCTGACCATCAGAGAGACTGAGTCTCTGGGCCAGATGGCCCGCGTTTCCCGGCAGGCCCACTGCTCCTCTATACTCGGGGCCCCCGCTGCCAATCTCCCTTTGTTTGTTGGAGGTCGGCGTGCTGGGACATGATGAGAGCTCCAGAGAAAAACAGAAAAATAGAAGTAAAAAAACCCCACAAACCCACAGCAGCTGGGTCACAAACTGGCTGCGGTCTTCTGTCATGAATGCCCCTCCAGGGCAGAGAGGAGACCCATGTGCTAGACTGTGAGTTTGTGAAGGTTTATTATAAACAAAAAGCACAACGTGCACAAAATAACTAAAAAGACACAGAGAGATTAATACGAAAACAGAGAAAGGAAAAATAGGGGACATCAAACTTACATCCGGTAGGATACTCAAGACCGCAACGAGCAAAACACAGAGCAGTGGTACTTAAATAAGCCATAACACAAATAAAAACAGGTGTGGGAACAAGAGCAAGCAGGAGGAAACAATGATTATAACTTGGATCAGCTGGGAGCAATGAGTGGAGAGAGAACGGGGCTGACAGCTGACAGAGACACCGCCCACCACGGACCAAAAACCCGGAAATGCCACTGACAGCTGTAAACCCAGAGGGAGAACACAACAGCAAGATATAAAGAATTCAATGTCAACGAACACAGACTAAGAAATAAATACAAACTAATACCACATACAAGAGCAACAAAACTGTGACATAAACAAGAAACAGTACGAGATATACAGAAACCAAAAGCACAAAGTACAGCAAATAAACAAGTACAGAGAAAAGCCATGAGACTGAGCATGGGGGAATCTCCAGTGCTCAGCTCATGACAAAAGCACACGGTTACACAGTGTTGCATAAGCATAAAATAAAGTATTTAAAGATAAAACCAGACATTTCCAACACAACAAAACTGAACACATCCATCCATCCATCCATCCATTTTCTACCACTTTTCTGGAGGTCCGGGTCGCGGAGGCAGCAGTTAAGCAGAGAAGCCCAGACTTCCCTCTCCCCAGCCACCTGCTCCAGCTCTTCAGAGGGGATACCAAGGCGTTCCCAGACCAGCTGGGAGACATAGTCTCTCCACTGAGTCCTGGGTCTGCCCGGGGGTCTCCTCCCAGTGGGACGTGCCTGAAACACCTCAAGTGGGAGGCGTCCAGGAGGTATCCTAATCAGATGCCCATACCACCTCAACTGACTCCTTTCAATGTGGAGAAGCAGCTGTTCTACTCTGAGCCTTTCCCGGATGACTGAGCCCCTCACCCTATCTCTGAGGGTGAGTCCAGTGATCCTACGGAGAAAGCTCATTTCAGCTGCTTGTATCCGCGATCTCGTTCTTTCGGTCATTACCCAAAGCTCGTGACGATAGGTGAAAGTAGGAACGTAGATTGACTGGTAAATCGACAGCTTTGCCTTAGAACTAAGCTCCCTCTTCACCACAACAGACCGGTACAACGTCCGCATCACTGCAGATGCTGCTCCAATCCGTCTGTCGATCTCTCGCTCCATTTTCCCCTCACTCGTGAACAAGACCCCAAGATACTTAAACTCCTCCACTTGGGGCAGGAGCCTGTCCCCAACCCGGAGAGGACAATCCACCTTTTTCCGGCTGAGGACCATGGACTCGGACTTGGAGGTGCTGATTCTCATCCCAGCCGCTTCACACTCAGCAGCAAACCGTCCCAGCAAGAGCTGTAGGTCATTGCTGGATGAAGCCAACAGGACAACATCATCTGCAAACAACAGAGATGAGATCCTGTGGTCACCAAGCATGACACCCTCCATTCCCTGGCTGCGCCTAGAAATCCTGTCCATAAAAATTATGAACAGGATCGGTGACAGAGGACAGCCCTGGCAGAGTCCAACTCTCACTGGGAATGAGTCCGACCGAGTGTTGGCAATACGAACCAAACTCTCACAACGGTTGTACAGAGACCGAATAGCTCTTAACAACAAGCTCGATACCCCATACTCCCGAAGCACCCCCCACAAAAATCCACGAGGAACGCGGTCAAATGCCTTCTCCAAGTCCACAAAACACATGTAAACTGGTTGGGCAAACTCCCACGAACCCTCAAGAATTCTCGAGAGGGTAAAGAGCTGATCCGATGTGCCACGGCCAGGATAAAAACCACATTGCTCCTCCTGAATCTGAGGTTCGACCAACGGCCGGACTCTCCTCTCCAGTACCTTGGCATAGACCTTCCCAGGGAGGCTGAGGAGTGTGATCCCTCTAAAGTTGGAGTACACCCTCCGGTCCCCTTTTTTGAAGAGAGGAACCACCACCCCAGTTTGCCATGCCAAAGGCACTGCCCCCGACCTCCACGCAATGTTGCAGAGGCGTGTCAACCATGACAGCCCAACAACATCCAGGGCCTTGAGGTACTCAGGGCGAATCTCGTCCACCCCCGGGGCCCGGCCACCAAGGAGATTTTTAACCACCTTGGCGACCTCAGCCCCTGTGATAGGTGAGTCATCCCCCTCATCCCCAAACCCTGCTTCCTCTGTGGAAGGCGTATCAGTGGGATTGAGGAGATCCTCGAAGTATTCCTTCCTCCGCCCAACGATATCCCCAGTCAAAGTCAACAGTGTCCCATCCGCACCATACACAGTGTGGACGGGGAGCTGCTTTCCCCTCCTGAGCCACTGGACAGTTTGCCAGAATCTCTTTGAGGCCGACCGAAAGTCTTGTTCCATAGCCTCACCGAACTCCTCCCATACCCGGGTTTTTGCTTCAGCAACCCCCCGAGCTGCACTCCGCTTGGCCTGCCAGTACACCTCAGCTGCTTCGGAAGTCCCACAAGCCAACCAAGCTTGATAGGACTCCTTCTTCAGCTTAATGGCTCCCCTCACCACTGGTGTCCACCACTTGGTTCGGGGGTTGCCACCACGAAATGCACCGACCACCTTGCGGCCGCAGCTCTGGGCCACCGCTTCAACAACAGAGGTGGAGAACATGGCCCATTCAGACTCCATGTCTCCAGACTCCCTTGGAATGTGGTTGAAGTTATTCCGGAGGTGGGAGTTGAAGACCTCCCGGACAGGGGCCTCAGCCAGACGCTCCCAGCACACCCTCACTATACGTTTGGGTCTACCAGGTCTGAATGGCTTCCTCCCCTGCCATCGTATCCAACTCACCACCAGGTGGTGATCAGTTGACAGCTCTGCACCCCTCTTTACTTGGGTGTGCAAGACATACGGTCGCAGGTCTGATGATACGATAACAAAATCGATCATCGACCTGCGACCTAGGGTGTCCTGGTGCCAGGTGCACATATGGACACCCTTATGCTTGAACATGGAGTTCGTTATGGACAGACTGTGGTTAGCACAGAAGTCCAATAACTGAACACCACTCGGGTTCAGATCGGGCAGGCCGTTCCTCCCAATCACCCCCCTCCAGGTTTCACTGTCGTTGCCCACGTGCGCATTGAAGTCCCCCAGTAGGACAATGGAGTCTCCAAGAGGAGCACCCTCCAGCACCCCAGTCACAGACTTCAAAAAGGGTGGGTACTCTGAAACATCATTTGGTGCATAGGCACAAATGATGGTCAGGACCCGTTTCCCAACCCGAAGGCACAGGGAAGCAACCCTTTCGTCCACTGGGGAAAACTCCAATATAGAGGCAGCAAGGTGGGGTGATACAAGAATACCCACCCCTGCTCATCGCCTCTCACCCGGGGCAACTCCAGAAAAGGCCAAGCTCCAGCCCCTCTCCAGGAGACTGGTTCCGGAACCGGAGCTGTGTGTTGAGGTGAGGCCGACTATATCTAGCCGGTATCTCTCAACCTCGTGCACCAGCTCAGGCTCCTTCCCCACCAGAGAGGTGACATTCCACATACCAAAAGCCAGTTTAGAAAGCTTGGGATCAGTCCGCTAAGGTCTCCACCTTTGACAGCCACCTAATCCACATAGCACCGGACCCCCATGATCCCTCCTGCAGGTGGTGAGCCCACTGGAGGGCGGACCCATGTAACTCCTTCGGGCTGAGCCCGGCCGGGTCCCATGGGTGGAAACCCGGCCACCAGACGCTAGCCTTCGAGCCCCTCCCCCAGGCCTGGCTCCAGGGTGGGGCCCCGGTAACCCCATACCGGGTGGGGTACACTGAATCCTTGATATACAATTTATCATGACAGTCTGAACACATCAAAAGAGACAAACACACAGACAAAAACACAAACTCACAGACTCATAACTGGACTCTTACAAACACACATACTGCATAATGTGGGGTTATAAAAATGCTTGTCGGTAGAGGTGGGTTTTCAAAAGTCATTTAAAACAAATCAGACTTTCAGTGCGTCTGCACCTAGATATCCTGTCCATAAAAATTATGAACAGGATTGGTGACAAAGGGCAGCCCTGACGGAGTGCAAGTCTCACTGGAATCAAGTTCGACTGGGTGTTCGCAATGAGAACCAAACACTTGGAATGGTCGTATTGGGACCGGATAGCTTGTAACAACAAGCCTGATACCCCATACTCCCACAGCACCACCCACAAGAGACCACAAGGGACGCGGTCGAATCAAAGGACATGTTACAGTCAAAGATGATACCAAGGTTTTTAGCAGTGGGTGTGATGTTAGAGTGATGACAACCAATAAAGTGTTCAACACAGGTGACAAAGTTTTCTGGACCAATTATGGGATTTCAGTTTTACTGGAATTTAAGTGAAGAAAATTGACAACCAATAACTGATAGCAGCTAAACAATTATGGAGAGAGGATAGTTGATTCAGGTTATTGGTTTTGGCAGAGAAGTAGATTTGAATATCATCGGCATAACAGTGATATGACACATCTAAAAACTGGCTGAAAAGGTGGCCTGGAGGGAACATGTATAGTGAAAACAAAATAGGTCCAAGGACTGAAACCCCGGGGGATTCCACACAGAAAGGGGAGGCAACACCATTGCCACTATAGATGTTAAAGTGTCTGTTACTTAAGTATGAATTAAACCAGTCTAATGCTGTACCAGAAATGCCGACCCAGTTATGAAGTCTGTCTAACAGGGTGGCATGATAGATGGTATTCAAGGCTGCTGTCCAGTCAAGTAGAATGAGAATGGTGAATTCACCTTTATCTGCATGCATGAGAGTGTTTTTGGTTACTTGAAGTAGTGTGGTTTCTGTACTGTGCTTATGCCGGAATCCTGATTGAAATTTATCAAAAATTTTGTTGTCTTCAACAACCTGCAGGAATTGATCGGCAACTATTTTTTGAGAAGTTTGGACAAGAATGGTAATTTGGAAATCAGATAATTTGCTAACTGAGTTGGATCTAGAGTAGGTTTTTGAGAAGTGGTTGGACACTAGCCATGTTAAAATAATCAAGAACAGAGCCAGGTGAGAGAGCGTTGTTGATGATATTAAGTAAGCTAGGAGCAAACACCTGTAAAAGCAGATTTCAGGAAGTTAGGAGGAACTATATCACCTGGGCTGCAAGAGGGATGCGTGTGGGCTATAATATTGGAAAGAGTCTGTAATGAAATCGGTGAGAAGTCAGAGAGTAGGGTGGGATGAGAAGGCTGGTTAGACATTGTTGAGACAATCAGGGTGAAATTGGAAATTAGACCATCAATCTTGCACACAAAGAAAGATAAGAAGCTCTGACAGTTAAGTGACAATGAGGTGGTAATCGGATTACTACTGTAAGTGGGTTTACAAGATGATTAATAGTCCTAAAAAGTAACCTCTTGTTGTGTTTGTTACTATTTATCAGGCTAGAGAAATATGCAGCTTTAATAGTGTGGTTTAGTTTTAGCAATGTCTTTCATGAACAGGTAATGTAGTTGGAGTTTTGACTTCTTCCAGCTACATTCAGCCCTCCGATATTGCTTTCTTTGCTGACTGATCTTACCATTGATGCAGGGCAGGGATGGGCAATTATGTGCCATGGAGGGCCATTCCACTGCAGGTTTTCTTTTCCACCCAGTCTCTTCAGCAGTTGCTTTCTCTAATTAGCAATACTTGAAGCTCATTAGTGCAAACACCTGCTGAAGAGATTGAGTGAAACAGAAAATCTGCAGTGGAATGGCCCTCACTGCTCATCCCTGATCCAAGGTGTTTTATTTAGTGTTGGAGCAAATCTGGAAATGTGGGGGGCAGACATGTTAAGACAAGAAAGGCATAGATCACTGAACCAGCAGACATGATCACTGATATTAGTAAAGGGAGGAGAGAGGTTGGTTTGCATAGAAAAGTAGGGGGAGAAAATACCTGCAGACTGTTCATTAAAGATACGTGAACTGATCTAATGCCTCTGGGCTATTATGGAAGGTGTTAAATGTGTATCAAATACAATACGCTAGTAGTCAGAGAATTAAGTGATATGCCCAGAGTGAAAATTAAATCAAGAGAGTGGCCATGGTTATGTGTCAGCCCTGAGACATGTTGACTGAGATTAAAAGATTTGGAAATGTTCATAAAATCTGTGGCAAATGAATTAGGATTGTCAATATGGAAGTTGAAGTCACCTGCAATAATAGCTCTATCAAATTTAAGAACAAGTAAAGACATTAATTCAGAAAATTCATCAAGAAACCCTGCTGTGAGGTTCAGCGGTTGATAGATGATTAAACAGAAGATTGGATTTTCACATAAAATTTTGAAGGACAGCAATTAAAAGCTGTTAAAAGAACCCAAGTTCAGTTGTATACAGGAGGCCTTGCTCCTAAAAACACATGCAGTACCCACACCACAGCCTGTAAGCCTAGGTGAATTCAAAAATGTATAATCCGGAGAGCAAATCTCCACTAAAGGGGAGAAGTCCCCAGGTTTAAGCCAAGTCTGAGTGAACAACAGAAAATCATGATTATGAGATGATATGAGATCACTGAGAATGAACAGTTTATTTGATAGACTGAGAATTTAATCAAGCAAAAACCACTGGACTAGGGGGCTTAATTGTGGTGGGACTACTGCAGTGCACTGTAATCAAATTATTTAATCTAACATGAGAAAATACAGAGGCTCGATGATAGTGAGTGTTAAGCCTAGGCATAATTGTAACAGGAATACTATGGATGTAGGAAAAGTCAGGGAGAGACACTACATGTCAAGAAGTCTTACAGGACTGCAAAGTCAGTTCAGTGTTAGTTGATAATAGCTGTGAGCCTTCCTGAGAGGCGTGAACGTCATCAGGCCTAAAAGGCTCATGCTTGTCTGTATTCCTGCAATAACCTTTTAACCAGATGTGGAGCTGTCTCAAGCGAATGAACTTCACATCACCGAAAAAGGGACGGGGGAGAGGACCAGAAATGATTACCTGTTTACCAGTGTCCAGCAGACAGTCAGTAAGGTGCACAAAATCCTGTTTGAGAGACTCAGATTGTTGTTTCTTCAAGTCATTTGTGCCGACATGCACAGTGACTGTAGTAGCAGATTCATGAATCTGAGTTAGGTGCAGAGCTGCAGATGTAATGTCCGATACACAGGCTCCAGGGTGGCATTAGGTTTGGCCACCACTTACTGCCACTTGCCGCCACTTGCCAGACCATGAAGGTGCCTACAATAAGCACTACTGGTGAGCACCGTGCCAATACGGAGGCAGAAGGTTGATCACCCCAATGTGCAGTCGTCAGGCTGTAAGGGTGCTCATCAGTGAAAGTTAGAGGACGAGTAGAGGACCGAGGTGTGGAAGTAAACTCTGGCTCGGACAGCTGAGTAGCGGGGCAGAAAGATTGGCCTGGAGCATTTAAGCCCTGAGGAAGTAGCAGAGCCTGGCACTGAGGGTGATAGTCATCTGGAGTAGTAGGTGGCTTGGACATAGCGTTGGGTAGTGAAGGCGGTGACACACGCTCTGCCAATTCCAGGGATGGCAGTGGATTGATTGAAAAATCAAATGCCCAGAGCTGCCACACATAACAGTCTCCTTCAGCAGTCTGCGGGGGGGGGGGCGATGAGGACTTTGTTAACCTCTTGCACTCCGGGATACTGCGGGCGGTCACGTTTCTGCGTCCTAGTGCGTCCTCGTGCATCCTAGTGCGCACTGTGCGTCTCAGTGCGCACTGAAAAAAAAAAGCTGCATTTCCATTCTTCCACTACAGACACAGCCGCGAACAGAAAGCCAAAGGAGTGCTTTGATTGGTTTAGATTTGATTGACCTCTCATTCGACTAATAAGAGCCTTGAATTGGGTTTCTAAAACCTTGAAGAACCAATGACTGAAAACCTAGCAAGAAGGACCCGCCTACCAACAACTGCAAATACAACGAGCCAATTGAAGCAGAGAAGTTCAACGATTGAAAGCGTGCGTCCCGTGCGTAAAATCTGTTTTGTGTAAGCCGCTGTGTGTAACGGTAGTCTTTTTTTATTACTACTGTTCTTATTTGTTTTGAAAAATCATTTGCCAAAACCGCAATCATGGAAGCGCAAAACCGCAATCACGGAATCATGGTTTGACCGGGTCGCATGACCAGAACCACGAGTCGTAACAAGTGGACCAGCGTCATGTTTGTCTGACAATGAGGAAGAGATGTTCTCCAACGACACTGCTGTTGTGGACAGGTAAGTGTTATAAGCTAAATTATTCTTTATCACTGAAAATAGTAATAAAAATGACTTTTGACCGATCGGTAATTACAACTGTGCGTCATCGCCACATGACGGACCGTTTTTTTGTGCGCCGTGCTCCTCTGTAGCGGAGGGGGGAGTTGTTATCCTCTACATTGCAGATATTTTAGTATAATTTTTATTGCACTGTAGGTTATTTTTTCTTGTAAAAAAAGGCCACACATTTTTTACGTGGCATGCTTCTTTGTGTGTGGGGGGCTTGTTTGTTCATTCATTCATGAATGAATGAATAAACAACCTCCCCCCCACACACACACACACAGCCCTGAGTGTCACCTTTCATTAGAGCCCAAGATGAAGCTTCTTTGTTGAATCATTCAAAAGTTATAGACGTTTTTCCAAACTGTGCCATTTGGCACAATTTGGCACAGTTCAAAAACGCCTGGGAACAACCTGAGGAAAAAGCTGTGTAATATATTCATTTTTTGTGGTATTGTTACAAAATTTTGACCTCAGCTGGATAACCCTTGGTTCTACATTTCTGTTGCATTTTGCAGCCAGTATCTGACAGCTGTGTGTTATTTGCAAGCATTTGTATCTAAAAAAAAAAACACCCAGGCAAATTATATTTTCTTCAAGTTCAGTATGTTTAGATGACTGCTACTTAGCGGCAGGAGCACTTAGAGAGATTATGACTATTTTGGCAAAAAATTCAAAGTGTTTTCTTTTAAATGAGACCAACCCCATGAAGATGCTGCAAAGGGTTGAAGAACAGCTTTTGATTTACTTTGGGTACGTTATTTTTAGGCGTTTTTAGGGAACTTGACCAGAGTGCAAGGGGTTAATAATATATTTTGCTTTTTTGAGTGAGGCTGAAAAGCATTCACAGGTGCATAAGATGGCACAGGCAGGCCAGATGCTACCAGGACCACAGTAGTAGCATCGGAGGGATGCTACTATGGAAGGAAAATGGGCAATTCTGCTGCTGATCGTGACAGGCTTCAAAGGTCCACTCAAGGAAATCAGCAAAATGAGAGGACTTATCAGAAGGCCCAAAATCCAGCATTCAGAAAGGATGGCAACAGACAAAATTGGTGAATCACAGAGACTGAATGTAAAAGCCATATTAATTGCATATGCCATGCTATGTGATATTTTCTGTGTAATCAGTAAAACAAAGCAAAATGTATACTCATTGAGTAAAAAGTACATGTAATGTATGTAATCACCTGAAATAATGAATGTAATCAAACTGTATGATTATATGTATCTTTTAACTGCACAATAGAAGGTTTTATGAAAAACAGATTGTGAAATGTTGGAAAGAACCCTGTTTACTGAAAATGTGTTAGAAATGATGAAATGGGCGCAGATGTCCAGCAAACTGAGGTATTTTGGTAATGGAAAATGCTGAGAGGCTAGCGGGAAAGGCCATGAGTCATGAGCGCCTGATCAGTCACATGGTTTACGAGAATTGACTAGCCTGAACATGTGCAGAAGTGAAGTAATGCTTATATAACAATGTAACTTTAAGCCAATCATAAGAGGCCAAGAAGCCTAGGGTGAGTTTGGGACCAATCAGAGAACTTGGGCGAAGGTTATAAAAACCAAGCCTATTTTGCCCCAAATGTTCACTTTCTCGGCGACCTACAATGAGGCATCATCGACACGGAGCAGCGGACTGAAGACGGGGAACGCCAGAAGAGAAGTGATCCAGTTTCTGCCTCAACTCTTCAGCCTTTAAACAACTTTTACATCTGCTGCCTAAAGTGTTATTATAGCACTTTTGCAAAAGGAGGGAAAGAGGAGCAAGGCTACAGCTGCTGGCCCCCGCTCTCAGCCAGGAGGCTGTGAGTCACCAGGCATCGCAGAGCAACGGGAAGGAAAGCAGAAGCTCACCCGGGCTGGAACATCGCTACGGAGCCGACTCATCGCTCTTCCCCGGCCAAAGCAGCTACCGCCCAGCCTGAAGAGGAAACATCTGGCCGCGGCAGTCTTGTTCCTTCCCTACCTTCCCTCTCTTTCCCCAGAAGAGGGGCTTCGACGGAGGAGGACAGCAATCACACATCCTTTTTCCCCAAATCTCACCATTTAGGCTTTCTTAGATATAATCAACAAATTAATCAGGTATTTTTTTTATCAGGTTTTAATTTAAAGATTTTGATCTATTTTGATTTTTACTGATTTTTTTGAACTTTTTGATGATTTACTGAACATTTTATTGGGTTATTTTGAAACTTTTTGAGTTTAAATCTCTTTGATCAAATGACTGATTTTTACAGTTTTTAACTTTTGAATCAAGGTTTTGCAATCAGGGTTCTGGGTTTGATTTTCAATTTTCATCCTTTTTATATGGACTGTTTAATGCAATTTATCCTGTTTTGGCTGAGCTTTGCTGATTTTTAATAAATACCACAGCATATCAAAGACAGCATGGGACTCTGCGGGCTTATTGATTCAGCGTCCATGCTTATTGGGTGATTTTTTGACAAGAAAAGGTATTTTTCCACAAGAGGTGATACAAATTTTTGAGCTTCAAAATGTTTTCATTACTTAATGGTATTTAAAACAGATCCCCTATAAACCAATTTTTCCTGGTTTTAAACATTTACCCAGATTACCAAGAGCAAAAGTAAGACCATGAGAGGCTGTCATTAATATTAGAGGTGTATTCCAGGTGTCTGACTGGACAGGTCACTCAGTCGGAGGTCTGGTATACAGGAAGTGGGGGTCCTCCAATAAATGAAGACAGTACAGCTGGGGTAACTCTCACAGTCACCAAGCACACCTACACAGGTAACAGAATTTCCTATGAGGAAAATTCCTCTAGGAACTGCAAGCTGGTGAACCTAAACCTCAATTCTTGAGGTCCAAGGTCAAAGGGTCTTCGACACGGTGGCGTCCCTGGGTGGGCCCCAAAGGAGCACCGGGGTCCACAAGCTGTTGGGTTCAAGTCGCCAAGCAGCAAAGAAGAGTCCAGCAGTCAAGAGCGGCTGCTGTGCTGTTCAAGAGATCCTGATCTGAGGCGCGGGCAGGCAGGTGTCCTGCCTGAGTCTTGCTACACTGGTAGCCTACGAGGGAGCACCACAACAGGTAAAAAAAACCTACCAAGAAATTGGTAGGCAAAGTGGGTGCTACAGGCTGCAGAGTTCTGTTAAAGAGGCTGACAGGGCTAGGAGCATCGACTCAGCCGGGCCTGACCAGGTCCAGGAGGAGGTGCAGTGACCTGGGTCTCTCCCCTCATCCCTGTGCCCCGATGCGCTAAGGGGAGGCTTTGAAGGGAAGACACAAGGCAACCTACAAGGAAGATGGCAGAAGGGTTCGACACGACAGAGGCCAGGGTATACCCTGCCCTCAACACACTGCATAACAACGCTCCTGGGAGCTCTGTGCCAGCAGAGCTCTACGGGGGAGTCTGGAGGCGAAGAAGTTCTTGAAACAAGTCAAAGGCCACCGCCCCACAGGGGCGCATTGGAGGTAAGCAAAGAATCAGCTGAAAGAAGACGAAGTGGAGCTCCAAGAATCCACTTCAAGGTGGGAGTTATGCTGTATACGGGTGACCCGCTCACCTGAAGCAGCAAGGTTCTGCAAGAAATGAGTCAAGAGTACAACCAACACGGCTTCACCAGCACCCCTGATAGCTTAGGGAAGCACCTCAGTGATGAGGTAAAAAGTAAAGGTCAGAGTCTCCTATCAACAAGTTATCACAACATCCCACTACTGGTGGTGAAGTGCCCTCCAGCTACTACCCGCAAAACAGAAGTCGGGCAGTGGTTGGAGTGGTGGGTGAAGCGGCTAAGGCAGCTGGATGAACAACAGTTTGAAGTGGTGAAGCTCTACAGCTCCAGTCAAGAACTCAACCCCCTGGTCAAAATGGTGGCCAGGGAAATGCAAATCTCTTCAAGTCGCATCAAAGAAGAAACTTCAGCGGTGAGAAGGTATGATGAACACGCTGACAGTCTGCAAGAACTTCAACAATATGAAGAAAAGTGTAAGAAGCGCCGACAGGCACAACTTCTTCAAACAGCAGAAGACTGCGACAGTGACAGTACTCAATATACAAGTCTGGCTAGGTCAGATCCGAAATACTTCACAGAGCAACAAGAAGAGCAAGGTGAGCAGTCAGAACATCGACCTCCCTCCTCAGACAGCAAAGAAGAAATGCAAATAAGAGCAAGAGCTGATTCTGAGGAGGAGGCGGGCATAGTAGGTACGCTTGAAAGAACAACAGACCAGCTGGCTACCTCGCTGGAAGAACTGCGGAAGCATCATCTAACTCCAGGGCACAGCCTGGGGAACAGAGAAGAAGAAAGACAACACAGCATAGGAGCAGCCTGGCAGGGGGATCGAACCCCCCCAGCCACAACAGTGAAGAAAAGACCGGCAGTTCATCGAGAGCTGCTAGAGGGACTCAGGGCGGTCTTGAAGAACAAAAAAGAGCAGCACTACCGTCCTATGAGTCCAGTAAGGTATCCAGCACAGACACCTAGTACATCAGCAACAGTGGTAAGAGGTAAAGAAAGTACACAAGTACAAGGTGGGGGTCAGTCATCAAGATTCTACGACAAGCCTCACTCTCTTCCAGATCACAGTCCTCTCCCCTACAACCAGGCAAGCAGGGGGTATGAGAAGAATCCCCACCCAGCAGTTGCCCCTATCTTTGAAGATTAGAAGAAATCACTCCCCCCTCTCCCTGAAAAAGCCCAATTGTTCCTGTCAGCAGGGAAGATCAAGGCTTTCAGGTTGGTGGCAAGACCCTGGCTGCTGGAGGCAGATGGGTTGGTGGTGTTCACTGACCATGAATTGAAGATAAGAAATGCCTCCTTCAGAAAAGAGCTGCATGGAAGAATTGGTAGAAGGTATCAAGAAGAGATCCAAGCAGTCAAGAAATATCGGCATGATCAAAGAAAAGAAGAGTCAACAATAGGGGTGGTAAGTGGAGGTGATCTTTCTTACTACATGATCCTGCTAGTGCCTATACCAGAATACAAGAAAGAAGATGCAGTCGGGCTTCATCGATCGCTCATGGGCTCAAACATACTTAGAGCCTTCTGCAGAGCTGCAGACTTCCAGCTAAGAAGAGTAGTGCTGCCGCTACGTGGGTTAATCTCCGGCGCTCACCATTGGGGTGAAGCAGAAAAAGCAGTAAGAGCAGCAATAGACAAGTACATGGAGTGGCCGGGAAAAGGGCACTCACTGAGTGCCAAAATGACTGATTTTTACAATTTTCAACTTTTGAATCAAGGTTTTGCAATCAGGGTTCTGGGTTTGATTTTCAATTTTCATCCTTTTTATATGGACTGTTTAATGCAATTTATCCTGTTTTGGCTGAGCTTTGCTGATTTTTAATAAATACCACAGCATATCAAAGACAGTATGGGACTCTGTGGGCTTATTGATTCAGCGTCCATGCTTATTGGGTGATTTTTTGACAAGAAAAGGTATTTTTCCACAAGAGGTGATACGAATTTTTGAGCTTCAAAAAGTTTTCATTACTTAATGGTATTTAAAACAGATCCCCTATAAACCAATTTTTCCTGGTTTTAAACATTTACCCAGGAGCAAAAGTAAGACCATGAGAGGCTGTCGTTAATATTAGAGGTGTATTCCAGGTGTCTGACTGGACAGGTCACTCAGTCGGAGGTCTGGTATACAGGAAGTGGGGGTCCTCCAATAAATGAAGACAGTACAGCTGGGGTAACTCTCACAGTCACCAAGCACACCTACACAGGTAACAGAATTTCCTATGAGGAAAATTCCTCTAGGAACTGCAAGCTGGTGAACCTAAACCTCAATTCCTGAGGTCCAAGGTCAAAGGGTCTTCGACACAACGGCAGTTGATATTTTTTCTATAAATTCCATTAGAGCAAATGCAGTTGTCCTCTTGTGTCTGAACCCATATTGCTGCTCACACAATAAATTATTCTTCAGCATCAAGTTGTCAATTCTCTCACAGAATATTTTTTGAAGTATCTTGGAAAATTGCGGCAATAGTGAAATTGGTCTATAGTTTGAGAATTCTCCTCTGTCACCCGTCTTGTATATCGGAATTGCTTTAGCTATTTTCATTGCATTGGGAAATATACCTGTTTGGAGAGACAGGTTACAGATGTACGTCAGTGGTTTCATGAAGCATTCAATAATAGTTTTGACTAAGAGCATGTCAATACCATCACAGTCTGTAGATGTTTTACTTTTAAACGATTTAACAATTTCAATGACCTCTCTCTCGTCTGTGTTCTTTATGAAAATTGAGTCTTTTATAGCAGTGTTTTTGCTTATTGTATCACCTGTAGGTGCCGTAATGGGTATTTCTCGAGCCATATTAGGACCAATGTTAACAAAAAAGTTATTAAATTCATCTGCAGGTGAAACTGCATTCACATTCTGAGTCGTTTTATTATTTTTTGAAAATTTGGTTGGGTAGCTTGTATTTCTGCTTTTATTTCCAAGAATATTGTTAAGTATTGTCCATGTATTTTTAATATTGTCTCTGTTTTTCTCCAGTTCTTTACTGTAATAGTCTCTTTTACTACAGCGTATTAAATTAAATCACCCTTCATTGTCATCGAACTGTACAACCAATCATGTACAGTAGAACGAGATTGTGCTTTACCTATCTACTGTGTTAATCACACACACCCCAAGTGTAGAATCAGAGGGCCGCTGCCATGCAAGGCACCGCCACAAATTTCCCTCCTCCATTCCATTATTGCTGAGCACCAAGCTGGACGGCAGGAAGTTCCACTTTTATATGGTCTTCGGCATGACCCGGCCGGGATTTGAACCCCTGCCTCCCGGGTGTGGGGCGGATGCTCTACCAACTGAGCCACCACTCCGGTAAATTATATATGTTAACTTATTTTTGTATGTTTTATACCGCTGCTCTGCTTCTTTTGTCCTTTTCTTTAGGAAAGCTTTATATAATAAATTTTTCTTTTTACATGCCTTTTGTAATCCTTTGGTTAACCATGGCTTATCGACAAATTTATGTTTAAGTTTTTCTTTACTAATGGACATTTTTTTTTCATAAAGAGTGGTTACAATGTTCATAAATGTGTCATAGGCTTCATTTACATCTGATACATAGACTTTTGTCCAGTCTTGCTTCATCAAGTCTTCTTTAAAAGAACTGATTGTATTTTGTGATTTGCATCTGAACGATTTTAAAAAATTTTCTGTATTGGCCCCCATGTGGCCATGGATAAGTGCAAAGGTTGGCAAATGGTCACTTATATCATTTATCAATAATCCACTTTCTATTTTCTTATCAATAATATTAACAAACAGGTTGTCAATAAGTGTAGCAGTGTGAACTGTGATTCTACTGGAATGTGTTATTGTGGGATAT
The DNA here is from genome assembly GCA_020510985.1 of Pholidichthys leucotaenia. Classification (NCBI taxonomy): domain Eukaryota; kingdom Metazoa; phylum Chordata; class Actinopteri; order Cichliformes; family Pholidichthyidae; genus Pholidichthys; species Pholidichthys leucotaenia. The sequence goes on along the minus strand of CM035837.1, from coordinate 386,756,327 downwards.
AGACTCATACTGTACATGGAATTCATGAACTCTGTAATTACATTTTGTTGATATGGATTTAGTAAATCAATATTGACATCTCCACAAATTACTACCATTTTCTTACTAGTAATATTATTGTACAGCTCGACTAATTTATCTCTGAATGTCTCAACGCAAGTTCCCGGCGTTCTATATATACAACTTATAATTAGATTTTTTGTTTTGTCTTGGTCAATCTCAACAGTAACACATTCCAAAATCCCTGGTAGTGCAAAGGACATTCCATTTACAAGCTTACACCTATACAGGTCATCAATATACAATGCAACACCACCACCCTTTTTTTGAGATCTGTTAATATGAAACATCTGATATCCCTCTATTGCCATCAGAGGAGCCTGCTTTTCATTAAGCCAAGTTTCAGAGACTGCGATAGCTCTAAATTTTCTGTCTAGCTGTTTTAAATAGTCCTGAATCTGTGGAAAGTTTTTGTTAAGACTTCTGCTGTTGAAGTGTATTATTGATAGTTTACCATCTAGTTGCACTTGACTTTTGAATTGCTTTTCAGTGTAATATTTAGAATGATTATGAATATTATTGAAAAAGTGGTTATCAGGATCAGTATCATTCTCCATCTCTTGTAGTTTATGTTCAGCATAATGGCATATTTTCAGAGTTTGAATTTCCTCATTCTGTGTCAAAAGACTTCCTCCAACTGGGGATAATTGATGTCTACTCAAGTCAGTCATAAGTTTTTTTGTTTGTTTTGTTTAGTTTGGTTTTTTTTAAGTACATTGACATGGTATGTCAACAGAACTATTCTTGCTGTGTGTGTGGATATGGATTATCATAGTCTCTTAATTTAATCAATTCTTAATAAATCAGTGTTCATCTATATTTATTTAAGTCAGTAAGATCTCTGATTATTATACTCTTTGCTTCCTCAGGTGTTCCATTGAGTTTGATCCAAACTCTAAAATTTCTTGTCCATGTTGCCTGTATCTTATTTTGTCTTTTCAGTATCCGTGCTTGCCGTGCTATTTCAGCTTTAGTTTTTGTTAGATGTTCATTTAGGTAAACTTCTGTTCCCCGTAGCTTTCTGGCCTGCCTCAGTATGTCATTCTTTACCCTTCTGTTCACAAAACGCATCACAATTGATTTCTTTGTTTTATTATCCTTTCTGGGTAAAGCATGACAGGCTGAAATTGCATTTGCTTCAACCTTTATATTTCTACTATCAAGGAACTGAAGCACCTGGTTTTCCAGGGAGACTGATTCACTCAGGGGAGCCTCCTCACCTCTCATTCCTGCTGTAGCATGAGAATATGATTGATATTTAATGTCTAGTCCACTTATAATTAGATCTTCCATACGAGAACATTGTTCAAGATCCTCGACGCGTCGCTCCAAGTCTGCAGTTTTTTTGTCTAATTCTCGGACTTCTTCCATTAGCCCTAATAGTTTATCCTGCTGACTAGCCACTTTGGTCAGTTCTTCTGACATGAAGTTCAGAGATTTTTTGATCTCTTCCATTTCCTCCTTCTTTGGTGGCATTTTTACTAACCTATTGATAGTAAAACAATCTCTGCTGGTGTTGCCGGTATCCGATCCGACCAACCTCGAATCCAGCTGGGCCTCAGCTAGCCCCCTCTGCTGCTAGTCCCACTGCAATTAAGCTCCTGTCCAGCCGGGGTACCGGCAGCTCCTCCACTGAGTCCCGCCGCCCACCGCCGCTGTAAGTTGAGCTCCGATCCTGCTCCTGTCCAGCTGGGGTCCCGGTAGTTCCTCCGTTGAGCCCCGCCACCTACCGCCGTCTTCCTCGGTAGTTCCTCCGCTGAGCCTCGCCGCTGTAACTGGGCTACGATTCTGGCTCTTATCCAGCTGGGGCCCCGGTGGTCCTCCAATGGTCTGTGTCTCCTACCACCGCTGTACTTGAACTCTGATCCGGCTCCCATCCAACTGTGGCCTCGGTTAGTTCCTCCGGTGAGCCCCAATCACCGGGGACAGAGTCGCTTCTTTGCGTCGGTGTTAGGTGCTACGACTAGCTATGGCGTTAGCTATAGCTATGACGTTAGCTTAATGCTATAGCTATAGCTATAGCTATAGCATTAAGCATTTATCTCACTGAGCAGTGAATTCTGACAAATCCTGACAAACACTGCAATTTTGGTGGTTTTGTCAGGGTTCGGAAAAGCTTGCTCAACAGTTCACCAACAGTTTTTATAGTCCAATATACAGTACATACAGTTAGGCCCAGAAATGTTTGGACAGTGACACAATCTTCATGATTTGGGCTCTGCATGCCACCACATTGGATTTGAAATGAAACAACTACAACGGAACTGAAGTGCAGACTTTAAGGTTTAATTCAAGGGGTTGAACAAAACAAAAATATATGATTAAACATGTAGGTATTGTAGCTATTTTTATACAAACGCTCCTCATTTCAGGGGCTCAAAAGTAATTGGACAAATAAGCATAACCCTAAACAAAATGTTACTTCAATATTTTGTTGAGAATCCTTTGCAGGCAATGACTCCCTGAAGTCTGGAACCCATGGACATCACCAAATGCTGGGTTTCCTCCTTTGTGATGCTTTGCCAGGCCTTTACTGCAGCTGTCTTCAGTTGTTGCTTGTTTGTGGGTCTTTCTGCCTTAAGTTTTGTCTTGAGCAAGTGAAATGCATGCTCGATTGGGTTGAGATCTGGTGATTGACTCGGCCATTGCAGAATATTCCACTTCGTTGCTTTAAAAAACTCCTGGGTTGCTTTTGCAGTATGTTTTGGATCATTGGTGAAGTACCGTCCAATCAACTTTGCTGCATTTGGCTGAATCTGAGCAGAAAGTATACCCCTATACACTTCAGAATTCATCCGGCTGCTTCTGTCTTTTGTCACATCATCAACAAACACAAGTGACCCAGTGCCATTGGAAACCATGCATGCCCATGCCATCACACTGCCTCCACCTTGTTTTACAGAAGATGCAGTTCTTTGGATCATGAGCTGTTCCAATTCTTCTCCAAACTTTCTTCTTCCCATCATTCTGGTACAGGTTGATCTTAGTCTCATCTGTCCAAAGAATGCTGTTCCAGAACTGGGCTGGCTTCTTCAGGTGTTTTTTGGCAAAGTCAATTCTGGCCTTTCTATTTTTGAGGCTGATTCATGGTTTGCACCTTGTGGTGAATCCTTTGTATTTACTCTCATGAAGTCTTCTCTTTATGGTAGACTTAGATGCTGATACACCTACTTCCTGGAGAGTGTTCTTCACTTGAGTGGATGTTGTGAAGGGTTGTTCTTCACCATGGAAAGGATTCTGTGATCATCCACCACTGTTATCTTCCATGGACGTCCAGGCCTTTTTGAGTTCCCAAGCTCACCAGTGAACTCTTTTTTTCTCAGAATGTACCAAACTGTTGATTTGGCCACTCCTAATATTTCTGCTATCTCTCTGATGGATTTCTTCTTTTTTTTTCAGCCTCAGGATGGTCTGTTTCACCTCCATTGAGAGCTCCTTTGACCGCATGTTGTGTGTTCACAGCAACAGCTTCCAAATGCAGACGCCACACCTGGAACCAACTCCAGACCTTTTAACTGCTTAATTGATGACAGGTTAACGAGGGAAGAGCCCATGCAGCCTTGTTATTTCATTTTATTTATTTTTTTTGCAGCCTTCTGAGTCAATTGTCCAATTACTTTTGGTCCCTTGAAAAAGAGGCGGCTACATATTAAAGAGCTGTAATTCCTAAACCCTTGCTCCAATTTGGATGTGAATACTCTCAAATTACAGCTGAGAGTCTGCACTTTAAGCCCATATTGATTATATAATTGTATCTTGAATATGTTTTCATAAACAGCTAAAATAACAAAACTTGTGTCACTGTCCAAATATTTTTGGGCCTAACTGTATATATGTACTGTATAAAACTCCTTTTGGAAAAGTAAATCTGTTTGGCACAATAAGGGAAGCAGATTTCTGTTCTACTCACCTAGCTGCCTGACAGGACAAGGGGGGGAAAAAACAGTTTTTTCAGTCAAAATTTATTTGCAACAAGAAAAAATGTTTGTGACTGTAAAAACTGTTGGTGAACTGTTGCGTAACCTTTTATGAACCTGGACAAAACCCCAAAAATTGCAACGTTCGCCACCATTCATTGTGCCGTGAGATACATGCTTTACAGAGATCTAGTGTAAAATAAATTTTCCCTCAGGCTCAGCCCTGCCGTACCACTGTTTTACCAGTAGGATGAGTTTTGAGTCATGACGGATAGACAGATTCACTTTTTTTGACATAGTGCTGCCACCTGGTGTTGATAGTTTGAATTAATTCAAAGTTACTTTTCTATCTATAAATTCATGAAATCTCTGTCTGTGTTTGTGTCTGCCTGTTCCACGCATATCTCTTGAGCTGTTCGTCAGACTGACCAAAGGTTTTATACGTGTTTTGCTGAGGTTACGAGGGTGTGCATCCCTGAGTATGGAGTCGCTCAGTCAAAATATGTAATTTTTATCAATAAAAGTTTAGCCACTGCTCTGTCACCGCTCTGTGTCTCTTCATGCCCAGCTTCAAGAAGTGTGGGCGGGATTTCGGATTGACTCCATGCTGACTGGATAATATGCGACATCACAGCCATGCTGATTGGTTAATACATGGCATCATGACCATGCTGATTGGATAACACACAGCATCACAACCAGTCAGTTACCACAGTGTTCCCTGGACAAAACAAGGAAGTGAAAAACAATAAATCTGACTACAAAAAGATAATACTGAAGATTTAATGCTTAAAAAAAATATACCATAAAGCTGCAATGATTGCATAGGTCTAAAGGATAATTTGCCATATGTGGAGAATGAGGTGCACGAGAAGACTGGGCGGAGCATCAATGGGGACCGGGTCTGACAAATCAACACAGAATATGCCAGGAGAAGCAGCGGCCAGACATGACCTGGCAAAAAGGCATGCTAACTGATGGCGATAAAAAAGTTATTTTCAATAACGTGAAAAAAGATAATGCATGGAGTGTGCTTTTGCCCTGAGGCTGATTTATCATGGGAAACAGCTGAGCTCTGTGGCTTGAGCGATCAGCTGACTGGATCCACAGGTGTTCTGAAATTTTGGCATATCTGTCAGAAATGCTGATATACATACAGGACATACAGAAGATTGAAATGGTGTTTCTCTCTCTCTTCAGTGGTGTGCACAATAAAAAAAATGAAAGGAATAAGGCTGGAAAAACAACAACAGCAGTCCATGTACAGTAATTCTACCTGTAGTGCAAATAGTGACAAAAGATAGACTTAAGGTTTAATGCTTAAAAAATTATACCATAAAGTTGCTATGATTGCTAGGTCTAATGGATAATTCAGCATGAAGAACATGGGAAACCAAACTTGGGGACCTGGGAATCAGTACCTCCACCTGCAACTGGATCATGGATTTTCTGACCAACAGACCCCAGCATGTTAGGTCAGGCCCCAACCGTTCTTCCGTCATCACACTCAACACTGGTGTACCACAGGGCTGTGTGCTCAGCCCATTCCTCTACTCCCTCTACACCCATGACTGCAGGCCTATGTATGGATCCAATTCCATCATAAAGTTCGCAGATGACACCACGGTGATTGGACTCATCAGGGACAACAACGAGTCAGATTACAGGGCAGAGGTTGAGCACTTGGCTACTTGGTGCGCTGACAATAACCTGCTCCTTAACACCAGCAAAACCAAGGAGCTCATAGTGGACTACAGGAAGGAGAGGGAAGAGACACATGACCCCATCCATATCAATGGCATAGCTGTTGAACGTGTCCCCAGCTTCAAATTCCTGGGGACCCACATCTCGGAGGACCTGTCCTGGTCAGTTAACACCACCAGCCTGATCAAGAAGGCCCATCAGTGCCTCTTCTTCTTGAGGACATTGAAGAAGAACCATCTGTCAACTGACATCCTGGGCAACTTCTACCGCTGGGTGATAGAGAGCACCCTGACCAACTGTATCACACTCTGGTATGGGAGCTGCTCTGTAGCTGACCGCAAGGCGCTGCAGCGGGTGGTGAAAACCGCCCAACGCATCACAGGGACTCCACTTCCAGCTATAGAGGACGTCTACAGGAAAAGATGTCTGCGCCGGGCACGCAGCATTCTTAGGGACTCCAACCATCCTGCTCATGGACTGTTCCAGCTTCTCCCCTCCAGAAGACGTTTCAGAAGCCTTCGGACTAGAACCAGCAGGTTTAGGAACAGTTTCTTTCCAACAGCTGTCATGTTATTGAACTTAGTTCCCCGCTGACTCTCTTACAATCATCTTTTACCATCCTCACCTGTACATAACTGCATAACTACATAACTACATCTAACTTATTGCACATTATTTGCACATAACAGTACTTTTAACTTTCTGCACTGCTGCATATATTTGCATATATTTGCTTAAATTGCACATACTGTTAATTACCGTATATACTGCACTGCTGTCCTTTGCACTTCTGATTGGATGCTAAACTGTGTTTCGTTACCTTGTATTCATACATGTGTAATGACAATAAAGTTGAATCTAATCTAATCTAATCTAATCTAATGAGGTGCGCGGGGGTGGGGGGGTGCTGGAGGCAAAGAAGCAGCTGAACTAGTGGATCGCAGTCCCTTGCAGGCACACGGGTAAAGCAGCAGCCAATGAGTCTCAAATATTTGTAAACATGTCCTATTATAGTACTGCATGAGTTTATTGTTGATACTCAGAAGAAATACAATATTACACTTAACTCCTTCACTGAACAGTGATATAAACTAAACTAAAATAATTATGATAACTGAACAACTCCCATTCCCCCAAGTGCAAGATACACCATTATCTTGAATATAAGTGATAAAAGATCAGACAAACAAGTGATTTGACAAACAAATAAACAAGGGATCTGAAACAGTCGCTAATATTGGATGTCCTATTCATTTTCATTAATTAGGTATTCTGTAATTGATATTCATACAATCAAATAAATCTTAGTGCCATTTACTCCCTTTTATATTTGTCAAAGTCTAACATGTGATTGCCTACATATAGGCTACACCTCTGTATTCCACTTTCAAACACAGCCTACATTTGGGCCTGTAATGCCTGATTGGGATACCTGTTTCAGACAGGAATACTTGCGTTCTACAGGCAATGCACTAGTTACTTCTTTAAATCCAGACTTTTTTGAGCAGTGTGTAATGTTGCCATTTGATTTGCTGTCTGCACCATTTTTAGATGAACAATTTTATAACCAGAATAGGAAACGCAGGCTGATTTACCAGGTTGATAACCATCTTAATGTGGCTTGTTAGTCTGATCATCAGTTTCAACAGACAATAGACTTCTATAGTTTGAGAGATTAAGTGGATTTTTCTTTTTTTTTTTTTGACAAAGGTATTTATATCTTGGTACTTTGTTAGTAAAAACAGATAAAAGTAAAGTGAAGAGAACCAGAGACAATTCAGAGCTGTCACCATGGATTCAAAAATCCAGCTAACTGCTGCATGAAGTGGCCATGATTGTTCAATTGTTAGCGTCATGAAAAAAAGAAAAAAGTCTTGTCAATGGCATACTTTGAGGTTTAATCTTCTGTCTGGCCTTTCCACTGTTTGTTGCAATACAAAATCCCCATTATTAAGAGAGTCTGGGGGAATAGCTTTGGCAAAATATTTAATGTCTTTTTTTCTATTGAAACCACCTCCTAAGGTAGAAAAAAAGATCCTTGTTGTCTCTATCATACTTGATGCTGTAATTAATAGAAAACCTTTTGTTTTTGTATTTTTTTAATATTGTGGACTGTAAAAATTTCAACTTGACCTGCCTGTTTTCCATGTCCAGAAACCAGGCTCATGCTCTAATCATTAAGTCTCCTTGCAGAAGCAGTTGTTCCTTGTTTTGGGATAGTGTCCAATCAATCTTTTCACTAATGAAGCTGACTTGACCATCTGCAGTGTGGAATCAGCTGGAACAACAATGGCTCAGTTCAATAGATGCCAGGCTTGGCTAAAGTCATCAGGGTGTTACTGCAAAGCCAGCACCACAATATCTTTTATCTGCACCAGTCTTTATCCACAGGAAGTCTAGAAGGCTTTCACAGTTAGACAGGCATGAGCGTGGTAAGTGGTGATTTTGGACCATGACAGTTTTGTTGTTTGTATTCAGTTGTATGACATTTCACCTGTCTCTTCCAATATATTTGCAGTTCTTAATGCTATTCATTTCCATGCCTGGGTACCTCTTTTTTAGAGATGCTGCAAGTAAATTTCTTGCTGACTTGCTCACAGACACACTTCTTACAGCATCTACATATAAAAACATAGACTGACCCCAGTGACTCATACTTTCATTTTATCATTTGTGTTTGTCTTTGTTTTCCTTTTGTATCCTTGAGCACAACCCCATTTGCCCTATACCCTCTGAAGTGCCCTGAAGAGTTTTTTTTTTTTTTTTTTAAGGTTGTGGGACACATATATGCACATATGTATATGACTGCATGATTCATACGTATACCACCTTAGGCTTCACATCTGAGACGGAACAAAGGACTGAGCCGCTCTGGAGATAACACGAGGGTGTAAAGTTTAGTCTTTGGCATGCAAAGAGATAGCCTTGGGGGATTTTGCCCAGCGGCCAGAGACTGAGAGGTGGAGTGTGTTAAGATCGGGGGGAAGTTACATTGTGACTGGGATTAAGTACCATGTGACTGTATGTTTGATGTCCTGGGTATAAAAGCGACAGATGTTGGAAGATTCATTCTCTTTCTGTTTTTGGATGATGTTGGAGAATGTGAATAAATCTGACTTGAGAAATAAACTCAGCCTCGTCTTTCCCCATTCTCCACACTGGTGACCCTATGACGTATCATGAGCAGAAGTAATTCCCCCGAGCCGGACTCGTCAGGAGCCAGCCAGGCGAACACAGCCACAGTCAAGCTACCAGACTTCTGGCAAGACAACCCATGCTCCTGGTTCCACTTGGTCGAGGCACAGTTTGCCCTCCGGGGGATAACAGTAGATGACACCAAATTCTACCACGTTATTTCCAAGCTCGACAACCGCATGGCTCGATATGTGCAGAGCTTTTTGGAGCGCCCACCGGCCGACGACAAATACGGCGGGTTGAAGGCTGCGCTCATCCAGTGTTTCACTCCCTCAGTCCAGGAGAGAGCGGAGAGACTCCTGGCCCTGAACGACTTGGGAGATAGCACGCCCGTCGACCTGATGGAAGATATGCTGAGGCTGAGGGGCTCAGACAGCGACGACTTCCTCTTCACCCACATTTTCCTGAGAACCCTACCGTTGGCCACGAGAGCGACCCTGGCCGGTTCACCGTTGATGGCCCAGCGGGACTTCCGCGCGCTGGCCCAGGAGGCACAACGGATTCTCAACGCCAGCAGACAGCGTGCAGCCACCGCAGCAGCGACGGAGCTCGGCGCGACGGCCGGACACGACAGGGGGCCAGAGGCGGTGGTAGCAGACCCACCAACAACGGCGGCGGCGAGGGCCAGGGATCGCGGAGGAGACGACCTCTGTTTTTACCATCGCCGCTTCACAGAGAGGGCACACAAATGTATACCACCGTGCCAGTTCAGGAGCTCGGGAAGTGCCAAGACCGGGGGTCGATAGCAGCTGCAGCCCTCGGGGAGGAGAACAAGCTGCTCTACTTGACGGATGCGCGATCGGGGAGGCAATTCCTCATGGATACAGGCTCCCAAGTGAGCTTCATCATTCCTACATACGCTGACCGGCTGGCAGGTCCCGGAAGTCACGGAGCGTCAGCAGCGAACGGCTCGAGGATTAAGACCTTTGGTGAGAAGACTCTGCTTCTGTCCCTACATTTGAGTGGACTTTTGTTATAGCTGCAGTGAACTTCAATATGTTAGGGGCTGATTTTCTGTGCTCACATGGTTTGTTGGTTGATCTTGCTAATAGGCGCCTGGTTAATGCACTTTCTTTTTATTCTATTCCCTGTGCAGCCCGAGTGACCCCACAGCACAAGCCAACATCGCAACGGCAGGTGGTAAGTTCCACACACCACTCACCCAGTTCCCTGCACTCACAGTTCCCACATTTTCAGCAGCTGTCGCTAAACACGGAGTGGAACACTTTATTACTACCACCGGACCACCCATTTTTGCAAAAGCTCGGCGCTTGAATGCAGCTAAACTGTCCATAGCGCGCGAGGAGTTCGCCAGCCTTGAAAAGTTGGGCATCAGACGTTCGAAGAGCCCATGGGCTTCCCCGCTTCACATGGTCCCTAAAGCTGACGGCTCATGGGGTCCTTGCGGAGATTTCCGCAGCCTGAACAACGCTACAGCACACGACCGCTACCCAATCCCACAAATCCAAGATTTTTCCGTTCATTTGGTGGGGGCGCGCATTTTTTCTAAGATAGACTTGGTCCCCGGGTACCATCAAGTCCCAGTATGCGCTGAGGACATCCCCAAAACGACGGTAATAACTCCGTTTGGCCTTTTCGAGTTTTTGCGCATGCCGTTTGGGCTTAAAGGCGCTGCGCAGACGTTCCAACGCATGATGGACGCGGTGTTGCGTGATCTCCCCTTCGTGTTCGTCTACCTGGACGACATCTTGGTAGCCAGCGCGTCCGAAGACGAACACGAAAATCACCTCACAGCAGTTTTCCGGAGGTTGGGGGAGCACGGGTTAATAATCAACCCAGCGAAGTGTCAGTTCGGGGTGACGCAGATTGATTTTTTGGGGCATCGCGCGGTTCCTCTGCCTGACAAAGTGCGCGCAGTAACAAATTTTCCCCAGCCACAAACGGTCAAAGCGTTACAGGAGTCTTTGGGAATGGTAAATTTTTATAACCGTTTCCTCCCCCACGCAGCGCAGCTCATGCAACCATTGTATGCCGCGCTAAAAAAACAAAAACCCACAAGCGAAATCGAATGGTCTCCTGAGCGAGAGCGAGCATTCGCGGAGGTCAAAACAGCCCTGGCAAACGCTGCGTTGTTAGCACATCCAGACCCCACGGCCCGCATAGCGCTCACTACTGATGCGTCAGATGTGGCCATGGGGCGGTCGTGGAGCAGCAGGTCGCCGGGGCTTGGCAGCCGCTCGCCTTTTTCAGCAGGACGTTGCACGATAGTGACCCAAAATACAGCGCATTCGACAGGGAGTTGCTAGCTCTCCACTTAGCCATTCGCCACTTCCAGTTCTGGCTGGAGGGACGCCGTTTCACCGCGTTCGTTGACCACAAGCCGCTGACTTTCACGATGGCCAAGGTTTCAGAACCGTGGCCGGGCCGGCAGCAGAGGCAGCTGGCTGCAATCTCAGAGTTTACTACCGATATTCAGCACGTAGCGGGTAAACTTAATGTGGTGGCAGACTGTCTCTCACACACTGTAGCGGCCCCAGTCCGCGTAGGGGTAGATTGTGCAACCATGGCCGTGGAGCAGGCTAGCGATGCGGAAGTGCGCGCCGCCACAGTCCGCACAGGGATAGATTATGCAGCCATGGCCGCGGATCAGGTTAGTGACGCAGACGTGCGCGCGCTCCAGTCTGGACCAACAGGGTTAAGGCTGGAGAACAGGGTGTTACAAGATGGTATGCCCCCCCTAATCTGCGATGTCTCCACGGGTCGACTGTGCCCGGTGGTAACAACCGCGTGGCGCCGCCGCGTTTTTGACTCGATTCATTCTCTGGTGCACCCGGGGGTGTGCGCGTCGGTCAAAATGGTAGGAGAGAAATTTGTATGGCTGAGCCTGCACAAGCAAGTTAAAGAGTGGGCAGCAGCCTGAATGGCTTGCCAATGAGCCAAGGTTCACAAGCACACGAGAGCTCCCTTGGAGCTGTTTCACATCCCGGCTAAGAGGTGAGATCACATTCACGTGGACCTTGTAGGCCCCCTCCCACCGTCGCAGGGGTGCACACACCTTCTGACAATGGTAGACCGCACCACGCGCTGGCCAGAAGTGGTCCCACTGTCATCAACCACAGCCGAGGAGGTGGCGCGCGCGTTTTTAACGGCATGGGTAGCGCGCTTCGGAGTTCTGTCGGACATTACGTCCAACAGAGGTCCTCAATTTGTTTCCGAGCTTTGGTCAGCGATGGCCCGGAGCCTAGGGGTAATGATCCACCGCACTACCGCGTACAACCCGCAAGCTAATGGGTTATGCGAACGTTTCCATAGGTCATTGAAGGCGGCCCTCAGAACGTCGCTTACGGATGCAAATTGGGTGGACAGGCTACCATGGGTTTTATTGGGGTTGCATTCTGCACCTAAAGAGGATTTAGAAGCCTTCCCAGCTGAGTTAGTTTTTGCGCAGCCACTCCGGCTACCCAGGGAATTTCTCCCAGATAATCCTGCGCCAGAATGCTCCCCGGCTGCAGAGTGGCACGGAAGCGGGTTTGCTGCCCGGCCCCGTTCACCACAGGTTTCCGCGTGTTTTTGTGCCCAAGGCTCTTAAAAATGTGGAGTTTGTTTTTGTCAGACACGATGCGCATCGCCCACCGCTGCGACCACCTTATGACGGACCATTTAGAGTGCTGGAAACAGGGGATAAACATTTTTTGCTAGATTTGGGGGGCAGGAAAGAACAGATTGGCATAAACAGACTCAAACCCGCCTTTGTGTTGGCCGACGAAAATATGCTGTTGGCTACGGCTCCTCGGCGCGGCAGACCCCCTAAGGAGCATTCATCAGGACACCCACAGGGATTGACTAACAGTTCTAATCCCCAGACAGCAGCTCCCCAGCAGGAGGGCGCCGCGAGAGTGGTAAAGCCCGCTTACAGCAGATATGGGAGGCGACTGAGGCCCAAGTGACATGTGGACTGATGTGTAATAATTCTACCATGGCTTGCAGACTGTTATTACGTTTGTTCCATCTTAGACGTTTGGGGGGGTCATGTGGGACACATATATGCACATATGTATATGACTGCATGATTCATACGTATACCACCTTAGGCTTCACATCTGAGACGGAACAAAGGACTGAGCCGCTCTGGAGATAACACGAGGGTGTGAAGTTTAGTCTTTGGCATGCAAAGAGATAGCCTTGGGGGATTTTGCCCAGCGGCCAGAGACTGAGAGGTGGAGTGTGTTAAGATCGGGGGGAAGTTACATTGTGACTGGGATTAAGTACCATGTGACTGTATGTTTGATGTCCTGGGTATAAAAGGGACAGATGTTGAAAGATTCATTCTCTTTCTGTTTTTGGATGATGTTGGAGAATGTGAATAAATCTGACTTGAGAAATAAACTCAGCCTCGTCTTTCCCCATTCTCCACAAGGTATTGTTTAAGGTTTGTGTTTCATTGCCCTAAGCCTCGGCATTTTTTGTTACTGTTGTGAAAGCATTGGCAGTAGGTGAGTTTTTATTTTTTAAAAGTGGGGGGGGGGGGGGGCGGTGAGGGGATAATAATACATTTTGCATACAGTACAAAGGTATAACCATAATTTCAGTACAAATTTGTTAGAATAAAGGTAAAAAAAATATGGTAAAAGATCCTTTAAAAAGTCACATATACTGTATATGATAAGCAAGTCCAAAATTTATAAGAAAAAAATAATTTTTGGGAGAAAAACAACTTTCAAATAAAAAAAACCAACACATTTCCAGGAAAAAAAGTCCTAAATAACAATAACCAACAACAATAAAGTCACAAATTTAGAAGACAAAATGCCAATTTTCTAGTACATTTTTATAAGTTTCTAACTTTTTAAAAAATGTTCTCACAAATGTCAGATTTTCTCACCAGCTATTAAGGTGTTTCTTGTAAACTTGAACATTTTCTCAGAAAGATAACTTTTTGAGAAACTTGCAGCATTTTCCTGGCAAATGTATTACTTTCACAATAAATGTAGTACATTTTTCCTATAAATTTGCCATTTTGTGATAAAATTGTAACCTTTCCCACACACATATTTACAACAATATACTGCAACCTTTTTAAATAAAACTTGCAACTTTTTTCTCAAGTTTATCATTATTTTTCTAGTACATTCGCTCCTATACTGTCAAGGTGGGGGTGATGAAGGACTCAGGTGCTGGCAGGATCAGATGCAATAATGATGTTTTATTAACAAAAGACTGAAACAAACAAATGGCAGCATGTGGGCTGAATAGAAACAAAAACTAAACAGACCAACAGGCTAGACTGGACTTAACTAGAATATACACAGACATCATTCCCCCTCCACCACACACTGGGTAGACAGCAGCGCACTTTCTCCAGCAGACATGCTACAGCTTCACTGCTGAACAGTCAGGTACAGAGAATCTTTCCTGCCACATGCCATTTCACTGTACAATAACTCACTCTAATGTCGAATTCTGGTCATAACTATGCTGCCATACTGCACCTTGCAGTCTAATTGGTGCCTCACATTTCACCCTTCACCTGATAGTCCTACATTGTACAGCGGGTATGATTCATGTATTTATACTTGTCATCATTTATTCATCTATGATGTACATAAGTTATTTAGGCAGTTTTTACTTTCCATGGGTAATCCCTTTGTCTATTATGCTGTGTGTTTTTCTGTTGTTTTGGTCATCTACTGTCATCCTGCTGTTACACTGTAATTTTCCAGTTTGGGATCAATAAAGTACATCTATCTATCTATCTATCAGAATACTCACAGATTGGACCGACAAGACACTACAGAAACATCAGTGATGCCCCACCAGACTGGGGCAGAGCACCGAATATATAGACAAGGGGATAATTAACATAACACAGGACAGGTGGGCATAATCAAGGGCAGCAGGGAAGTGGCTGCAGGTGAGAAGTACAGGATGGGCGGAGCTGCAGAGACAAACACATACAGGGAATGCACATGAAACGTGACAACGAACATACAAGGCAAAATTGCAGGAGTAAAACTGAGAGGGCAGTGGCTACAGATATGGGAAGCATGAGGAGCTGGACCAACAGGCAAACAGATACGCACACAGACTCAGGACCAAACAGAGGACAATACAGAGGACAATGATAGGAGACTCAAGGGAACACAGAGGGCAACAAGCGCAAATAATAATCATAAGTAATCAAAGAAACCCAATAATATAAAGATAAAGTGTGGGCTTGATCCTGTGATCAAAGCCCAGACCATATACTCTCACTGATATACTGTTTCCTATACACTATCCTTGTGCTCTTTATGAGGATGAAGGGTGGCAGGTTAACAAGAGGCAATGCTTATGGGTTATTTTACTGATGATGGGAAAGGTCTTTTTATTTATTTTTTTATTTTTTGCAAATATTTATTTATTTGAATGGAGGCTTAATATTTTATTTATTGAAATAAATGCCTTTTTCAGATTTTTGCCAAGATTTATATATTTTGAACAGATATTTATTTTTCAATGGAAGCTGCCTATTTTTGTCATTGATATTTTGTCAGGTAAATACATAATTAATGGTGAAGACCATAGTCTCTGTGAGTTGATCATTTTGTAGAAATCTATGGAGTATTAAATATCTCCATGAGTGTATAAATAAGAGATATATACAGTGGTGTGAAAAAGTGTTTGACCCCTTCCTGATTTCTCATTTTTTTTTGTATGTTTGTCACACTTAAATGTTTCAGATCATCAAACAAATGTAAATATTAGACAAAGATAACATGAGTAAACACAAAATGCAGTTTTTAAATGATTATTATTAAGGGTAAAAAAAAATGAAAACCTACATGGCCCTGTGTGAAAAACTGATTGTGCCTCTGTTAAAACATAAATTAACTGTGGTTTATCACATCTTTGGAAAGCTGAGTTCAATTTCTCCAGCCACACCCAGGCCTGATTACTGCCACACCTGTTCTCAATCAAGAAATCACTTAAATAGGACCTGCTTGACAAAGTGAAGTAGACCGAAAGATTCTCAAAAGCCAGACATCATGCTGCAATCCAAAGATATTCAGGAACAAATGAGAAACAAAATGATTGAGATCTATCAATTTGGAAAAGGTTATAAAGCCATTTCTAAAGCTTTGGGACTCCAGCAAACCACAGTGAGGGCCATTATCCACAAATGGTGAAAACATGGAACAGTGGTAAATCTTCCCAGGAGTAGCTGGCCAACCAAAATTACCCCAAGAGCAGTGACGTCTCATCCAAGAGGTCACAAAGGACAACATCCAAAGAACTGCAGACCTCACTTGCCTCAATTAAGGTCAGTTTTTCATGACTCCACCAGAAGAGAGACTGAGCAAAAATGGCCAGCATGGCAGAGTTCTAAAGCAAAAACCACTGCTGAGCAAAAATAACAAGCTGCAACTTCCCAGTTTGGTATCAATAAAGTACAGTGGGGAAAAAAAGTATTTAGTCAGCCACCAATTGTGCAAGTTCTCCCACTTAAAAGATGAGAGAGGTCTCCAATTTTCATCATAGGTATACCTCAACTATGAGAGACAAAATGAGAAAAAAAAAATCCAGAAAATCACATTGTCTGATTTTTAAAGAATTTATTTGCAAATTATGGTGGAAAATAAGCATTTGGTCAATAACAAAAGTTCATCTCAATACTTTGTTATATACCCTTTGTTGGCAATGACAGGTCAAACCGTTTCTGTAAGTCTTCACAAGGTTTTCACACACTGTTGCTGGTATTTTGGTCCATTCCTCCATGCAGATCTCCTCTAGAGCAGTGATGTTTTGGGGCTGTCGCTTTGCAACACGGACTTTCAACTCATTCCAAAGATTTTCTATGGGGTTGAGATCTGGAGACTGGCTAGGCCACTCCAGGACCTTGAAATGCTTCTTACGAAGCCACTCCTTCATTGCCCGGGTGGTGTGTTTGGGATCATTGTCATGCTGAAAGACCCAGCCACGTTTCATCTTCAATGCCCTTGCTGGTGGAAGGAGGTTTTCACTCAAAATCTCACGATACATGGCCCCATTCATTCTTTCCTTTACACGGATTAGTCGTCCTGGTCCCTTTGCAGAAAAACAGCCCCAAAGCATGATGTTTCCAGTCCCATGCTTCACAGTAAGTATGGTGTTCTTTGGATGCAACTCAGCATTCTTTCTCCTCCAAACACGACAAGTTGAGTTTTTACCAAAAACTTCTATTTTGGTTTCATCTGACCATATGACATTCTCCCAATACTCTTCTGGATCATCCAAATGCTTTCTAGCAAACTTCAGACGGGCCTGGACATGTACTGGCTTAAGCAGGGGGACACGTCTGTCACTGCAGGATTTGAGTCCCTGGCGGCGTAGTGTGTTACTGATGGTAGCCTTTGTTACTTTGGTCCCAGCTCTCTGCAGGTCATTCACTAGGTGCCCCTGTGTGGTTCTGGGATTTTTGCTCACTGTTCTCGTGATCATTTTGACCCCACGGGGTGAGATCTTGCGTGGAGCCCCAGATTGAGGGAGATTATCAGTGGTCTTGTATGTCTTCCATTTTCTAATAATTGCTCCCACAGTTGATTTCTTCACACCAAGCTGCTTACCTATTGCAGATTCAGTCTTCCCAGCCTGGTGCAGGTCTACAATTTTGTTTCTGGTGTCCTTTGACAGCTCTTTGGTCTTGGCCATAGTGGAGTTTGGAGTCTGACTGTTTGAGGTTGTGGACAGGTGTCTTTTATTACCAACCAGTGTGGAGGATACGAATAAGGGTTACCAGTGTGGAGGCAAAGATCAAATAAGTGCAGGCGGACACGGCAAACTGAAGGTTAAAAGGGTGCTTTTTTCATCCTCCATCACGAGGCTCACTCAGCACTGTGGCAGCGCGCTGGAGTGAGCCCTGCGTCTCTAGGTCAGCAACAAGCACAAGAGTCGTCAAAGAGAGAGAGCTCTAGTGAGGCATATACAGTCAGCTTATATACTCAACCACAGACAATGCATGCATGGCATATTAGCATCACAGTACAGCAGGAATGCATGGGACATTTACATGAGAGTCACACATATCAATAGCAGGATTACTAGTGCTGAAATTCCTCTCTGCTCTGGAGCTGTAGGACAAAAGAGGCTGCAAGGCACATCTACATATTGATATCAGTCCATACATCTCATTGTTCTGTTAATTGCTCAAGCTGAGTGCTCTGCCTGTCCCGTAGGTTGTGGTGGGTCACCATACCACTCCCCCCCCCAGAGGGCTCAGCAGGGGGCCAAGGCGTCAATCGGCCAGCTTTGGAAGCGAGCTGCGGGAAAAGCTCTGTGCAGGAGGAGGTGGAGGGGGGGTGGGGATACAACATCTAGCTACAATACCCCGCACTGTGTGTTTATATACTCATATATTTATTCCATCTAGCTACAATGCTCCGCACTGTATATATATATATATATATATATATGTACATATGTATACTCGCTGCTCTTGTTTTTTCTCTTGCCTTCTGATTTTTGCTCTGAGTGTTGTTATCCCTGTGCTGTTGCAATCCTGGAATTTCCCCATTGTGGGACTAATAAAGGCTTATCTTATCTTATCTTATACTGATAACGAGTTCAAACAGGTGCCATTAATACAGATAACAAGTATACAGAGGAGCCTCTTAAAGAAGAAGTTACAGGTCTGTGAGAGCCAGAAATCTTGTTTGTTTGTAGGTGACCAAATACTTATTTTTCACAATAATTTGCAAATAAATTCTTTAAAAATCAGACACTGTGATTTTCTGGATTTTTTTTTTCTCATTTTGTCTCTCATAGTTGAGGTATACCTATGATGAAAATTGGAGATCTCTCTCATCTTTTAAGTGGGAGAACTTGCACAATTGGTCGCTAACTAAATACTTTTTTGCCCCACTGTACATCTATCTATCTAGCTAGCTAGCTAGCTAGCTAGCTATCCCAAGCCCCAGATCGAGGGAGATTATCAGTGGTCTTGTATGTCTTCCATTTTCTAATAATTGCTCCCACAGTTGATTTCTTCACACCAAGCTGCTTACCTATTGTAGATTCAGTCTTCCCAGCCTGGTGCAGGTCTACAATTTTGTTTCTGGTGTCCTTTGACAGCTCTTTGGTCTTGGCCATAGTGGAGTTTGGAGTCTGACTGTTTGAGGTTGTGGACAGGTGTCTTTTATACTGATAACGAGTTCAAACAGGTGCCATTAATACAGGTAACGAGTGGAGGACAGAGGAGCCTCTTAAAGAAGAAGTTACAGGTCTGTGAGAGCCAGAAATCTTGCTTGTTTGTAGGTGACAAATACTTATTTTTCACAATAATTTGCAAATAAATTCTTTAAAAATCAGACACTGTGATTTTCTGGATTTTTTTTTTTCTCATTTTGTCTCTCATAGTTGAGGTATACCTATGATGAAAATTGGAGACCTCTCTCATCTTTTAAGTGGGAGAACTTGCACAATTGGTCGCTAACTAAATACTTTTTTGCCCCACTGTACATCTATCTATCTAGCTATCTAGCTAGCTAGCTAGCTATCCCAACAGTAAAATATGATATTGGTAGTGTGATGGTCTGGGGCTGTTTTGCTGTTTCAGGACCTGGAAGACTTGCTGTGGTAATGGAACCAAGAATTCTGCTGTCTACCAAAAAATCCTTAAGGATATTGTCCGGCCATCTTTTCGTGACCTCAAGCTGAAGCACACTTGGGTTCTGCAGCAGGACAATGATCGAAAACAAACCAGCAAGTCCACCTCTAAATTGCTTAAGAAAAACAAAATGAAAACTTTGGAGTGGCCTAACAAAGACCTGACCCGAATCCGATTGAGATGCTGTGGCATGTCCTTAAAAAGGCGGTTCATGCTCGAAAACCCTCCAATATGTCTGAATTACAACAATTCTGCAAAGATGAGTGGGCCAAAATTCCTCCACAGCACTGTAAAAGACTCATAGTCAGTTATTGCAAATGCTTGATCGCAGTTGTTGCTCTTGAGGGTGGCCCAGCCAGTTATTCGGTTTAGGGGGCAATCACTTTTTCACACAGGGCCATGTAGGTTTGGAGTTTTTTTTTCCCCCTTAAACACTTTCACTTAAAAACTGCATTTTGTGTTTACTTGTGTTATCTTTGTCTAATATTTAAATTTGTTTGATGATCTGAAACATTTAAGTGTGACAAACATACAAAAAAATGAGAAATCATTAAGGGGCAAACACTTTTTCATAACACTGTAAGATAAGATAAGATAAGATAAGCCTTTATTAGTCCCACAATGGGGAAATTCCAAGATTACAGCAGCAAAGGGATAGCAGCACTCAGAGCAATAGTTAATAAGATAATAAGAGCTGGTTAGCCAAGTGAATATACATATGTACACAGATATATACACAGTGCAGGAGCATTGCAACAACATGGATGTATGGTAAAATTTGTTCTGCTGTACATAGCTCTACTTTTTTCTAGAATTTAGGAGTGCCATTTATTTATTTATTTATTTGGCTGACCACCTGCCTCCCTCAATGCCCGTGCACGTCACTGCCCATGATTTACAATCCCTGCCTCTTACCCTGGGACATTTGCGATAGACTCATCCATTCACCCATTTACTCATACACCAAGGGTGGTGCACAGGCCACACAAGGCGTTCTTCTACCTTTGGGAGAAACCTAGGGTTCAGTGTCTTGCCCATAGAGACTTAGGCAGGAGTAGAGTGTGGAGATTGAACTCCCAGCACAGCTATTAGTGGACACCCCACTTTAGCACCTGAGGCATGGCTTCCCAAGCAGCCAGAACTTCCAAATATCCCTGTCCAACACCTGACACAGGCACAAGCTAAGACACACAAAACATTACATCCAGCCAATTTACAACATGGTGGCTCTCCAGACTGTGTTTTCCAGCAAGGCCCAATTGGTGCCTTTCCAGCCCACGACTGAGCATATTCCCTGTCTCTTTTTTCTTTATCATCCTATCAAGCTATTTCCCCCTGATGGCTGGCCTGTTGCAGGTGTGAGAGAGAAATTGTATCTGGATAATGAACTCACACCTTTCTCCTTTTTCTTTACCAGGCACTCTATAAGTCCCAGAAGTTCTATATCTGCTCTTGCATCCATATTCTTGGAAGATGATGGTTATTTTATGAAAAAGCCTGATTCAAAGGGTCAATGTTTCCCCGCTGATAATCCACTACTTGAAATTTGGCTGCACAATGACGCAGACAGTGCATGAGGAGTACAAAGACAGACAGAAAGCAAATTAAAGCTGGGTAGGTTGTTAAAATGGGTGGGCAGAATCATCAATAACAGTTAGGGGAGTATGTGTTGTGTCAATCTAACAGCTTGTTCTCGTTCTAGGGAGACAAACCCCAGACGTGAACACTGTTTTGGGGAGCCAGTGCCAGATTGACGTTCCACTTTATTGAGATTTAGTGGGTCTGCGTGGATTTGAATGATCCTCGGCGCAGTCTGTCAGTTGTCATAATAATGAATGGAAGATGACAGGTTCAGTGCCAACCATTCTCACTTTGCTGCTCACAGTCAGAGGCGGCCAAACTTTATGACAAGGGCAGCCAAGGGATCTTAATATGACAATATTGGTGGGCCACAGTCATGATAAGAAGAAGGGATGAATGATGGGTTCTGAGCAGATGTGATGCCATTCTTCAGCATAATGTAATCCTGAAAAAAACTTGTAAAAGGTGCTATATACACCATTTTATACTTTTGCAGTAAAATAAATGAACAGCTCCTACGTAGTGTTAACGGTGAGTGCTGTCAGCCATTGCATAAACAGACTCCCCTTTCTCTCCTTGTTTCAATCCTCAGACTCTTATTTACACTCCTGAACCAAATGCAAACTTTTCTAGTACTATAACCTTGAAACTGTGCTATCAACTTGAAACTCTCATATGTACTGGAGGGAAAATAAGTATTGGACACATCCAATTTTTTCTCAAACATATTTCTGATGGAGCCATTGACCTGAGATTTTCACCAGATATCAGTAACAACCCAAGTAACCCATACATACAAAGAAATCAAGGCAACTGTGTTCAAAAAACAAGTTATGTTTACTAAAGTGGAATGACACAGGGAATAAGTATTGAACATCCATCCATCCATCTTCTACCGCTTTTCCAGAGGTCCGGGTCGTGGAGGCAGCAGTTCAAGCAGAGAAGCCCAGACTTCCCTCTCCCCAGCCACCTGCTCCAGCTCTTCAGAGAGGATAAAAAGGCGTTCCCAGACCAGCTGGGAGACATAGTCTCTCCACCGAGTCCTGGGTCTGCCCCAGGGTCTCCTCCCAGTGGGACATGCCTGAAACACCTCAAGTGGGAGGCGTCCAGGAGGCATCCTAATCAGATGCCCATACCACCTCAACTGACTCTTTTCAATGTGGAGGAGCAGCGGTTCTACTCTGAGCCTCTCCCGGATGACTGAGCTCCTCACCCTATCTCTGAGGGTGAGTCCAGCAATCCTATGGAGAAAGCTCATTTCAGCTGCTTGTATCCGCGATCTTGTTCTTTCGGTCATTACCCAAAGCTCGTGACCATAGGTGAGAGTAGGAACGTAGATTGACTGGTAAATCGACAGCTTTGCCTTAGAACTAAGCTCCCTCTTCACTACAACAGACCGGTACAACGTCCGCATCACTGCAGATGCTGCTCCAATCCGTCTGTCAATCTCTCGCTCCATTTTCCCCTCACTCGTGAACAAGACCCCAAGATACTTAAACTTCTCCACTTGGGGCAGGAGCCTGTCCCCAACCCAGAGAGGACAATCCACCTTTTTCCGGCTGAGGACCATGGACTCGGACTTGGAGGTGCTGATTCTCATCCCAGCCGCTTCACACTCAGCGGCAAACCGTCCCAGCAAGAGCTGTAGGTCATTGCTGGATGAAGCCAACAGGACGACATCATCTGCAAACAACAGAGATGAGATCCTGTGGTCACCAAGCATGACACCCTCCATTCCCTGGCTGCGCCTAGAAATCCTGTCCATAAAAATTATGAACAGGATCGGTGATGAAGGGCAGCCCTGGCGGAGTCCAACTGTCACTGGGAATGACTCCGACCGAGTGTTGGCAATACGAACCAAACTCTCACAACGGTCGTACAGAGACCGAATAGCTCATAACACCAAGCTCGATACCCCATACTCCCGAAGCACCCCCCACAAAAAACCACGAGGGACGGGGTCAAATGCCTTCTCCAGGTCCACAAAACACATGTAAACTGGTTGGGCAAACTCCCACGAACCCTCAAGAATTCTCAAGAGGGTAAAGAGCTGGTCCGATGTGCCACGGCCAGGACGAAAACCACATTGCTCCTCCTGAATCCGAGGTTCAACCAACAGCCGGACTCTCCTCTCCAGTACCTTGGCATAGACCTTCCCAGGGAGGCTGAGGAGTATGATCCCTCTAAAATTGGAGCACACCCTCCGGTCCCCTTTTTTGAAGAGAGGAACCACCACCCCGGTTTGCCATGCCAAAGGCACTGCCCCCGACCTTCACGCAATGTTGCAGAGGCGTGTCAATCATGACGGCCCAACAACATCCAGGGCCTTGATGTACTCAGGGTGAATCTCGTCCACCCCCGGGGCCCGGCGACCAAGGAGATTTTTAATCACCTTGGCAACCTCAGCCCCTGTGACAGGCGAGTCATCCCCCTCATCCCCAAACCCTGCTTCCTCTGTGGAAGGCGTATCATTGGGATTGAGGAGATCCTCGAAGTATTCCTTCCACTGCCCGACGATATCCCCAGTCAAAGTCAACAGTGTCCCATCCACACCATACACAGTGTGGGCAGGGAGGTGCTTTCCGCTCCTGAGCCGCCGGACAGTTTGCCAGAATCTCTTTGAGGCCGACCGAAAGTCTTGTTCCATGGCCTCACCGAACTCCTCCCATACCCGGGTTTTTGCTTCAGCAACCACCCGAGCTGCACTCCGCTTGGCCTGCCGGTACACCTCAGGTGCTTCGGGAGTCCCACAAGCCAACCAAGCTTGATAGGTCTCCTTCTTCAGCTTAATGGCCCCCCTCACCACTGGTGTCCACCACTTGGTTCGGGGGTTGCCACCACGAGATGCACCGACCACCTTGCGTCCGCAGCTCTGGGCCGCCGCTTCAACAACAGAGGTGGAGAACATGGCCCATTCAGACTCCATGTCTCCAGACTCCCTTGGAATGTGGTTGAAGTTCTTCCGGAGGTGGGAGTTGAAGACCTCCCGGACAGGGGCCTCAGCCAGACGTTCCCAGCACACCCTCACTATACGTTTGGGTCTACCAGGTCTGAATGGCTTCCTCCCCTGCCATCGCATCCAACTCACCACCAGGTGGTGATCAGTTGATGGCTCTGCACCTCTCTTTACCCGGGTGTCCAAGACATACGCTCGCAGGTCTGATGACACGATAACAAAATCGATCATCGACCTGCAACCTAGGGTGTCCTGGTGCAGGTGCACATATGGACACCCTTATGCTTGAACATGGTGTTCGTTATGGACAAACTGTGGTGAGCACAGAAGTCCAATAACTGAACACCACTCGGGTTCAGATTGGGCAGGCCGTTCCTCCCAATCACCCCCCTCCAGGTTTCACTGTCGTTGCCCACGTGCGCATTGAAGTCCCCCAGTAGGACAATGGAGTCTCCAAGAGGAGCACCCACCAGCACCCCAGTCACAGACTCCAAAATGGGTGGGTACTCTGAAACATCATTTGGTGCATAGGCACAAATGATGGTCAGGACCCGTTTCCCAACCCGAAGGCACAGGGAAGCAACCCTTTCGTCCACTGGGGAAAACTCCAATATAGAGGCAGCAAGGTGGGGGGATACAAGAATACCCACCCCTGCTCGTCGCCAAGCTCCAGCCCCTCTCCAGGAGACTGGTTCCAGAACCGGAGCTGTGTGTTGAGGTGAGGCCGACTATATCTAGCCGGTATCTCTCAACCTCGTACACCAGCTCAGGCTCCTTCCCCACCAGAGAGGTGACATTCCACATACCAAAAGCCAGTTTAGAAAGCTTGGGATCAGTCCGCCAAGGTCTCCGCCTTTGACCGCCACCTAATCCACATAGCACCGGACCCCCATGATCCCTCCTGCAGGTGGTGAGCCCACTGGAGGGCGGACCCATGTAACTCCTTCGGGCTGAGCCCGGCCGGGTCCCATGGGTGGAAACCCAGCCACCAGACGCTAGCCTTCGAGCCCCTCCCCCAGGCCTGGCTCCAGGGTGGGGCCCCGGTAATCCCACACCGGGCGGGGTACACTGAATGCTTGATATAGAATTTATCATGAGAATCTGTTGGATCGTTCTTAGTATGGCCCTTCACCCAGGACCAGTTTGTCTTGGGTGACCCTATCAGAGGCAAATTGCCCCGGACAACATAGCTCCTGGGATCACTGGGGCACGCAAACCCCCCACCATGATAAGGTGACGACCCATGAGGGGGAGTATTGAACATGTGTGGTGGATCCCAGGAGTATTGAACATGTGTGGTGAAATTCATTTAATATTTAGCAGAAAAGCCTTTGTTGGAAATAACAGTTTCCAGACGCCTGTATGGAGAGACTAGGTACAGGCATTGCTCAGGAGTGATTTTAGCCCATTTTTCCACACAAACTGTCTTCAAATCTTGAAGATTCCATGGGTGTCTTCTATGACCTCTGATCCTCAGTTCGTTCCATAGATTTTCAATTGGATTCAGGTCAGATGACTGTCTGGGCCATTCTAGCAGCTTTATTTTCCTCCTCTGGAGCCAGTTGAGAGTTTCCTTGGCTATGTGTTTGGGATCATTGTCTTGCAGAAATGTCCACCCTCGTTTCATCTTCAGCATCTTGGCAGATCTCAACAGGTTCTTATCAAGGATGTCAATCCATGTACTCTTCCTTCCTTTAATATTTCATTTGTGAAACAAATATGGAACAACTGAAAATAGCCATAATATCGTTCTCGCCTTGTCAAAATAAAGTCAAAATTGATCAAAAATGGTATAACGGATCTGATTCTGTTCGGTGTTGTTTTCATTTTATTTTGTCGGTCACAGCCAGAAGTGGTGATAGCAACAGAGCGCCATCATTTTTCAAACAAGCCTGAAAAGACTAGCTGCTAAATCTTACTTTAAAATTTGGAAAATGCCCAAAGTTGCAGCATAGACTCATGCAAACATCACCATCTGATGAAAGATGAAAATGACTGCCAGAAATATGCATTTTTAGAGTTCCCATCAGCCAGCAAAGAGGACAAAAGGAGGATGTTGTGGACAAATGAATACAAAAGGCCTGGGGAGTAATGAAAGGTTGATGTGACCCACCGTCTGTTCTGACCACTTTACAACAAGTAAGGTCTACTTGTAAATTATGCTTCTATTACTTTTTTTCCTTTTCAGATTAGTCTGGGGTCCACATGTTGGCTCAGTGCATGATTACTGGGATGATGCAGGTTTTCAACAGTTTTAATATGACTGGAGTCTCTTTGATTTTATGTGACATTTTGTGTTGTTATTTGCATTTTGGGTGATTTTGAGGTATTTGTATTTGATTGTGTTTTATATTTTAATATTTCCCACTTTTGATAGTGATGTTTTTGTCTATTCCTCCAAGTGTTACAGCTTTAATTTTTTTTCTTCCATAAAACCAATCATTTAATATACAAGCAATCATTTTAAAATAACTACTGTATATCTGTCTCCACAGTAAACAGTTTTATTTTTTAGAGTCTCTTCACAAACTTTAACATGCAAAGAAATAAACTCAGAAAAATAGACTTCATAGTGTACTATGTGTTATATATGGAAATACCTCGGTGATGGATGAGGCAAGATGAAGTTGGTGAACACAGCTTTATTGATTTAACTGGGAAACAGCGGTGACATGTCAGGTACCTCGCATGGGCACTGGTGAAAGAGACCGTAAGATGGTGGTCCGCCCACTATATAAGGCAGTGCGGTGACGTGACAGGAAGTCCACGTCACCGCACTGCACTTCACAATAAAGTGCCCCTTTTCCATAAACAGTGGTGTGAAAAAGTGCTTGCCCCTTCATGATTTCTCATTTTTTGTATGTTTGTAACACTTAAATGTTTCAGATCCTCAAACAAATTTAAATATTAGACAAAGATAACATGAGTAAACACAAAATGCAGTTTTTAAATGAAGGTGTTTAAAAATCCAAACCTACATGGCCCTGTGTGAAAAATTAATTGCCTCATCCTGTTAAAACATACATTTTCTGTTGTTGATCACATCTTTGGAAAGCTGAGTTCAATTTCTCCAGCCACACCCAGGCCTGATTACTGCCACACCTGTTCTCAATCATTAAATCACTTAAATAGGACCTGCCTGACAAAGTGAAGTAGACCAAAAGATCCTCAAAAGCTAGACATCATTCTGCCATCTAAAGAAATTCAGGAATAAATGAGAAACAAAGTAACTGAGATCTGTCAGTCTGGAAAAGGTTGTAAAGCCATTTCTAAAGCTTTGGGACTCCAGCAAACCACAGTGACAGCCATTATCCACAAATGTTGAAAACATGCAACAGTGGTGAATCTTCCCAGGAGTGGCCGGCCGACCAAAATTACCCCAACAGCACAGCAACAACTCATCCAAGAGGTCATAAAAGACCCCACAACAACATCCAAAGAACTGCAGACCTCACTTGCCTCACTTAAGGTCAGTGTTCATGAATCCACCATAAGAAAGAGACTGGGCAAAAATGGCCTGCATGGCAGATTTCCAAGACAAAAACCACTGCAGAGCAAAAAGAATATAAAGGCTCATATCACTTTTACCAGAAAACATCTTGATGATCCCCAAGACTTTTGGAAAAATACTCTGTCGACTGACAAGACAAAAGTTGAATTTTTTGGAAGGTGTGTGTCCCATTACATCTGGCATAAAAGTAACACTACATTTCAGAAAAGGAGCATCATATCAACAGCAAAATATGGTGGTGGTAGCGTGATGGTCTGAGGCTGTTTTGTTGCTTCAGGACATGGAAGACTTGCTGTGGTAAATGGAACCATGAATTTTGCTGTCTACCAAAAAATCCTGAAGGAGACTGTCCGGCCATCTGTTCGTGACCTCAAGCTGAAGCACATTTGTTAGATTATTTTTCAGTATAATCATTGAGTCAAAAAAATCAGGCAGAATATTCAAATGTAAACAAATTTATTCCCCATGGCCAATGAGGGAGAAGAAATACATGCAGTAGCCCTCAAGTCTACATGCACACACACAGCTCTCTTTCACTCCCTGATTCACTCAAGGTCACAGCTAGGCAGCTGCGCACACACACAATTACAAATCACTTAAAATAAGCTTGAAATGGAAACCTCAGCGGAAAAAGGGTGGATTTGGCATCCTCACACTGTAACATGAACCCTTCTTGTTTTCCGCTTCACTGCTGTGAGAACACAATTCGTTTTCTACCCAAAGTTATTATTTACAAGTTCCCATAGAGTAATTTATACACTTTATATACAATTTTTATCATCACCCCGTAAGACAATATTCACATAACCATCCCTTTACACTTAACAATAACTAGGAAAACAATGGACAAACACGGCTTCAACCCTTCATGGTGCTTCTACTTCTGCTTCCGCGGTCTCGCCAGGACAAACCATATACACAAATAAACAATTAGACAAACAAACAAAACTGCAGTAAATTTTAAACCAGTGCTATTACTTAAAGGTTAACCCTTCTTCTTCACTTTAATCAGTGCCCTACTTCCTGTTCCTGTCAACCTGTCAACCTGCTGTCAGCTCCTGTCAGTCGGTGGATTTCTGTGTTTTGGTGCTTGGGTTTTGACTACTGTTTTGGCTTCTGATAACTGAATTTGGATTACGAACTGGACATCCTCGTTTGACCCCTGCCTGACTTAAGACACCAATAGCGGCATTTACAGACTGGGAAAACGAGAGCAGAGCAGAGCGGCCCACCATTCAGCTAGCTAAACAGCTGTTCAGTAGCTGTTTTGTCAACAAACTGTAAATCATCTGGGATTCAATTCAGTTCAATTCAGCTTTACTTATACTGCGCCACATCACAACAGAAGCCGTCTCGTGGCACCACAGTGCAGAAAAAACCACAGTCTCAGAAAAACCCAGCAATCAGACGATCCCCTATGAGCAAGCACTAAGCGAAGTGGAGAGGAAAAACTCCCATTTGGCAGGAAGAAACCTTTAGCAGAACCAGGCTCAGGGAGGGGCAGTCATTTGCTGCGACTGGCTGGGGGTGAGGGGATAGGGAGCATGGAGAGGACAGACATAAAGATAGATAGATCTTTAATTGTCATTGTCACAGGTACAATGAAATTCAAAGTGCTCTCCAGTCAGTGCCCCATTTATAAAAACATGTGCCCCATTATAAAAAACATAGACCTAAAATTACTAAAAAATCAGTTAAAAACTAGAAAAGCACTCGGAGAGCGCAGACCTCCGCCAAGCGCCACAGTTCCCCCCATACAGTGTTTGTGTGTACGTTGTCAGATTCCTTGACCATGAAAACATCTGAGTAGCAATTGGATTCACAATGATAGGATTAGTGGTTCAGTAGTAAAAGCATTACCTCCTTGGCAGAGGTAACTAGAAAAGCACTCTGAGAGCGCAGACCTCCGCCAAGCACCACAATTCCCCCCATACAGTGTTTGTGTGTACGTTTTCAGATTCCTTGAGCATGTAAACATATGACTAGCAGTTGGATTCACAATGATTATTTGTTTATTTGACAGGTACAGTGCAATAAACACACAATTAATCAATGACAATCAATCTGATAGTGATAGGATTAGTGGTTCAGTAGTAAAAACATTGCCTCCTTGGCGGAGGTAATAAACTGAAGTGTTGCTGTTGTGTCCATCTCCTCCACTGACGGATGCAAATTGGGTAGACAGGTTGCCGTGGGTTTTATATTATATTATTTTGTTTTGGGGTTGCGCTCCGCGGCAAAGGAGAATTTCGAAGCTTCGCCGGCAGAGAGCTCGTTTTTGCGCAGCGCCTATGGCTGGCCAGTGAATTTCTGCCAAATGCGCAGCTCCTATGGCTGGCCGGGGAATTTCTGCCAAAGAATCCGTCGGCGGACAGCTTGCCGCGTGAGGTTTTGCAGTTGCGCGCAAACACAGGCACGCTGGCGGGCCCAGGCCAGCAGTGTTTTCCGCGTGCTTTTGTGCCTAAAACGTTGAAGAACGCGGAGTTTGTGTTGCAGACACGACAACCAGCGCCCTCCATTGCGCCTGCGCACATGTTGAAAATGGCTGTATGTCACAGTGTTGAAAAATGCTTAAAAAAAATTCCTGTATCCAGACGGTGAACCGGATCACCCCCAAAATTTAAATTATTTTAATTTAAAATTTTCCCCGGCAGAGAGGTCGTTTTTACGCAGCGCCTATAGCTGGGTGGGGAATTTGTGGCAAATAATGGGGCGGCGGACAGGTGTCCGTGTCAAGCAGGCACGCTGGCGTGCCCAGGGCAGCAGTGTTTTCCGCGTGCTTTTGTGGCTAAAACGTTGAAGAACGCGGAGTTTGTGTTGGTCAGACACGACAACCAGCGCAATGTGCGCAGCGCCTATGGCTGGCAGAGGCACGCTGGGGGTCCGAGGCCAGCAGTGTTTTCCGCATGCTTTTGTGGCTAAAACGTTGAAGAAGGCGGAGTTTGTGTTGCTCAGACACGACGCCCAGCGGCCTCCATTGTGCCTGCGCACATGTTGAAAATGGGGACTATGTCACAGTGTGGAAAAATGCTTTAAAAAAATTCCTGTATCCAGACGGTGAACCGGATCACCCCCAAAATTTAATCAGTTCTTCCTTGTACCATTTCCAACAATGCCTGAAAGTTTCATGCAAATCCGTCCAAGACTTTTTGAGTTATCTTGTTAACCAACAGACAAACAGACAGACAGACAGACAGACAGACAGACAAACACACAAACCCTGGCAAAAACATAACCTCCTCCTGGCCTTTTCGGCCTGGCGGAGGTAACTAGAAAAGCACTCAGAGAGCGCAGACCTCCGCCAAGCGGCACAGTTCCCCCCATACAGTGTTTGTGTGTACGTTTTCAGATTCCCTGAGCATGAAAAGATATGAGTAGCAATTGGATTCAC
This sequence comes from Pholidichthys leucotaenia, assembly GCA_020510985.1. Lineage (NCBI taxonomy): Eukaryota > Metazoa > Chordata > Actinopteri > Cichliformes > Pholidichthyidae > Pholidichthys > Pholidichthys leucotaenia. The sequence goes on along the minus strand of CM035837.1, from coordinate 386,725,430 downwards.
AATGATTATTTGTTTATTTGACATGGACAGTGCAATAAACAGACAATTAATGAATGACAATCAATGTGATAGTGATAGGATTAGTGGTTCAGTAGTGTAAAACGGGGCTATAAGGGACGGCGGGTTAATAAGGGACACTTTTGTGGGAAATGTTTTAAATGTAATTCTGCTTTTTTTATTTTGAGCAGGACGCTGAGTTGTGTTGTTATTGTCAAATATCCATGAATCCTTCATCAAATGTAGGGGGAAGCAAAATTAAAAAAGCAGAATTACATTTAGAAAAGTGTCCCATATTACCCCGCCGTCCCTTATAGCCCCGTTTTACGGTTGTCAAAGCATTGCCTCCTTGGCGGAGGTAATAAACTGAAGTGTTGGTGTGTCCATCTCCTCCACTGACGGATGCAGATTGGTTAGACAGGTTGCCGTGGGTTTTATATTATATTGGGGTTGCGCTCCGCGGCAAAACAGAATTTAGAATCTTTCCCGGCAGAGAGGTTGTTTTTACGCAGCGCCTATAGCTGGGCGGGGAATTTGTGGCAAATAATCGGGCGGCGGACAGGTGGCCGTGTCAGGTTTTGCAGCGTGGCGCAAAAACAGGCATGGTGGCGGGCCCAGGCCAGCAGTGTTTTCCGTGTGCTTTTGTGCCTAAAACGTTGAAGAACGCGGAGTTTGTGTTGGTCAGACACGACGACCAGCGCAATGTGCGCAGCGCCTATGGCTGGCACAGGCACGCTGGCGGGCCCAGGCCACCAGTGTTTTCCGCATGCTTTTGTGGCTAAAACGTTGAAGAAGGCGGAGTTTGTGTTGGTCAGACACGACGCCCAGCGCCCTCCATTGCGCCTGTGCACGTGTTGAAAATGGCCGTATGTCACAGTGTGGAAAAATGCTTTAAAAAATTCCTGTATGCAGACGGTGATGCGGATCATCCCCAAAATTTAATTAGTTCTTCCTTGTACCATTTCCAACAACGCCTGAAAGTTTCATTGAAATCCGTCCAAAAGTTTTTGAGTTATCTTGCTAACCAACAGACAAACAGACAGACAGACAGACAAACAGACAAACACACAGACAAACACACAGACAAACTCCGGCAAAAACATTACCTCCTCCTGGCCTTTCGGCCTGGCGGAGGTAATCATGCCCATTTAGCACATTACTTCCTCATTTTATTCAGAATGGTTATTGCTGTTGGATAGAAGCTGTGTTTGAGTCTGTTTGTCCTTGTGTTCATTTGTCTATATCGTTTCCCAGATGGCAGTAGTTCAAACAGTGAGTGTCCAGGATGTGAAGTATCCTTTAAAATATTTTGATCCGGACTTCCGGGAAGATGGCGGAGAGACATAACACTTAAACAAAGAGCTCTCCCTAGCCGGATTAAAAATCATCGGTAAATGGCCAACTCGACATAAACGGATCAATAAACTAAGGGATGAAAACACGAAGGAACCGGGCACAAGGACAAAAACAGGGTAAAATTGAAGAATTCCTCTCCAACAACGCAGGAAAAACCGCTGTACGCAAAGCCCAAAAAAACGAGATGTCTACAGCAGAGAAAATGGAGGACACCAGACTCGACAACATGAACACTGGCATCGCCAGTTTGGGTGAAGAGTTAAGAGAATTCAAGCGACAGCTACAACAGGATTTAGCGGCTCTTAAGGAGGAACTGAAAAAAGAAATTAAGGAGGAAATCATGGACCTCCGAAGAGAAATGGAGCGTAAATTAACGGAAAACATGGAGGAGCTGCGCTCCCAGCGGGCGTGTATGACAGAAGCGCAGACCCGAATTTCGGAACTAGAAGATTGGAAAAACGAGGCAAACGAACAACTACAGACCCTGACGACGCAAACGCAGAGGATGCAGGAGAAAATAAACGACTTGGAGAGCAGATCCAGACGAAGCAATATGCGCATCTTTGGAATTCCGGAGGGCATTGAAGGCAACTCGATGACAAAATTCATGGATCAGTTCTTAAAAAAAGAACTGGAAATACCCGGAGAAACGGATCTGCAGATTCAACGGGCGCACAGAACACCGGCACAGAACCCGAAAACAAACGCTACACCCAGGTCAGTTGTGGTAAACTTTGTGAAATATGACATAAAGGAAAGAATCCTGACGCAAGCATGGAAAAAAAAGATACGAATCAGCGACAAACAGGTATTTTTTGACCATGACTACCCGACAGAAATCGTGCAGCAGCGGAAGAAATATGCCAACATTAAAAAAACGCTGAAAGAGAAAAAAATTAGATTCTAAACGCCGCTAACGAAAATGAGGATTCATTGGGAGGAAGGCACAAGAACCTACAACACGGCCGAAGAGGCAGCGCGGGATATGATGGAGCGGGGCCTTGAGGTGAGCGTGCCGAAGGAGACGGCTGGAGCAGCAGCGGCCCTGAACGCACCATGACAGATGGAGTGGAGACGAGTGAACGGCGGAAGAAGGGGGAGAGACGTAGAGCAGCGGGCCCAGGACAAGCTACAAGGCTTTCAACTGAAAGCCTAGATCATAACAAAGATTAAGAAAGGCACAGAAGAAATGAAGGCCAAGAAGACAAGGTAAAAGAGAAACAGACGGCTAGGAGAGGTTTAAGTGATATTTGTTGGACATTTCTAGACTTATGACTATTACTTTGATAGTAATTAGAAGTCTAGGGAGGGCCCTTCACTCTGTGAAGACAAACCCCCCACCCACCAACAGGAACCAGTGGGCAGAAGAAAGGCCCAAAGTACGGAGGTCGAGATTTTTTAATGTGTTTTTATATAAATATGTGTTATTTTTGTTATTAAAGGGGCTAGGAGCACAAGTTAAAAAAATGGAAAAACATGAATATGGGTAAAAATCTTAAGATAATGACACTAAACGTGAATGGTCTGAACTCACCTGTTAAAAGGGAAAGAATAATAAGAAAATTCAAGAAGGAAAAAGCTGAAATTATATTTATGCAAGAGACACATTTGAGCAAGGCAGAACATGTGAAACTAAAGAGATTTGGCTATAAGAACTCCTACTACAGTTCATTTAAGGGAGGAGCTAAAAGGGGGGTTATGATACTAATCTCAAACAAAATACAATTTGAAAGTGAACAGGAAATCCAGGATAAAGAAGGCAGGTATGTAATAATAAAGGGAAGAATAGATGGTATGCAGATTACATTAGTGAACATCTATGCCCCACCAGAAAGTGACAAGGGTTTTTTTCAACATCTGTTTGATCTCATAGCAACACACAGTGAAGGAGTCCTAATTTGTGGAGGAGACTTAAATGCTGTCATGGATCATGAAGTTGACACAACAAGTGTTAAGAAGACAAAAAAACATGTAACAAAGTTCATAAGAACCTCACTGGCAGAAATGGGTATGGTAGACATATGGAGGGACCTACACCCACTCGAAAAAGACTATACACATTATTCAGCAGCCCATAAAGTACACTCTAGAATAGATTACTTCCTTATGAATGAAGATGACAGACACAGGGTGAGAAATTGTTGGATTGGAGGGGCAGAAATATCAGATCATAATCCTATATACATGGAAATATATTTAAACAATAGAAAACGACAAACAACATGGAAACTTAACGTAGGACTGTTAAATGATGAGAAAATGAAAGAAAGAATAAAAATAAACATAAACGAATATATCCAAGAGAATGACAATGAAGAAGTGGACCCAACAATACTATGGGACGCACTAAAAGCCGTGTTAAGGGGTAAATTAATTGTTGAAACAGGAAAAGCAAATAAGACTAAACTGGAAGCGTATGAACAAAGATGTGAGAGACTGAGGGAATTAGAACGTAAACATCAAAGCACAAATGATCCAAAAATATATCAAGAAATTAAAGAAGAAAAAACAAAGATAAAAGAAACACAAATGGATGAAATTGAAAGGAAAAATAGATATCTAAAGCAAAAATATTATGAAACGGGGCCAAAAGCCACAAAACTGCTGGCAAAACGGTTAAGAAAACAACAAACAATGAATAATGTATACAAGATTAAAGACCCCACCACAAATAAAACCACAGTTAACCCAGAAAACATCGAAGAAATTTTCCATAATTTCTACCAAGAACTATACTCGCAACCTGAAGAAACAAATACTAAAGATACCAAAAAATTTCTAGACACATTGGACTTGCCATCAATAGGAAATCAACAAAATGAAAAACTAATAGCAGAAATAACAACACAAGAGATCAGAGATGTGATTAAGTCACTTAAAAACGGTAAATCACCAGGTAGTGATGGATACCCATCTGAGTTTTATAAACTGTTTATAGAAGAACTCACGCCACAACTCCTAAAGTCATTTAATTGGACGCTGAACAACAACAAAATACCTCCATCATGGAACGAAGCAATCATTTCAGTTATTTTAAAACCAGGGAAAGATAAAGAACAATGCGGAAACTATAGACCAATCTCTTTATTAAATGTAGATTATAAAATATACACAACAATTATATGTAAACGAATAAAGACATTCTTGACGGAATTGATAGAAGATGATCAAACTGGATTCATAGAGGGACGCCAAACACATGACAATATCAGGAGAACAATACATATAATTAACCAAATACATAAAGAAAAGAAAAGCGCAGTAATAATGAGTTTAGACGCAGAAAAAGCATTTGACAGGGTTAACTGGAAATTCCTATATAGTGTACTGGAGCGCTTTGGATTTAACGAAAAATCAGTACAATGCATAAGGACGCTATATCAAGAACCTGTGGCAAGAATCAAGATAAACGGTAGCTTAACAGACAAAGTAAATATACAAAGATCAACTAGGCAGGGATGCTGCTTATCGCCCACCTTGTTTGCTCTGTTCATAGAACCATTGGCTCAAGCGATACGACAAAATAAGAAATTAAAAGGTGTAACAATAAAGGGGGCGGAACACAAGATTGGGCTATTTGCAGACGATATTATAGTTTACCTCGAACAACCAGATAAATCAATAATGGAAATGATGAACTTGATAGAAAATTTTGGAAAATTATCAGGATACAAGATAAACATAACAAAAACACAAATACTGACATTCCACTATAACCCTCTAAACCAGATAACTGATAAGATCAAACTAAACTGGAACCAAAAAGAAATAAAATACCTTGGAGTGAACATACCTAAAGACCTAAGCAAAATATATAAAGCAAACTATGATAGGTTGGAACAAGAAATAAAAAAAGGTATTGATAGATGGTCAATCTTAAATATGGATCTGAATTCAAAAATTGAGACAGTCAAAATCAGCATACAACCTAGATTACTTTACCTCTTCCAGGCTATACCAACAGAGATTCCAGATGCCCAATTCTCAAAGTGGGACAGGATGATATCGAGATTTGTTTGGGGAGGTAAAAAACCAAGAGTGAAATATAAAACCCTCCAATTACCAAAAGAGAAAGGAGGCATGGGCCTACCGAGTCTAAAGGAATATTACTACTCAGCACAAATAAGATATATCATATGTTGGTGCGACGAGGGATATGAGGCAAAATGGAAAGAAATGGAAAAGGAAATTGAGGGACTCCCAGTACAAAGCATAATAGGAGATAAAGATGCATATAAGCAAATCAAACAAATAGACCCAATCACTAAATTTACTTTAGAACTGTGGTATAAAATAATACAAAAATATAATATAAGGGAAGACATAAAACTATTGAAATGGGTAGCATTTGACAGTCAGTTTGAACCGGCAAAACAAGATAGGGGATACAAAAATCTGGTGAACAAGGGAATCACAGCATGGGGCAATATCGGAAAAAAAGATCTCGGGAGCTTTGTAAATATCAGGAGAAAATTTAAATTAGAAAGATCGGAATTTTTCAGATATCTGCAGATGAGAGATTACTATTTGAAGAAGATTAGGCATAACCTCCAAACAGATGTGAACGAGATTATACAACTTATTTTAAGCTCATATGCAGGAAATAAAATAAGAATTATTTCAAAACTATATCAGAAACTTATGACAAACAATCATACAAGTAACTATATAAAGGAGAAATGGGAGAAAGAGCTCAATTTAAACATAACAGAAGAAAGCTGGCAGGAAATATGGAAAACACAACACACATCAACAAATTCAAGGACATGGAGGGAATTTGGATGGAAAAACCTGATTCGCTTTTTCATTACACCACAGATTCAAGGAAAATATACAAATACCCAATCTTTATGCTGGAGGGGATGTGGGGCTCAAAATGCAGACCACTCACATATGTTTTGGAAATGCTACAAAATATCATCATTTTGGAAATCTATGCATGTGACAATACAGAGGATATTAGGATATAATATACCAATGAACTGTAACCTGATGTACTTATGTGATCTTAAAAAAGACAATGTTATACAGGCTGAGGACAGATATCTAGTTAAAATCTTGTTGATTGCATGTAAAAAAACTATCACAAAAAAATGGCGATCAGAAGTTCTTCCTGACCAAGAACAATGGACTGACATTGTTGAGGACATACGTATGATGGAAAAACTAACATATCGACGAAGAATGCAAGAAGGAATATGGGAGAAAAAATGGCGGAAATGGACACACTACAAAGTGCAACAACGAGGCAGAAATTGAAAGAATAACCAAAGACACTGAAAAAAACAGAAGAATTAAGAGATGGAAACTAAAAACTTGATGCTCCAACATTTGTCCCCCCCCCCCTTTTATTTATTTTTTTTTTTTTTATTTTTTTTTTTTTCTTTTTCCCTACCCTAACCCCTTTGTTTTTTAAATGTAGAATGTGATCTGAATGCATTATATATGATGAAAAATGAATAAAAATCTAAGTTACAAAAAAAAATATTTTGATCCTTCTTTTAACAACGGGAGCGGTGTAGGTCTTCCAGCGTGAGGAGAGGGCAGCCAATGATCTTCTGGGCGGTGTCAATGACCCTCTGGAGTGCTTTCCTCTGAGCTACTGTACAACTACTGTATCAGATGCATATACAGTATATTAATATGCTTTCAATAGAAGCTCGATAAAAGGACACCAGTAGTCTCTGTGTGATGTTCTCCTTCCTGAGAATCCTCAGGAAGTACAGTCTCTGCTGGGCCTTTTTCACCAGCTCAGAGGTGCTCACACTCCAGGACAGGTTCTCCTCTATGTGGACTCCTAGAAAACGGAAGTCAGCTACCCTCTCTACACAGTCCCCGTTGATGATGAGAGGGGAAATCTCTGTCTTCTTCCTCCTGTAGTCTATTATCAATTCTTTGGTCTTAGAGGTGTTCAGGAGAAGGTTATTCTCTTTACACCATGACGACAGCAGCACCACCTCATCTCTGTAGGCAGACTCGTTCCCCCCCCCCCCCGAAATGAGACCCACCACTGTAGTGTCGTCTGCAAACTTCACGATGGCGTTATTGTGATGGGCGGGGGTGCAGTCGTGTGTATACAGACAGTAGAGCAGGGGACACAGCACACAGCCCTGGGGTGGATCCGGTATTGAGGCTTAGGGCTGTAGATGTATGATGGCCCACCCTGACTCTCTGTCTGCGACCAGAGAGGAAGCTGCTAATCCACATACAAATAGCCTGAGGAAGCCCCAAGTCCCCCAGCTTGACCACCAGTTTGTGTGGAAGAATGGTGTTAAATGCAGAGCTATAATCCACGAAGAGCATCCGCACATAGCTCCCCTGCCGCTCCAGGTGGGCTAGAGAGGCATGGAGTGCTGTGGCCACCGCATCCTCTGTGGATCGATTCGCTCTGTAGGCAAACTGGTGGGAGTCCATACTGCGAGGCAGGGCTGCTATGATATGACTATGGACCAGCCTTTCAAAGTACTTCATCACCACCGGGGTGAGTGCAACTGGTCTGTAGTCGTTGAGGCTAGAAATGTGAGGTTTCTTGGGTAAGGGGACTATGGTGGAGGACTTCAGGCAGGATGGGACAGTGGACTGTGCCAGGGATTGGTTGAAAATCTTAGTAAAGACTCCAGCCAGCTGATCTGCACAGTCCCTCAGCACACGTCCTGGGACACCGTCCGGACCCGCTGCTTTTCTTGGGTTGCTGGACCGCAGGGTGCGCCTCACCTCATGTTCCTCCAAAGTGAGGAACATACTGCTGTGGGCCTGGTGTAGGTTGGCCGAGACAGGTGCAGCGACCTCAAAGCGGGCAAAGAAGATATTCAGCTCCTCCCCCAATGTGAGGTCACCTACCGCGGTTCCCGGATTCGTTTGATAGTTAGCCAGGTGCTGGATGCCCCGTCACACCTGCCGGCTATTATTGCTGTCCAGATGTTCCTCAATCCTCCTCCTATAGTCTGCCTTAGCCTCTCTGATGCCCCTCTTCAGGTTGGCCCGAGCTATGCTGTAAAGTTCGCTGTTACCAGACCTGAAGGCGATGTTTCTCTCCTTCAGCAGTTGCTGCACCTCCCGGTTCATCCAGGGCTTCTGGTTAGGGAAGATGCGGATCCGTTTGTTCACTGTGATAGTGTCTATGCTATTTTTGATATAGCACAGCACACTATCTGTGAACAGCTCCAGGTCCTGATGTTCAAAGACTTCCCAATTTGTCCTATCGAAGCAATCCTGCAGCTGCTGGGAAGCATCCTCCGACCATATGGCAACAGTCCTAGAGATGATGGGAGCAGTTTTTCTGAGGGGGGCGTATGCAGGAATTAATAGCATGGACAAATGGTCAGACTGGCCCAGATGTGGTAATGGTCTAGCCCTATAGCCCAGTTTGATGTCTGAATAGACCTTGTCTAGAGTGTTCACTCCCCTAGTAGCACACTTGACATGCTGATGGAATTTAGGGAGTGCTGCCTTTAAAGGCCTCGGACAGTGACATACTTTTATTGAACCAATCAACTGATTGTATGAAAATATTCTATTCTGTCGATTCCCGCGATTTAATATGTGTCACCAGCTTCCATAAATGACCTTATTTGCTCATAGCCCAGCCTTCACTTAAGGGCCTTTTCCACTAGCACGCTTTAGCGCGACACGGGACGGCTCAGCACGCTTTGTACGCTTTTCCACAAGCCCCAACATGGTTTAAAAGCCGTGATTCTCAGCCCCGCTCCAGGGCAGGGTACAGCAGTGCTGAGCTGTGCCGTGTTGTGATGTTAACAGACTGGTCGCCGCTGATTGGTCAGGTCGTAACCAGCGCTGATTGGTCAGGTTGTAAGCGCCCCTCTCCTTCTCCTCATCTACCAACTCTTCACAACCTTCTCAATAAAGTTTTTGAAAAAAAAAAAAAGAATCTTCACGACCGCCTTTACTCAGCACGCAACCACTGTTGGCGGTTTCTTTTCAGTGTATTGCTGTGCTATTTTCATTTATTCTCTATCAAAAATGGCTTCGCGTAATAAGGGTGTTCCATGGACCAATAAGGAGGTGCAGTGTCTGCTCACTGCATTGTCAGACGAACGTATTCAGCGCGAGTTAGACGGAGCCGCCCGGAATGAAAAAATATACCGGGAGGTCTTGACATCGGAGTCCTTTAACGGTGAATTTTAATTTTTTTTTTATTGTGCGTTTTTTCACAAATATATTCGGTAAGACGCTCAGTTTATTTATGCAATAAAAAAGCAGTTCATTTGTGGATGGATCGCTGCTTTATTGCAGCACACTGCGGACTAAAGCTTTTATTTTAATTATTCATGTGAACAATACGCTGAAATAAGCTTATTGACATAACGTTTGGCTCAGGAGACGCACACACACAGGCTCAGAGTAGTTCAAACTGTTTATTAACAACAGGAGTGTATGGGTGCGTGTCTGCGGAATGTTAATGTGTTGGTGGTGGCGTCTGCTTCGGGCACAGAGGCAGGAGACCGTTCAGCCGGCAACCCTATGGGAGAGAACAGACACAGGGTGATGGGCACACACCAACACAGGAGGAGAATAGGCGAGGGACAGAAGCTTACTTGTATGGGACAGATGACTGGCACTTCAAGGACGGGACCCCGGGAGACAGCCACCTGCAGGACTCGGTGCAGCAGCGAGGAGGGACGAAGGACGGAATTGTCCGCCGCCGAGGAATCCACCTGTGCACAGGGGAGCAGACTGGAAAGATGAGGTAAGTGATCTTCTTACCGCTTAGCGTGGTGCTGAAGAAAGAGTAATTGCTTCTCATGGAAGGGAGATGAAGTCTAACGGCTTCAGGCCGAAGCTCAGGGCGAGGCGGCTTATATTCCCCGCCGCTGATGGTTGACAGGTGTGCGAGCAGGTGGCGCCGCTGATGAGTACTCCCCCCTCTAGCAGCGCCTCCTGGCGATGGCTTCTCAGGGTGCGCTCGGTGGAAGTCGGCGATGAGCGATGGGTCCAACACGAACGACGGGGGCACCCACTGTCGATGCTCGGGCCCATAGCCCTCCCAGTCCACCAAGTACTGCAACTCGCGACCCCGGCGCCGGGAGTCTAGGATGGAGGAGACGGACCAGGCAGGATGGCCACCAATCATCCGGGGCGCGGGTTGCGCAGCAGGAGGAGGGCAAAGGGGGTCGGTGACTGCCAGCTTCACCTTTGACACGTGGAAGGTGGGATGGATGCGGAGGGAGGGGGGAATAGCCACGCGCACAGCTACCGGGTTGATGATCCGGGTGATGGGGTAGGGTCCCACAAAGCGCTGTGCCAGCTTCCTCCTCTCGCCTTTCAATGTTATGTCCTGGGTCGACACGTAGACTCGTTGCCCAACTCTGTACGCCGGGGCAGGTCTTCTATGCCGGTCCGCCACAGTCCTGTTGCGCTCCGCTGTGCGTAAAAGCGCACTGCGCGCGGCAGCCCAGGTGGAGCGGAACTGCCTGAGATGTGCTTTAACTGAGGGGACAGTCACCTCACTCTCCTGCTCCGGAAACAGCGGGGGGTCGTAACCCAGGGACGCCTTGAAGGGAGACATCCCTGTAGCAGAAGAGCGAGCGGTATTATGAGCATATTCAACCCAGGCAAGATGGTTGCTCCAGGACGTGGGTTTGGATCTGGTCACACAGCGGAGCGCAGCCTCCAGCTCCTGATTGGTCCGCTCACACTGCCCGTTGGATTGGGGGTGATGGCCGGAGGAGAGGCTCACCTTGGCTCCGATGGCGTTGCAGAATGACCTCCAAACCTCAGATGAAAATTGGGGGCCCCAGTCCGAGACCACGTCCACCCGAATCCCGTGCAGCCTGACCACGTGTTGGACGAGGAGGTCCGCCGTCTCCAGGGCAGTAGGGGGGCCTCGCAGGGGGATGAAGTGCACGGCCTTGGAGAAGCGGTCCACGACGGTCAGGATGGTGTCATAGGAGTTGGAGACGGGGAGTCCGGTGACGAAATCCAACGCGATGTGCGACCAGGGCCTGCCAGGGACGGGCAGGGGCTGGAGCAGACCCGCTGGAGGGGCATTTCCCGACTTGCAGGTGGCACAGATTGGGCAAGCCCGGGCGTAGCGGGCTGCATCCCTCCGCAGGCCTGGCCACCAAAAGGACCGTTGGAGGAGGTCTATCATCCAGGAGGTGCCAGGGTGACAGGTGAGCTTGGAGGTGTGTAGCCAGTGGATGACCTCTCCTCGGACCGCGGATGGCACGAACAGCCTCCCCTCAGGTCCGCCGCCAGGGTCAGGTTCCACCTCCTGTGCCTTCCGGATCTTGCTCTTGATGTCCCACGAGATGGCTCCCACGACTCACGACCTGGGCAGGATGGAGTGGTGAGTCTCCTCCGACTCCACGGGAGTGAACTGCCTAGAGAGGGCGTCAGGCAGGTCGTTCTTAGAGCCAGGCCTGAAGGTGATTGAAAATTGGAACCTGGCGAAGAACAAAGACCGGCGTGCCTGGCGGGCGTTCAGGCGCTTGGCAGATCGTAGATATTCTAAGTTCTTGTGGTCCGTGAGGACCACGAACGGCAGGTTCGCCCCCTCTAGCCAGTGGCGCCACTCCTGCAGGGCGAGTTTGATGGCCAAGAGCTCTCTGTCCCCCACATCGTAGTTCCTCTCCGCCGGGGACAAGCGCCGGGAGAAGAAGGCGCAGGGCCGTTTGGCGCCATCGTCCGGCGACCGCTGGGACAGCACTGCCCCCACTTCCGTGTCCGAGGCGTCTACCTCTATGATGCACTGCAGCGCGGGGTCGACCTGGCGAAGGACCCGGGAGGAGGAGAACTCCGCCTTCAGCGCCTTAAAGGCGGCAGCGACCTCTTCGGTCCACCGGAACGGGACCTTCGGGGACGTGAGGTGGGTCAGTGGTCCAATGATGGAGCTGAAGTTGGGGACAAAGCGGCGGTAGAAATTGGCGAAGCCAACGAACTGTTGCACCTGCTTCCGGGATGCAGGTGTAGGCCATTCCACCACCGCTTTCACCTTCTCTGGGTCTGGGAGCACCTTGTCGTGGGCGATGATGAACCCCAGGAAGGACGTAGTCCTGGCGTAAAATTCACATTTTTCTGCCTTCACGTACAGACGATTCTCCAGCAGTCTTTGGAGGACCCGCCTCACGTGGACCTGGTGCTCGTCCCTGGACTTGGAGAAGATGAGAATATCGTCCAGGTAGACGAACACGAAAAGGCTGATGAAGTCCCGGAGGACGTCATTTATGAGGTGCTGAAAGACGGCAGGAGCGTTGGTCAACCCGAACGGCATTACCAGGTATTCAAAGTGGCCGTTCGGGGTACGGAAGGCTGTCTTCCACTCATCTCCCTCCCGGATCCGGACGAGGTGGTAAGCGCTGCGTAGATCCAGCTTGGTGAACCAGGTCGCCCCCTGGAGGGAGTAGAAGGCAGTGTCCATGAGGGGCAGGGTATAACGGTCCTTCTCCGTGATATCGTTGAGGGCCCGGTAGTCGATACAAGGGCGGAGGGACCCATCCTTTTTTCCCACGAAGAAGAACCCTGCCCCCACGGGTGACGATGATGGGCGGATTATCCCAGCACTTAATGACTCCTTCAGGTATGCGTTCATCGTCTCCTTCTCCGGCGCTGACAGGCTGTAGAGCCGACCAGAAGGTAAGGGAGCCCCCTGGCGGAGGTTGATGGCACAGTCATAGGGCCGATGAGGGGGGAGAGACATAGCTTTCGTCTTGCTGAACACCATACCCAGGTTGTGAAATTCCGGAGGCACCAGAGACAGGTCCGGGGGTGCAGCGTCCGTCGCAGGGGGAGGAGCGGACGGAGAGCAGGCAGCGGACTGAAGGCAGGTGCCCATGCAGAATGTACTCCATGCCGATACCCCAGCTGATCTCCAATCCAGGACCGGGTTATGAAGATGAAGCCAGGGATACCCCAGGATGACGGGCGACACAGAGTTGGGAAGGACGTAGAAGGTCATCTCCTCCCGGTGGTTTCCCGAGATGATGACCGGTACAGGGATGGTTTGGTGTGACACTCTCCCAAGGGAGGCACGGGAGAGGTTGACTAGGGAGATGGGATTCCTCAGTGCCTGACAGCGGATGCCCAAACGGGTTGCCAGGCTCTGTGAAATGAAGCTGCCTTCTGCGCCCGAATCCACCAGTGCGTGGGTGAGATGCCCAGTGGGGTTGTGGCAGAAACGGATGGGCAGCTTCAATTGAGTGAGTGGATCTAACCGATTGACATCCGCGAGGCCCCCTACAGTGACTCGCGGACCCCGCCGTTTGGCTTTTTGTGGACAAAGCTCCACCGTGTGTTGACTGTCTCCGCAATACATGCAGAGATTCAACTCACGGCGGCGTTGTCTCTATGCCGGGGAGAGCTTTGTCCAGCCCGTCACCATCGGCTTTGACTCCTCGGGGCACGATGGTGGCGGCGCCGCCAGGGGGCGAGCTTGGGGCAGGCGCAGCGAGGCTTCCTGAGGGCGCGAAGTAGACGACTTCCGTCCTGAGGAGCGCTCGCGCAGCCTGTTGTCCAAGCTGATGGCTAGGGAAGTTAGCTCCGCTAGCGTTTCAGGGATATCCCGTCCAGCCAGTTCATCCCTCAGATCATCATTGAGGCTGCGGAGGAACAGGCCGCAGAGGGAGCGTTCCTCCCAGCCCAATTCCTCCGCCGCTACCCGGAAGTCGACCGCGTAGTCCGCTGCCGACCGGCTTCCCTGCTGGAGAGCGAGAAGCCGATCGACCTGGACCGTCTCGGTTTGAGAATGGTCAAAGACCTCCAGAAAGCGCCTCACGAATTGGTCGTAGGTGAGGGTGGCATAACTGGGCCTCGCCATTACGGCGTAGGTCCAAGTTAACGCACGCCCCTCCAGAAGATTCCCTATGTAACCAATTCGGCTGTGATCCGAGGGAAAATCTCCGGGCACACGGTGGAACACGGACTCACACTGCATAATGAACCCCCGTGCTCCGCCGAGCTTACCGCTAAAGCGGGCGGGGGTCGGAATCGGTGTGAGCCGAACCGGTGCCACAGGAGCCGGCTGGACGGCCGCTGGAACAGCAGGAGCCGCGCCACCCTGGCGAGCCGGGGGGAACGGCTGCTGGGGGTCCAGGCGGTTCAGTCGGTTAGTTAAATTTACTAATTGATTTAGGATCACCTGTTGCTGATAAACAACTTGATCCACTCGAGCCTCGAGGGTGGTAAACCGGTGTGCGAGCCCGCCGTCTGCCGAGCCGCTCTGCTGAAGCCGTACTGACATAACGTTCGGCTCAGGAGACGCACACACACAGGCTCAGAGTAGTTCAAACTGTTTATTAACAACAGGGGTGTATGGGTGTGTGTCTGCGGAATGTTAATGTGTTGGTGGTGGCGTCTGCTTCGGGCACAGAGGCAGGAGACCGTTCAGCTGGCAACCCTATGGGAGAGAACAGACACAGGGTGATGGGCACACACCAGCACAGGAGGAGAATAGGCGAGGGACAGAAGCTTACTTGTATGGGACAGATGACTGGCACTTCAAGGACGGGACCCCGGGAGACAGCCACCTGCAGGACTCGGTGCAGCAGCGAGGAGGGACGAAGGACTGAATTGTCCGCCGCCGAGGAATCCACCTGTGCACAGGGGAGCAGACTGGAAAGATGAGGTAAGTGATCTTCTTACCGCTTAGCGTGGTGCTGAAGAAAGAGTAATTGCTTCTCATGGAAGGGAGATGAAGTCTAACGGCTTCAGGCCGAAGCTCAGGGCGAGGCGGCTTATATTCCCCGCCGCTGATGGTTGACAGGTGTGCAAGCAGGTGGCGCCGCTGATGAGCGGCGCGGCGTGACACTTATGTATTCTTGTTAAAAACTATTGTCTTTTCTGTATATATTGCACTTTCGTGCTGTATTTTATTGTGTGCATTTTCCTTGTAGAATCATCCCACGCGTCCGCCGCAACAGCCCGCATGGATTATTCAACCGAGCCTTGCTGACCCACAGCTGGCAGAGACGGCTTCATTCATCCGAGTCTTCGTGACCCAGTTTGGGAAGCTGGTGTAGAGGCACTCAGTGGTCGGTGTGTATAAAATGTCGATTAACCTTCATGTTGTGTTGCAAAGTTTTTTTTTTCTTTTAATATTTTGTATATAATAAAATGGAATTGTTTTGGAAAGTGTGGTTTGTCTGTTATAACACTGAATTATAAAACAGTATAATTACATAGAAATTCCATTGCCTAGTCTGATCAAAATGATGCTGATCTTCCTGTCAGGGGTCAACCATTGTAAAGGTAATGTAATTTTTAACTAGACCAAAAAAGAAATCTTTTTGTAAGCTTTCTGTTCTTTTTATTGAAATATCATAAAAAATTAGCTCCAAGTCAAAGTAGGTACAAGTATATGTAAATTGAATGTTCTATCGGCATTCCAAATTCAGAGATTTACAATACTTTAGAAGGAGTGTAGCATCATCTAAACGGAAAATAATAATACTGTTGTTCCAAACGTTGACCTGAAGGTGAAAAACATGATTTTTTTTAATTCAGTACATCCAAAATGCCCTAGGATGTAAAAAATAATACAATTTGGTGTTGGCCAGTGTGCCACCATCTCATTATTTAATACGAATAAAAACAAGTTTCAGCTCATTATTTCTAGGTCATTTGGCAGTTAATTCAAAACAAAAGTGACGTGTTGTTGCAGCTTAATTATGAGATAAAATTAATTGTGAGATAAAACCACAGAGCGAGCAAGGCAAAAATCCTTGGATCCTTTTTTGTCTCGTGTAAATAAGGACTCAGTCGGGTGCGTAACGTCACGGGAGTGTGGCCCCACCTCGCTGAGAATCTGCCGCCGCCCCGCTTCTAAAACTTCCTAACACAAACCATCACAGCACAAGCACAACACCGTGCTAATGGAGACAGAAGCATTCCGAGCCGTACTGAAGTGAATCGAGCCGTACCGAGGTGTGCTGGGCTAGTGGAAAACAGGCTTTAGTGAGGCTGCAGTGCCGCCATCTCTCGATAGGTGCGGGCATTAGTGACGTCACCGCAGCAATACAAAGAAAATGGCCGAACGAGAGCAAAGTGATTCGGACAGCGATTATTTTCTCGAGTTTGACGACCTCAATATAACAGATGACATTGAAAATGAAGAATTGGATGATGAAGTAGTTTTGGGTGGTGCTGAGGGGGGTATTCAGCCTTATTTTTTCGAGCCAGAGGGAGAGGAGGAAGACGAAACAGCGACGGGAACAGACTACGTTGACAAGGATCGGCTCGAAGATTTATCTTGGTAAAAGATGCTTAGAAATATTTTTTTTGGGCGACAGGCATGGTCACACACTTAATTTTCAAACTAAAACTACCAATTGGTCACTCGCTGCCTTATTTGGCGACTTAGAAACATTTTCATTCGAAATAAATGGATAATCTATGTGAGCGATAATATGTGTACTTTACGAGTTTGTCATGAAATGTTGTTAATCATCATCATGTTAATACTTTTCTCAAAAGCTACATAATTCTCTAAGAGATTGATGGATCATGTTTAAGAATTATTGTGATTCATTATTGTTTTACTATAATTTTTCTTTCCGTTCAAAATTTTTTACATGTTTTTAATTTTTTCTAATCAAACTTCATAGACCAATTTATATAGCACTCCCACGAGCCATTAGTTTATTATAAGCATCTGATTATACCATTTTTTTGCACAGGTGCACTTGTGAGAAATGTAACATTATGCCAACATCAAGTGAATGTCGGTGCTGCCAGGAGATTTTGAAGGTGAAGGAGAAAGTAGAAGAACTGAAGGGCTGTGGATACACCGATGATAATCTACCAAAGTGTATCACTGATCACCCAGGTTTTCGCTCTGTCTGTCTTGACATCTGGGTTTTACAGACAGCTTATCTGGCCTACAGACAGCAATATGGTGATCATGACGCAAGTCAACACGAGTGAGTTTATAAACAATATTTATTAATGTGATTTAATTTTCCAGTTGAATTATGAACAAATCATTCAATATATTCAATAATCAATGCAAATGGAATAATCAATGCAAACCCCATATTTTTCAGGCGATACAGATTCATAGCCTACAGGCAACTGGTACAGTGGTGTTGGGGATTTCTTGGTAAAGAAGTGAGGGTTATGTTGCCTGCCTGTGCGGTGAGCCTCATCAGAGAAACATTCCCATCGGATCACTACAAGGGATTTTGCCTACCAAGATTAGATCTGTGAACAATGACATTTAAATAAAGTTTTGTAAAATCATATATTGAGTTTATTAATGTTCATGTCAATGTTATAATTCTCATAGTTCAGCATTCATCAAAGTCGCATGTCATATACATTTGAATAATTTGAACACACTAAATTCTTCTCAATTTTGAAACGAAATATTACATACTATACCACCTTTGTATGAATGTTTGAAAACACAGCAGAAATATACAAAAAAATACAAAAATCAATGGAGTATCACTACAGATTAAGAAAATAACTAGTTTCCAGATATAGCAATTATTATCTTCCAATAAATAACATTTCATAGTTATAATGGGCACCATTTTATGGTATTGGGGTCACTTAGAAATTTCTTAATTTTTTAAAGAAAAGCACTGTTTTTTTCAATGAAGATAACTTTAAACTAATCAGAAATACACTCTAATATCTAATATACATTGCTAATGTGGTAAATGACTATTCTAGCTGCAAATGTCTGGTTTTTGGTGCAATATCTACATAGGTGTATAGAGGCCCATTTCCAGCAAATATCAATCCAGTGTTCTAATGGTACAATGTGCTTGCTCATTGCGTCAGAAGGCTAATGGATGATTAGAAAACCCTTGTGCAATCATGTTAGCACAGCTGAAAACAGTTTAGCTGGTTAGAGAAGCTATAAAACTGACCTTCCTTTGAGCAGGTTTAGTATCTGCAAAAAATTATTATTTCAAATACAAATCATTATTTCTAAGCTTGTCAATGTCTTGACTATATTTTCTATTCATTTTACAACTCATGGTGGTAAGTATGTGTGACTTTTCATGGAAAACACAAAATAATTGTCTGGGTGACCCCAAACTTTTGAAGGGTAGTGTAAATTGATCAAACAGGCACAACCACCTCCCTATACAGCACTGAATATTTAATATTAGATTAGTATGAATACACTAATATGCTAATATTTGATAACTTGGTAAGGCAATGCAAACCATTGCTTGGAATTCATTTAAGATGTTTAGTAAACATTTGCAGTGAATATTAAAAATACAAAACTTACCCTGTTTACTTCTCGTTTTCTGACAGCTGATCGCATCGGTAGATCACCCTTGCTTTTCACGCCACTGTCACTGACACTTGTCTCAGAGTCAGACTTGGGAATCGAGGGATATATAGTTGGAATAGCCGTTTTCTTTATCACCAATCTTTTTGCAAATTTCATTTCAAATTGCATCTTATTCTCGAAATCGCTGTCAATGAAATGTCTACTGCACATGTAGGGTGTTTTACCGACATCATTCCAATGTTTTCGCGTTTTCTGAACGAATTTCACCCATGCCATTCGGAATTTCCCAGGGACGGGAAATTTGAAAACACTCACCACATACTCCTCTGGTATACTATCGCACCCGTAGACAACACAACGCCAAACAATATTAATTTGATTCCTGAAATCCTAATCTTAATAAATAATCTATTTGTAATCCACAAGTATTCCGAGAAATATCCGTAATCGCCGATTTTAAAACGTAAACATCAAGTGTTGCATGAAGCAAAACACAGCAATGGCCGCGACTGTGTGCGTGTGTTTGCCGGTGGTGACGTCACACAGTCAGTGGCCATCTTAGCCGCTGATCGCTTGGCTGGGTCCGCAAGCTCTCCACGGCAGCATACTTCAAGAGCGCATTGTCACCTTATGCGACATTCGTTGACACCAAAACATGTGCGGTTCGCTTTAGCTCGTCTCAGACAACAATTTGAGATATGAATTAGCGATATTGAATTTTCGTCTGTCCGACGTCTTTAAGTCTGCATGATTGAAATCCCACGCTATAACTTGCACGGCGTCAGGGTAAATACTCTGTGTATGGCTAATGCTAGCATGTAGCAATCCGATAGCTGAGTTAGCATTAGCATCCGGTGGAATGTAAACAGCTGTTGCCAAAACTACAGTAAACTCCCTCGGGAGATAAATAGGTCTGCACTTAACAGTCAGATACTCTATGTCCAGTGAGCAGTGACTTTCCATGATCACTGAGTTAGTACACCAGCTGTTATTTACGTACACACAGAGCTCTCCTCCTCTGCTCTTACCGGAATCTGCTGTTCGGTCATAGCGCTGTGTAGAGTACCCCGCTAGCTCGATAGCCGAGTCCGGGATAGATGGCTGAAGCCAGGTCTCGGTGATAAGAAGAATGCATGCATCCCTGGCACAGTTGATTACCTTAATCTGTAACCTTAGCCCCTCCATCTTGTTCACAAGAGATCTGGCGTTTGAGAGGAAAAGGCTGGGAAGCAGAGGTTTGAATGGCTGCTTCCGTAGCCTTACTAGCGCGCCGGCTCTACAGCCCCGCTTCTGCTTCCTCTCCCTCCGCTGCCTGCGCCTCCTCCCCGCTGGGATGGTAATCCATGGAGAGCCGGGACTCCTCGCTACTTCCACCGGGATTTTGTGTAAGCGGAGAAAGTCACTTGTTACTTTCCCCTCGTAGCATATTCTGATCTTCAGAATATTATGCCAGCTATAGGTAATATTCGCTCGGCAAAATGTGCACAAAACAAACACGTAAAACAAAAAAAACCCACATCCAAATAGCGCTCCGACTGGTGAACCATTGAGCCGCTGCAACTATGTGCGCTGCCATCTGCATCATGCACACAAATTTTAGTTTACTAAGAACATAACAGTAAGATGCCAAGTACATTATTGGAGATCAACCAGCAGTATGGATCAAATAACAACAGAACAAAAGTGGGGTTAAGAGACACAAAATCCCTCCTTAAACGTAAGCTATATTAAAAAGGAAGGATTTTACCCTATTCAGGGGGGGGGGGGAATCCCACTGATACGCCTTCCACAGAGGAAGCAGGGTTTGGGGACGAGGGGGATGACTCGCCTATCACAGGGGCTGAGGTCGCCAAGGTGGTTAAAAATCTCCTTGGTGGCCGGGCCCCGGGGGTGGACGAGATTCGCCCCGAGTACCTCAAGGCCCTGGATGTTGTTGGGTTGTCATGGTTGACACGCCTCTGCAACATTGCGTGGAGGTCGGGGGCAGTGCCTTTGGCATGGCAAACCGGGGTGGTGGTTCCTCTCTTCAAAAAAGGGGACCGGAGGGTGTGCTCCAACTTTAGAGGGATCACACTCCTCAGCCTCCCTGGGAAGGTCTATGCCAAGGTACTGGAGAGGAGAGTCCGGCCGTTGGTCGAACCTCGGATTCAGGAGGAGCAATGTGGTTTTCGTCCTGGCCGTGGCACATCGGACCAGCTCTTTACCCTCTCGAGAATTCTTGAGGGTTCGTGGGAGTTTGCCCAACCAGTTTACATGTGTTTTGTGGACTTGGAGAAGGCATTTGACCGCGTCCCTCGTGGATTTTTGTGGGGGGTGCTTCGGGAGTATGGGGTATCGGGCTTGTTGTTACGAGCTATTCGGTCTCTGTACGACCGTTGTGAGAGTTTAGTTCGCATTGCCAACACTCGGTCGGAGTCATTCCCAGTGAGAGTTGGACTCCGCCAGGGCTGCCCTTTGTCACCGGTCCTGTTCATAATTTTTATGGACAGGATTTCTAGGCGCAGCCAGGGAATGGAGGGTGTCATGCTTGGTGACCACAGGATCTCATCTCTGTTGTTTGCAGATGATGTTGTCCTGTTGGCTTCATCCAGCAATGACCTACAGCTCTTGCTGGGACGGTTTGCCGCTGAGTGTGAAGCGGCTGGGATGAGAATCAGCACCTCCAAGTCCGAGTCCATGGTCCTCAGCCGGAAAAAGGTGGATTGTCCTCTCCGGGTTGGGGACAGGCTCCTGCCCCAAGTGGAGGAGTTTAAGTATCTTGGGGTCTTGTTCACGAGTGAGGGGAGAATGGAGCGAGAGATCGACAGACGGATTGGAGCAGCATCTGCAGTGATGCGGACGTTGTACCGGTCTGTTGTGGTGAAGAGGGAGCTTAGTTCTAAGGCAAAGCTGTCGATTTACCAGTCAATCTACGTTCCTACTCTCACCTATGGTCACGAGCTTTGGGTAATGACCGAAAGAACGAGATCGCGGATACAAGCGGCTGAAATGAGCTTTCTCCGTAGGATTGCTGGACTCACCCTCAGAGATAGGGTGAGGAGCTCAGTCATCCGGGAGAGGCTCAGAGTAGAACCGCTGCTCCTCCACATTGAAAGGAGTCAGTTGAGGTGGTATGGGCATCTGATTAGGATGCCTCCTGGACGCCTCCCACTTGAGGTGTTTCAGGCACGTCCCACTGGGAGGAGACCCCGGGGCAGACCCAGGACTCGGTGGAGAGACTATGTCTCCCAGCTAGTCTGGGAACGCCTTGGTATCCCCTCTGAAGAGCTGGAGCAGGTGGCTGGGGAGAGGGAAGTCTGGGCTTCTCTGCTTGAACTGCTGCCTCCGCGACCCGGACCTCCGGAAAAGCGGTAGAAGATGGATGGATGGATGGATGGATTTTACCCTGTTCTTAAAAACAGAGACCGAGTCTGTCTCCCGGACCCAGACTGGTAACTGGTTCCAGAGAGAAGGAGCTTGGTAGCAGAAGGCTCTGCCTCCCACTGTACTTTTGGAGATTCTGGGCAACCCAAGTGAGCCAGCATTTTGGCAGCGTAATGCCCTATTAGGATGGTAAGGTAATATCAGATCTTTTATATATTGGGGGGCCTGATTATTAAGAGCTTTGAAAGTAAGAAGAAGGATTTTAAACTTGATTCTAAATTCTATGGGAAGCCAATGAAGGGAGGACAGAACCGGGGAGATATGATCTCTTTTTCTAGAACCAGTTAAAACTCTAGCAGCAGCATTTTGAATCAACTGAAGATTTTTTTAAGGATACTTTAGGACAACCAGATAATAGCGAATTACAATAATCTAATCGAGAGCTGACAAAGGCATGAATCAGTTTCTCAGCATCATTCAGAGACAAGATGCTCCTGATCTTGGCAATATTGCACAGATGATAGAAGACAGTCTTAGAAACAGTTTTAATATGTGAATTAAAGGACAAATCTTGATCAAAAATAACTCCAAGGTTCCTCACAGAACTGTTCAGAGTGAGAGTGGCGGCATCCAAATTAAGGGCATAATTTGAAAAGGAATTTCTAAGATGTTTTGGGCCAACAAGAATGACTTCAGTCTTATCAGAGTATCTTATCAGAGTAGAAAATTACAAGTCATCCGAGCTTTGATGTCCTTAAGACAGGCATCTAACTTGGCTAATTGATTACAATCATCGGGCTTCATTGACAGGTATAGTTGTGTGTCATCTGCGTAACAGTGAAAATGTATACAGTGCTTTCTGATGATATTGCCTAACGGGAACATATATAAACTAAAAAGAGTAGGGCCCAACACAGATCCCTGTGGAACTCTGTGACTGAGCTTGGAGTTCGAAGAAAATTCATCATTGATATGAACAAACTGAAATATATCGGACAAATAAGATCTAAACCACTGCAACGGAGTTCCACTCAGTGCAACAAAGTGTTCTAATCTATCAAGTAGAATGGCATGATCGATAGTGTCAAAGGCTGCACTGAGATCTAAAAGAACAAGAACAGAGACAAATCCATTATCAGATGCAATCAGGAGGTCATTAGTGACCTTCACTAAGGCAGTTTCAGTGCTGTGATGAGCTCTGAACCCAGATTGAAACACCTCAAACAAACCAACTCCCTGCAAATGGTCAGATAATTGCGCAGCAACAACTCTTTCCAAGAATTTTGAAATGAAAGGCAAATTAGAGATTGGTCGATAATTGGCCAAAACTCCTGGATCGAGTGTCGTTTTTTTGAATAAGGGTTTAATTATAGCAGTTTTAAAAGCCAGTGGTACATAACCCAGAGTTAAAGAAGAATTAATTATAAGAAGAATACGGCTACCAATAATTGGGAAGATAATTTTAAATAACCTGGAAGGAATAGGGTCCAAAGGGCAAGGTGAAGACTTAGATGAGGAAATTACTTTATCCAACTCTAAGAGGTCGATTGGAGTAAACTTATCTAAGCAGATATCAATTGAGGGAGTTGTAGTAGTAAATGTACTTGAGCTTACGGTAGGAAGAATCTGACTGATTTCATCTCTAATAGATAAAATTTTAAGATTGAAAAAGTTCAGAAAGTCCTGACTAGAAAGCTCAGGGGGATGCAAGGATTGACCAAGTCCTGGCTCTTTGTAAGCCTGGCTATAGTGTTGAAGAGAAACCTGGGGTTATTCTTGTTTGCTTCTATTAATGCAGAATAATAGCTTAATCTAGCTTTTCTAAGAGATTTTTTATAGATTAAGAAATGATTTCTCCACGCTAAGTAGAATTCATCTGAATTAGTTGAACGCCATTTCCTTTCCAGTTGACGAGTTTTCTGTTTTAAGCCACAAGTTTCAGAGTTAAACCAAGGGGTTAGAAATCTGGTTAGACTTTTTCTTTTTAAAGGGGCTACCAAATCTAGAGTCAGATGCAGAGAGGCAGTAACACCATCAACCATGCTATCAATCACGAATGGAGCAGACTCTCCATCATTTATTTCTGTTGTTTCTATTGTGTTGACCCATGGCATAGAGGAGACAATCTGCAAAAATTTGGCAACAACGTCATCAGAAAGACATCTGCTGTAGTAGTATTTTTCTTTAGGAAACAAGTGATCAGAGATAATGAAATCAAAAATTAACAGACAATGGTCAGACAGTATGGGATTATGAGGAGACACTACCAGATTTTCGATATCTATACCATAAGTCAAAACAAGGTCCAATGTATGGTGGAAATGATTGGTAGAATTTTTTACTTTCTGGGAAAACCCCATTGAGTCTAAAATTTAATTGAATGCCTTATTAAGACAGTCACTCTCTACATCAACATGTACATTAAATGACATAACTGGCCCAGGGAGCACACACACAGGCTCAGGTGAGATTCAAAGGCTTTATTCAACAACAAGAGATGTATGAGTGCGTGTATGCGGAATGTGAATGGTCTGTGGGTGAACGAGGAGCGCCGAGGGCAGAATGACATGCTGTGCAGCCAGGCAACCCTATGGACAGAGCAGAGACAGGAATATGAGTTAACCTTCACCATGCGGGGTTAATGTACCGAGTGTTGCTTACTTGCAGATGTTACGGTGGCTGGCGTTGGCAAAGGAACTCTTGCCTGGGAGACAGCGCCCTGCTGCACGCTCGACGAGAAGTGGATGAGGAGGAAGAGGAGGTGGCGAGGACGGGAGGAATCCGCCGCCAGGGAATCCACCTGTGCACAGGGGAGAGACTGGAGGACAGGTGAGTGAAAATACAGCTTACTTGCTGGTAGGAGATGCTGCAGGTCGGGAAGGAACGATCCTGCAGAGGGATTGAGAGCGTTGATTAACAGACGGCTCCAGACCGATGTTCTGGGTCGAGTGGGTTAAATAGTCTGTGATTGACAAGGCGCAGGTGTGCGCGCAGCTGAGGCAGATGACTGGGGACGGCGAGTTGTGATATTAAAGTCCCCTACAATAATCATTCTATCGGATTTCAGCACTAAATCAGCTAAAAATTCGGCAAATTCTGATAGAAACTCTGAATAGGCCGAGGGAGGACGATAAACTATGGCAAAGAGAATTGGGTTCAAGCCAAGATTGCCAACAGGCCCCACACTGAGGACCAAACCTTCAAAGGAATTAAAACATAATTTTTGCTTAACATTAACTAGTGATTTAGAATGGAAAATTGGCATCAAACTGAGGATTCTAAATTGTCCTTAGGTATGACTGTGAGAGTGAATGGTTGTCTGTCTCTCTGCGTTGGCCCTCCGATGGACTGGCGATCTGAGCATTGTATTGATCGGAGCATTGTAGCTAGATGGAATAAATATGTAAATATATAAACACACACACAGTGTGGAGCATTGATGCTAGATAGAGTAAATATATATATATAAACACACACAGTGCGGAGCATTGTAGCTAGATGGAATGAAACAGCACAACCGTCTACTTAGTTATCCTACATGGTATGATTATGTACCCATACATATTCTCACCCTCCATAGCGACCGGTATTTTCCTAGTTGTATGCCGGAGGGGACCATTGTACAAGTCTATTGCGTCTTTTGCATTCAAAACTATTAGGTTGTCACGTCTTTTTGCTATCTCTGCGAGCAGCCCTGCTTAGGTTGTACAGTCTGACAGCCGTAGGTAGGAAGGACCTGCGAAACCTCTCGGATGTGCACCTAGGATGATGTAGTCTGCTGCTAAATGAGTTCCTCAGTGCATTCAGTATGTCCTGCATAGGGTGGAACTCGGACTCCAGCAGAGATGACAGTTTAGCCATCATCCTTCTCTCTCCTATCTCCTCCACTGGGTCAAGGCGCTGCCCCAGGACAGAGCTAGCTTTCTTGATCAGTTTGTTCAGTCTCTTCCTATCGGCTGCTGTAATGCCACTGCCCCAGCAGACCACTCCAAAAGTGATGGCTGATGCCACCACCGTGTCATAGAATGTCTTCAGCAGCGCCCCTTGTACACCAAAAGACCTGAGTCTCCTCAGTAGGAACAGCCTGCGCTGTCCCTTCTTGTAGAGTGCATCAGTATTGTGTGACCAGTCTAGTTTATTGTGCAGATGAACACCCAGGTACTTATAGGATGTCACCATCTCAATGTCTGTTCCCTGTATATTTACTGGTGCTGTGAGGGGTTGTCCTTGCCTGCGGCAGTCCACCACCAGCTACTTAGTTTTCCTCGTGTTGATCTGGAGGCAGTTCCGATGGCACCAGTCCACGAAGTCCTGGATAAGCCCTCTGAATGAATGAATTGCCGCCACTCCACCACCATGACCAGAACCTCTGGGGTTATGACAGTTTAAATACCCAGAGGGAGTTGGTTCATTCAGACCAACATAATCATCTTGCCCGAGCCAGGTCTCTGTGAGGGACAGTAGATCGATCTGATGATCGATTAATAGATCATGAACCAGAAGAGACTTAGAAGCTACAGACCTAATGTTTAATAGACCACATTTAATTTTTAAATTTTGGGGAGGAACAGAGGCCAATTTATTAATTTTAGGGACTTGAGGCTGGATTTGAATTTTACCAACATTTTGTTTAATCAATTTGGGATGTTTATGCATTCTATTTTTATTAACTTTAGAGGGAGCAGAAAAAGGTTCTCTGAGGAAGGAGACAGGGTGTGTTTTTCAAGTTGTGTTGTATTTGTCCAGGGTTTCAATATTTAGGACAACGGGAGACAGACTCAGTCTCTGTAGAATTATAAATCAAAGGCTGATCCAAACGGTAAAGACCACCTGAATTAATGGGATCGATACAAGAAGTGGGAACAGAACCAAAAAAGGGCAGTTTGGCAAACCCAGAAGATTCAGAGGGAGTAAACACACCAAGTCCCAGTCACTGTACCAAAAAACACCAGATGGAATAGAATAGATTGTCTCTTAAAACACGTGCACCAAGTCTATTTGGGTGGATGCCATCAGGCCTCATAAGTAATGGGCGGTTCCAAAATAAGTTCACCCAGTATGTCACATGCCACACTAGAGACAATAAAACACTGGACTTATTCTACGCAAACACTAAGGAGGCGTACACCTCATCACAACTCCCCCCACTCAGGAGATCGGATCACAACTTGGTTCATTTCCGGCCGGTGTACAAACCCCTAGTGCACAGACAACCTCCGGCCATGAGCACAGTTGAGTTATGGTCTGAGGAGACAATGGAGACTCTAAAGGGCTGTTTTGAAGCCACCGCCTGGAAGCAGCTCTGCGATCCACATGGTGAGGACATTGATGGCCTCACTCACACCTTCACGGACTACCTCAGCTTCTGTGTGGACAAATCCGTTCCCACCAAGACCATACGGCGTTGCTCAAACAACAAACCCTGGATCAACCCTGAGATAAAAACACTTCTGAGAGAGAAGAAGAGGATCTTCAGGTCGGGGAATAGGGAGATGCTGAAGTCCGTACAGAGGGAGCTGAGGAGAAAGATCAGAGAAGGCAAGGACAGCTTCAGGAAGAAGATGGGGGACAAGCTGCAACAGAGCGACATCAGCGGGGTCTGGAGAAACCTCAAAACCATCTCTGGGCTCCAGAATACCTCCCCCCAGGCCACGGGGGGCAGGGAGTGGGCGAACAACCTGCATCTGTTTTTCAATAGGTTTGACCAACCGCCCTCCCCCCTGACTGCACAACAACCACTGCTGCCTCTAAAGAAATCAAGTCCTGCTGCCCACTCCCCACTCCACCAACACCCCCCCACTCCCAACACACAGCCCCCCATCCTGACCCTGACCAGGACCCAGGTGAGGACGGAGCTGAGGAAGATCAAGGCGAGGAAGGCGTCGGGACTGAACGGCATCAGCGCAAAGCTCCTCAAGTCCTGTGCAGACCAGCTGTGTGGGATTGTGACGTACATCTTCAACCTGAGCCTGAAGCTGGGGAGGGTACCACAGCTGTGGAAAACATCTTGTGTGGTACCTGTACCAAAAACTTCCCACCCCAAAGACCTGAACAGCTACAGACCAGTGGCCTTGACGTCCCACTTGATGAAGACCCTGGAGAGACTGCTCCTTGCTCACCTCCGCCCCCTGGTGGAACCAGCGATGGATCCACTCCAGTTCGCCTACCAGCATGGCATTGGGGTGGAGGATGCGGTGATCTTTCTCCTTCACCGTTCTCTGTCCCACCTGGAGAAGCCCGGGAATATGGTGAGGATCATGTTCTTTGACTTCTCCAGTGCTTTCAACACCATCCAACCGATGATCCTGAAGGACAAGCTGCTGCGCGCAGGGGTGGACCAGCACCTGTCATCATGGATCCTGGACTACCTCACGAACCGGCCTCAGTTTGTGAGAACCCGGGAATGTGTGTCCGACACGATCATCGGTAACACGGGGGCCCCCCAGGGAACGGTGCTGGCTCCCTTCCTGTTCACTCTTTATACTGCGGACATCTCACACAACACAACACACTGCCATCTACAGAAGTTCTCTAATGACTCTGCGATCGTTGGCCTCATCTCCAATGGAGATGAAACTAAGTACAGAGGGCTTATCCAGGACTTCGTGGACTGGTGCCATCGGAACTGCCTCCAGATCAACGCGAGGAAAACTAAGGAGCTGGTGGTGGACTGCCGCAGGCGTGGGCAACCCCTCACAACACCAGTAAATATACAGGGAACAGACATCGAGATGGTGACATCCTATAAGTACCTGGGTATTCATCTGAACAATAAACTAGACTGGTCACACAATACTGACGCACTCTACAAGAAGGGACAGCGCAGGTTGTTCCTGCTGAGGAGACTCAGGTCTTTTGGTGTACAAGGGGCGCTGCTGAAGACATTCTATGACACGGTGGTGGCATCAGCCATCACTTTTGGAGTGGTCTGCTGGGGCAGTGGCATTACTGCAGCCGATAGGAAGAGACTGAACAAACTGATCAAGAAAGCTAGCTCTGTCCTGGGGCAGCGCCTTGATCCGGTGGAGGAGATAGGAGAGAGAAGGACGGTGGCTATACTGTCATCTCTGCTGGAGTCCGAGTTCCACCCTATGCAGGACATACTGAATGCACTGAGGAGCTCATTTAGCAGCAGACTACATCATCCCAGGTGCACAACCGAGAGGTTTCGCAGGTCCTTCCTACCAACGGCTGTCAGACTGTACAACCTAAGCAGGGCTGCTCGCAGAGATAGCAAAAAGACGTAACAAACTAATAGTTTTTTGAATGCAAAAGATGCAATAGACTTTCACAATGGTCCCCTCCGGCATACAACTAGGAAAATACCGGTCGCTATGGAAGGTGAGAATATGTATGGGTACATAATCATACCATGTAGGATAACTAAGTAGACGGTTATGCTGTTTCATCCCATCTAGCAACAATACTCTGCACTGTGTGTGTTTATATATTTACATATTTATTCCATCTAGCTACAATGCTCCGCACTGGATGTGTTTATATTTATATATCTATATATTTATTCCATCTAGCTACAATGCTCCGCACTGTGTGTTTATATATCTACATATTATTCCATCTAGCTACATTGCTCCGTACTGTGTGTGTTTATATATTTACATATTTATTCCACCTAGCTGCAATGCTCCGTACTGTGGGTGTTTATATATCTAC
Organism: Pholidichthys leucotaenia; assembly: GCA_020510985.1. NCBI lineage: Eukaryota > Metazoa > Chordata > Actinopteri > Cichliformes > Pholidichthyidae > Pholidichthys > Pholidichthys leucotaenia. The sequence continues at coordinate 386,695,831 of CM035837.1, read as the reverse complement.
ATATTTATTCCATCTAGCTACAATGCTCCGCACTGTGTGTTTATATATTCATATATTTATTCCATCCAGCTACAATGCTCTGCACTGTGTGTCTGTGTGTGTGTATATATATATTTTATAGTAATATGTACATATGTATATTAGCTGCTCTTGCTTGCTTGTTTTTTTTTTCTTGCCTTCTTGTTGCTCTGAGTGTTGCTATCCCTGTGCTGTTGCAATCCTGGAATTTCCCCGTTGTGGGACTAATAAAGGCTTATCTTATCTTATCTTATCTTAAGTTAAAATTGTCAACAAAACTAATGTTAAAAATAGGACAAGTAAAACACAGCCAAGAATTAAGACTGAGAGTTCTACTAAAACAATTGCAGCCTCGTCTGAGAGGTGCCAAAGGCCCAGAGATGAGCGCACATCTGCCACAGTTCATAAGAGTGGACAGAAGGCTCCTGAAGTCACTTTTTAAAATCTCTGACGCTTCATCTGGGATGTTATTGCATCCCACATGCACAACAACAGTTTGTACATGGGGGAATTCATTTAGCAGGTCAGGGATAAGAGCCTCAATGTCACAGACTCTAGCCCCGGGAAAAAAATCGAGTGATGCAGTACCTGCTTCTGACATTCCTCATGATCAAGTCACCAATTACCAGCGTCGTCTGGGGGGGGTTTGTCGGTGGATTCTGACGAGGAGAGTAATTTTGTAGAGGGTGATGTATTGCGAAGGCGGGGTGTGCGCTCGGGTGGTCTTTATCCAGGGTTTGCGGACATGAGCCGCCGCTGAAGGAGAGGAGGGAGGACGAGGGGAATCCACGGGCAGACGGCCAGCGTCCAGGTGGGGAAAATCCTCCAGGGAAAGGATATCAAATCTGTTTTCCAAGGACTCAGTGAAGAGAAGAGGCGCAGCCCATTCTGGTCGATCGACGATGGTTGTTAGCTGGTCAAACCAAGGTCCAGGGCACATATGGAGGATGAGAGGGACCAACCGAAGCTTTGGGTTTAGCCCCGAGATGAAATCAGTGTTTGCTGCTGAGGTCATGAACGTCTGCAGAGGCTGGAGCAGGAGTAGAGGTAGATGGAGACGCGCTGAGCTCACCCAAGTAAGTAGCAGTCTCTGCCAGCTGCGAGTCAGTAGCCGGAGCCAATGATCACCCGAGAATGATAGTGTCAAGGTGGTCTTCAGCCTCCCGAATCTTATAAAGGTTGGAGAGCCTCGTTTCCAGCTCAGAGACCTTACCGAGGAGAGATAAACAGCAGGTACATGTCGGAGAAGGAGCCATGGCGTTCCAGGCACTGAGATGGATGGATAGCCCGCCAGCTAGCCAAAAACAGCTAAAAAGCTAAAAATAGGCTAGCAGGAAGCCTAGCCAGGTAAAAAATAGCCCAGCCGGGGATCGGACCTACTCGCGCATCCGAACGGGCTTTTAGGCGAGGCCAATACCAAGCTAACAGTAAACAAAGACTAATAACAACAAACAGAGATAAAAAATTTTAAAAAAATTAAAAGTGAAATCAATAAAAACAAACAAAAGTGGAGAAAATAGTACTCTGACAATCATGGGTCTGGGATCATGGGTCCCAAGAAAGCTCAGCAGACTGAGGAGGTGAACGATATTAAAAGGTTGCTTGACTTCTTGACTGAAGAGATTTCGGCTGTTAAGCTGCAGCAAAAAAAACATTCTGGCATGGTCGAGGAGGTGAAAGTGTTGCGGATCCAGACGCCGAGAAGGACAAGAGGCTGGCATATCTGGAGAGCAGAGTGGCTGACCTGGAACAACACACTCGGGCGAATGACATGATCATCACAGGGCTCCACATTACACCCCGATCGTATGCTCGGGCGGTGGCTGCGGACAGCGGTGGGGAGGGGGGGGGGAGGGGTCTCGGTGAGCTGGAAGCCAAATCCGCAGAGCAACAAGTGGCGGCCTTCCTGCAGTGAAGAGGAATCCAGCTGGACTGTAATACCATTGAGGCCTGCCACCCTCTGCCCAGGAAAAACAGCAACAAACCAGCTGTTATCATAAGGTTTGTCAACAGAAAACACAAGGCTGCGCTGCTAAAACAAGGGAAGAAACTGAAAGGAATGAACATTTACATAAACGAGCACCTTACAAAAGAAAATGCAGACATAGCCAGAAAAGTAAGATACATGAGAAAGCAAAAAAAGATTCAAAATACCTGGACAACAAACTGTAAAATATACATCAAATTAAATGGATCACCTAAAGAAGTCAAGGTCATTAACATCCGAAATATTATGGAACTGGACAAATATCAATGAACATTATGAACTGGAATTGACGGCAACAAATAATAATTGTAGGACACTGAAGGATTATATTCATCTGCAACTGGACATATAACTACATGAAACAAAAGATCAACAAACAGGAACAACAGGAACTGAAAGTTTTTGAATATACGGATCACAACCCACAGGACGTGGGATATAATATAGACCCTGACAATAATTTATTTACCTCCATCAATAATAACTGTAGTTACTACACGGAGGAACAGTTTAACACAAAGGTCATATCTGGTTTCAATATTTCAATGATCCACTTCAACAGCAGAATTCTCTATGCCAACTTTAATAACATAACAAGAGCCATTCAATATTGTGGCAATATCAGAGACGTGGCTCAGTGAAGAGAAAGGAGTGGATTTTACCATGGATGGCTACCAATTAAATTATATGAATAGAAAAGTGAAAAAAGGAGGATTAGTTGCAGTTTATGTTGATTTGTTGTTTTGTTTTGGGTTGGGGTTTTTTTTTTTGCTTTTTTGTTCAAAATAAAGTATCTATCTATCTATCTATCTATCTATCTATCTGCTCACTGCGATGTTATTGGAGATTCTTACACTGATTCCGTCAGCGCTCTACAAGATTTTAATGGCGCTTCTTACGTCAATGATTACACGTGTTAACAACACCACTGAGCTTCCACCTCGTCGAACCCGAACTGCTCCAAACCGAACTACGGCTACGGCGAGCAGAAACGTACACCAGACTTTGCAGTGTCAAACGCTCAGCTTAACAAACACAACATTTACCGTCATGGACTTTCATCCCAGGGTACCCTCAGGGAGTCCTATTCCAGAGCCAATCAATAAATAAATGTACTCACACTCAAGCCGCCTTCAGGGTTCTAGACCCGTCACCTATCCTCCCACTCCCAGTCACCCCAAACCGGAAGCCTTCACTGCAGTAACATTGAGCCGTTGGATCCAGCCTGGGGAGGTCTTACATCAGCTGTGCACTCGCTGAAGTCGGGCGGAGCAGCCAGGACAGGAGCAGGATGTTGGGTCCCTGTTCAGTGCGCCAAATGTTAGATTATTTTTCAGTATAATCATTCTGAGTCAAAAAATCAGGCAGAAAATTTAAATGTAAATAAATTTATTCCCCATGGCCAATGAGGGAGAAGCGATACATGCAGTAGCCCCGAGTCTACATGCACACACACCTCTGAATCTAGTGCTCCTTGCACAGCCTTTTTAAGTGAGATGTTATCAACAGTAGCGAATGTCCTCGGCAGTTTGTTCATTCCATTTGGTCACAGCGGGTGTTTATTATCTGTCTCCTTGAGCCATTCTGTCCCCAGGAGTGTTATCACACAGGAAAAATTTACAGCATGAGCCCAAACATGCAGCTGTATCAACACTTTGTAAATCACCCAGAACTTCTGAGACCCAAGGCCTAAATGAGATTAAACAATAAGGAGCAATATGATGAACACAAAATGATACATTTAAATAATTCCACAATTAACGCATCAATATGGAATTATTCTTTCAGGTTCTGCAGCAGGACGATCCACAACACACCAGCAAGTCCACCTCTGAATGGTTTAAGAAAAACAAAATGAAGACTTTGGAGTGGCCTAGTAAAAGACCTGACCTTAATCCAATTGAGATGCTGTGGCATGACCTTAAAAAGGCGGTTCTTGCTCAAAAACCCTCCAATGTGGCTGAATTACAGCAACTCTGCAAAGATGAGTGGGTCAAAATTCCTCCACAGCGCTGTAAAAGATTCATTGCCAGTGACTGCAAACACTTGATTGCAGTTGTTGCTGCTAAGGGTAGCCCAGTCAGTTATTAGGTTTAGGGGGCAATCACCTTTTCACACAGGTAGGTTTGGATATTTTTTCCCTTAATAATAAACACCATTTAAAAACTGCATTTTGTGTTTACTTGACTTCTGGCGCCACACAAGTCGGCTGCCTTTTGCAGCAGCAGCTCAATTCTGAGTTTCTTTCTTATTTTTATTTACTATCTGTCTTTTTTCTGGCAACAACTTTCTGATCCTGCAACTCCGTATCCACCACGGATGCACAGATTGCTGCACTGGTACTGATATTAGTCATCTTTTGGCTCATATCACAAATGTCTCCCGACCCGGCGAATGGAGGAACCATGGTTTACAGTAGGAGTCAGCTGTTGGCATTAAACTGCCCCACAGTGCTAATGCAAAAACTCGACATACCAAGAGAAAATCAGGTGAAAATGACGTGGATGTCGAGCTGGAGTAAAGCAATGCGTGAGGAAAACAAGGTACCAACCCGTCCTTCCATCCTTTATTATGGGAAATGTGTGATTGCCACTTAACAAGACAGACGAACTGGCGGCTATGTCCCGGTATGAGAGCATCTTCCTAGAGATAAGCATCAGGTTGTTTACTGAGACATGGTTAACAGAGCTAGCAACAGATGCTAACATCAAACTGGAGGGTTTCCACACAATACGGGCAGATCGGACACCAGGCAGTGGGAAGAGCAGAGGGGGATGGCCGATAATGTATGTGAACAACAGATGGTGTAATCCTGGGCACATCACGATTAAAGAACAACACTGCAGCAAGGACATTAAGTTGCTAGCTGTTAGCATGCGACCTGTTTATCTCCCAAGGGAACACTTACATGTTGTCGGCATTGTTATTTATGTAAAACCGTCAGCAAGCGCTGAGGCAGCAAATGATGTCATCCACTCAGTCATTAGCAGACTGCAAACGCAGTACCCAAATGTTCTCCTCCTCATCTTTGTCACGGTGGCCCTCACGAGCCACCATAAGATGCCAGCAGTCACCAGTGAGTTGCAGTGATGTTTTATTAAGAAGTGCAGGAACAGAGAGTAACACACACGACAGTGTGGGTAGGACAATAACAGGGAGTTTAACAGACGGTATCTCAACAGACCGTATAATAACAGGAGATGTCATACAGAACATACCTTAACAGGAAGCATAACAGGTAGTTAAACAGGAAGATTAACAGAGACTGCTGCATCAGGGTGCATTCAGCGCCTGCTTTTAACCCCGGTCACTAATGACCCCGAATGCAGCACAGCTGTTGACTTTGACAGCAGAGAGCTCCACCGGGCGCTGTCACAATAAGAGCCCAGGGAGCTAGAAGGAATCCTCTGCTGTCAAAGTCTGGAAATGATAAAAGATCCGAGTGCGGACGGAACCAGCACTCGGGTTGTAACAATCTTGGGTGATTTTAACCATACTTTACTGTCCTCCATTCTGCCCACGTTCACCCACTGTCACATGCAACACCAGAAACAATAAAACACTGGACTTATTTTATGCAAACATAAGGAAGTGTACACTTCATCACCACTCCCCCCGCTCGGGAGATTGGATCACAACCTGGTTCACCTCTTGCCTGTGTACAAACCCCTAGTACACAGACAACCTCCTGTTACCCGCACAGTGAAAGTATGGTCTGAGGAGGCAATGAAAGCTCTGAAGGACTGTTTTGAATCCACTGTATGGGAGCAGCTCTGTGATCTACATAGTTAGGACATCGACAGCCTCACACACACCATCACAGACTACATCAATCATCAACATACCGGAGTGGTGGCTCAGTTGGTAGAGCATCCGCCCCACACCCGGGAGGCAGGGGTTCAAATCCAGGCCGGGTCATGCCGAAGACCATATAAAAGTGGAACTTCCTGCCGTCCAGCTTGGTGCTCATCAATAAATGGAATGGAGGAGGGAACTCTGTGGCTGCGCCTTGCATGGCAGCGGCCCTCTGATTCTGCACTTGGGGTGTGTGTGATTTACACTGTAGATAGGTAAAACACAATCTCGTTCTGCTGTACATGATTGGTTGTACGGTTGAATGACAATAAGGGTGATTTAATCAACTTCTGTGTGGACAACACTGCACCCACCAAGACCATACGATGTTTGTCAAATAACAATCCGTTGATCAACCATGAGATAAAGTCTCTACTTAAAGAAAAGAAAAGGATCTTCAGGTCGGGAAATAAGGAGGAGCTGAAGTCCGTACATAGGGAGCTAAGGAGGAAGATCAGAGAGGGGAAGGACAGCTACAGGAAGAAGATGGAGGACAAGCTGCAACAGAGTGACATCAGCAGGGTCTGGAGAAGCCTCAAAACCATCTCTGGGCACCAGAATACCTCCTCCCAGGCCACAGGGGGGCAGGGAGCGGGTGAACAACCTGAACCTGTTTTTAACAGGTTTGACCAACCGCCGTCTTCTCCACCAGCCCACCAACCACTACTGCCTCCACTGTCATCTAGTCCTGCTGTCCACGGCCTCCCCCCAACACCCCTCACTCCCAGCACACAGCCCCCCTGCATCAACCTGACCCTTACTAAGACCCAGGTGAGGGCGGAGCTGAAGAAGGTCAAGGCAAGGAAGGCCTCGGGTCCAGACTGCATCAGCTCGAAGCTCCTCAAGTCCTGCACAGACCAGCTGTGTGGGATTGTGGAGAACATCTTCAACCTGAGCCTGAAGCTGGGGAGGGTACCACAGCTGTGGAAAACATCCTCTGTGGTACCCATACCAAAGGCCCCCCACCCCAAGGACCTGAACAGCTACAGACCAGTGGCCCTCACATCACGCCTAATGAAGACCCTGGAGAGGCTGCTCTTTGCCCACCTCTGCCACCTGGTGGGACCAGTGATGGATCCACTCCAGTTTGCCTACCAGCATGGCATTGGGGTGGAGGGTGCAGTGATCTTCCTCCTACACCGTTTCCTGTCCCACCTGGAGAAGCCTGGGAGCACTGTGAGGATCATGTTCTTCAATTTCTCCAGTGCTTTCAATATCATCCAACCAGTGATCCTGAAGGACAAGCTACTGTGCGCAGGGGTGCACCAGCACCTGTCATTGTGGATCCTGGACTACCTCACAAACCAACCACAGTTTGTGAGAATCCAGGATTGTGTGTCTGATACCATCATCTGCAGTACGAGGGCTCCCCAGGAAAGAGCTCTGGCAACCTTCCTGTTCACCCTTTATACTGCGGACTTTTCACTCAACACACCACACTGCCACCTACAGAAGTTCTCTGACAACTCTGCAATTGTCGGCCTCATCTCTGATGGAGATGATGCGGAGTACAGAGGACTTATCCAGGACTTCATGGACTGGTGCCATCTGAACTGCCTCCAGGTCAATGCAAGGAAGACAAAGGAACTGGTGATGGACTGCCACAGGCGAGGACAACCCTCAAGAGTACTAGTAAACATACAGGGAACAGACATTGAGATGGTGACATCCTACAAGTACCTGGGTATTCACCTGAATAATAAACTGGACTGGTCACACAACGCCAGTGTGGTCTACAAGAAAGGGCAGTGTAGACTGTTCTTCCTGAGGAGGCTCAGGTCTTTTGGAGTGCAAGGGGCACTCCTGAAGACCTTCTACAATTCGGTGGTGGCATCACATTTGGAGTGGTCTGCTGGGGCAACGGCATCATGGCAGCCGACAGGAAGAGACTGAACAGACTGATCAGAAAAGCTATCTCTGTCCTGGGGCGGCGCCTTGACCCAGTGGAGGAGATAGAAGAGAGGAGGATGCTGGCTAAGCTGTCATCTCTGCTGGAGTCCAAGTCCCACCCCATGCAGGACACGCTGAATGCACTGAGGAGCTCATTTAGCAGTAGGCTGTGTCATCCTAGGTGCACAACCGAGAGGTTCCGCAGGTCCTTCCTACCTACGGCTGTCAGACTTTATAACCTAACCAGGGCTGTTCATAGAGATCGTACTGAATGTACAAAATGTAGCAACATTACAAAATAAATGGTCCCCTCCATTATACAACTAAGCAATATCAATCATTACTGAGGGTGACAACACGGCTGATTCAAATACAAAATATACTGTATGGGTACCTATTCATATTCTGTGGGGTAACTTAAGAGACTGTTATGCTGTCTATACCATCTAGCTACAATGCTCCCGCACTGTGTATATATCTGTGTACGTATTTTCATTTATTCTTATTATCTTCTCTTTTTAATTATTGCTCTGAGTGCTGCTATCCCTGTGCTGCTGCAATCCTGGAATTTCCCGATTGTGGAACTAATAGAGGCTTATCTTACCTTATTTTATCTTATCTTATCTTATCTTTTCTTATCTTATCTTATCTTATCTTATTATCTTTGTTTAATATTTAAATTTGTTTGATGATCTGAAACATTTAAGTGTGACAAACATACAAGAAAATGAGAAATCAGGAAGGGGGCATACACTTTTTCACACCACTGTACCACATTTCCTCCCGCCCTTAGAAAACTCCAAAACCACACACACAATTGCCCCCCCCCACCCCCCCACAATTTAGAACCAGAATCACTCTGTAAAATAATGAAAACTGATGTACTAAATTGGCCTAACACACTCATTCAAAACAACCTAAAATAGGGCTGGTGGGTGGACTGCTGCACAGCCCGCACGGCATGGTGGATTATTCTGTCACCAAATAACTAAAAAAAAGTCCTTCAATAAACTAAAATCACAGCCATGCTCCTAAACTAAAACACAAATGTACATATATATACATTTAACCCGTAACATAACATACACAACACAAAGAACTATAAACAACCCTTTACAGCACAGTCACTTGAGTGGGAGAGGTAGAACCGGCATGGTGGGGCCCAGGGCAGCCCCTCAGCAAGAGTGCCCCTGGAAGCAGCAAGCCCCCGGGACGATGGCTGATCTTCCAGACAGTGGAGCCCAACTCCTTCACCACCAACACTGACTCCTGTCCAGCCTCATCACCCGGAGCGTCCTCCTGGACATGCTGAGGCTGATTGGTGTGCCTCGATGAGCCGTCAGACAACCGGAAGTATGCTGCGTCCAACTTCGCCATTATGCGCAGAAATTCTCGATGTTTTACTGGCTGTCGTTTGGCCCATCTTTGCCATGGATGTTCATCACCCCGAACCCAAACCAAGTCCAAAACCCTGAACGGGGCCCGGCTCGGTCTGACGTGGTGCTGCTGAGCATGCGGTAACTCCATACTCATTGGTCTGGCCCCGTCCTCTTCTAAAACCACTGTAGCGGTCACCATCATAGCTGCAGACCCGCCATCCTCCTGCGGCCAAGCTCCGGAGGCATCTGGGGCTACCATGGTGTCACTCGCCGATGCAGGTGCCCCGCCGCCACGCTCGGGACCCCCCTCTACCATGTCCCGAGCGCCGGCACTGAGACTTTCCTGCGCCAAACCTGAGTGAAACTGGTCCTGCTTGACCACCGTGGTGTCTGTTAGCTATTCGTCCCACACAACATCCTCACCGACCACCGGAACCAGGGGTTCCTGCAGCAACAACCAGACCATTCATTCCTGGCACCATCTTTAATGGTGAAATCCAATCCATAAAACGAGTCACAGCCCATGATGTTATCACCTCGCACTGTCATGTGGAGCGTGAAGTCAACCACCTTCGCAGACTTGTGTGGTGAGACCGACTATATCTAGACAGTATCTCTCAATCTCATGCACCAGCTCAGGCTTCTTCCCCACACAAGACTGCGTTACAAAGATGCAACTGCAAAACCTTATGACAATGATAGTTACGTACGTATAATATGAATGACCTGCTATATATAATCCAAGAACAACAATAATAAATGCACAGGTTAACAAGCTCCTTCCTTAAAGATTTTCAAATCAGCTATAGGCACAATAGTAGCATTTATGTGTTTTTGCTTTTGAACATTTTATCATGTTTTAACTGCTGTCGCTCTGTCCCAGCCAGCGTGTTCATGTGAGCCCCATCACAGGTTAAATATGAGCTGTCTTATGGGTCCCATGCGGGTTTGGCCACGGATTCCATGTCAGTGCCATCTGTGTCTACTCAGATGGACTTTGCCCTATGGCACCAGTGTTATTGCAACCTGCTTACCTGGTTTAAACTCATGTGGGGCTCAGATGAGGGTGAAGCATGTAAGCAGATTACCTTGTTACCTGTGCCACAAGTAAAGTCCATGTGGGCAAACGTAGATGGGACCAATGTGGAAACTGCGGACAAACCCACATGGGACCAGTAAGACAGCCCAGATTTAACCTATAGTGGTGCCCACATGGACATACTGGCTGGGCTGGTGGCAGAAATTAATATACAATTGTTCCTTGTATTTTTCTTAATTGAATTATAGGTGTCTGTGAATAACACCAGTATATGTTTTAGCAAATTTAATGCACTGGCTTTTAATCCTAAAAGAAAGCCTATTTGTGGTTCTTAAGAGCAGCAAAGAACCTCTTCAAGTTTTAGGAAGGCAGGTTTTTTTGGGGGTGGGGGGGCTGAACAGAAGAATAGATGAAACTGAAAGAAATGTATATATGACTTTAGAGAACATTTCAAAAGAAGACACCTTGCCATGTTATCTTCTTTTAAACTGTGGATTAAAGTGGTGCTATAAATAATCCCTGAAATGTTTTTGAACAGGGAAACAGCAAGAAACATTGTTTGTCAATAAATCTCTCTCTCTCTCTCTCTCTCTCTCTCTCTCTCTCTCTCTCTCTCTCTCTCTCTCTCTCTCTCTCTCTCTCTCTCTCTGAGATATGAAACTTTTGCAGAGACGTCATTGGGCTGTAATGCTGACAGGCTCAGTACATCAATATGAATAGGCAAACGGTTATGGGCTTTGCTTTATACATACTGAGTTTTATTTCAAATCCAATTGAAATGCACATAGACACAAAAAGATGAGAGGGAGCAATGATTCAGTCTCGTGCTCACTGGGCCATTGTCACTGGCACAGTGGGGAATATTACTCCACAGTCAGGCTCAGCATCTGACCAAATTTGTCTCTGTCTGCAGTGCTCTTTCTCTGCCCGCACATGTGTTGGTTTCAGAAATGTATTTATGAAAATGAATACCATGTAATGTATGATATTGAACAGAAATATTGGTCTTTATGTTGCATTTTTAAATTATTGGGACCAGGGAAAAATCACACAAAACAATACAATATAAAGCTTATACAGTGTAATAAAATAATATAAGGTAATGAACTTCATTATTTAGATAAGAGATCGCTTTTGAATGATCCAGGGTTCATCAAGTACGGAGTTATATCCATAAAGTAACAGTTCATTTTATTTCATTTATAATAACTTAATGGAACTATTTTACCCATCAGGCATGGTAAATTAATGAGCCAATGAGTTATCGTATTCCAATGAGGCTCTGTATGTGGTTTGAGTTTACTCATAAAGACTGTAATATGAAGTACCAATAAATGCATAGGAAACATTTTTATGTGTTAGGGTAATTGGTAATTTCGTTGTGCCACATCTTAATGAAATCAAGCCACCCATCTTCTACTGCTTATTCTAGAATCTGGGTCATGGGGGCATCAGTCCAGGCAGAGTAGCCCAGACTTCCGCCCAGTTCACCTAGCACCATGATTCCCATTATCCCTCTTGCAGGTGGTGAGCCCACTGGAGGGCAGAACCATGTGCCTCCTTTGGGTACACTGGGTTCTTGATTTAATGTTTTTCATGGAGAGCCACTGTGACATAACGCACGGCTCAGGAGACGCACACACACAGGCTCAGAGAAGTTCAAATAGTTTATTAGCAACAGGGGTGAATGGATGTGTGTCTGCGGGATGTAAATGTATTGGTGGCGGCGTCTGCTTCGGGCACAGAGGCAGGAGACCGTACAGCCGGCAACCCTATGGGAAAGAGCACAAAGACACAGGGTGACGGGCACACACCAACACAGGAGGAGAATGTGCGAGAGAGGAGCTTACTTGCAAGGGACAGATGACTGGCACTACAAGGACGGGACCCGGGAGACAGCCACCTGCAGGGCTCGGTGCAGCAGCGAGGAATGGCGAGGGAGAGGCGTTGTCCGCCGCCAAGGAATCCACCTGTGCACAGGGGAGCAGACTGGAAATAAAGGAGGTAAGGGCTTCTTACCGAAGGCGTGGTGCTGAAGGAAAAGTTGACTCACGATGATGAGTAGAGAAGTCTGACGGCTTCAGGCCGAAGCTCAGGGCGAGGCGGCTTATATTCCTCGCCGCTGATGATGTGCAGGTGTGTGTGCAGGTGGCGCCGCTGATGAGTGGCGCGGCGTGACAGTACTCCCCCCTCTAGCAGCGCCTCCTGGCGATGGCTTCTCTGGGTGCGCTCGGTGGAAATCAGCGATGAGCGAGGGGTCTAAAACAAACGACCGGGGCACCCACTGTCGATGATCAGGCCCGTAGCCCTCCCAGTCCACCAAGTACTGCAACCCACGACCCCGGCGCCGGGAGTCCAGGATGGAAGAGACGGCCCAGGCCGGATGGCCACCAACCATCCGGGGCGCGGGTTGCGCAGCAGGAGGAGGGCAAAGGGGGTCGGAGACTGCCAGCTTCACCTTAGACACGTGGAAGGTGGGATGGATGCGGAGGGAGGGGGGAATAGCCACGCGCACAGCTACCGGGTTGATGATCCGGGTGATGGGGTAGGGTCCCACAAAGCGCTTTGCCAGCTTCCTCCTCTCGCCTTTCAATGTTATGTCCTGGGTCGACACGTAGACTCGTTGCCCAACTCTGTACGCCGGGGCAGGTCTTCTGTGCCGGTCCGCCACAGTTCTGTTGCGCTCTGCTGTGCGTAAAAGCACATTACGCGCAGATGCCCAGATGGAGCGGAACTGCCTGAGATGCGCCCTAACTGACGGGACAGTTACCTCACTCTCCTGCGCCGGGAACAGCGGGGGGTCGTAACCCAGGGACGCCTTGAAGGGGGACATCCCTGTAGCAGAAGAGCGAGCGGTGTTGTGGGCGTATTCAACCCAGGCAAGATGGTTACTCCAGGACGTTGGTTTGGATGCAGTCACACAGCGGATCGCAGCCTCCAGCTCCTGGTTGGTCCGCTCACACTGCCCGTTGGATTGGGGGTGATGGCCGGAGGAGAGGCTCACCTTGGCTCCGATGGCGTTATAAAACGACTTCCAAACCTCAGAGGAAAATTGGGGCCCCCGGTCCGAGACCACGTCCACCGGAATCCCGTGCAGCCTGACCACGTGTTGGATGAGGAGGTCCGCCGTCTCCAGGGCAGTAGGGAGACCTCGCAGGGGAACGAAGTGCACCGCCTTGGAGAAGCGATCCACGATGGTCAGGATGGTGTCGTAGGAGTTGGAAACTGGGAGTCCGGTGACGAAGTCCAGGGCGATGTGCGACCAGGGCCTGCCAGGGACGGGCAGGGGCTGGAGCAGACCCGCTGGAGGGGCGTTTCCCGATTTATTGGTGGCACAAACAAACAAACAAGCCCGGGCGTAGCGGGCAGCATCCCTCCGCAGGCCCGGCCACCAAAAGGACCGCTGGAGGAGATCTATCATCCGGGAGGAGCCAGGGTGACAGGTGAGCCTGGAGGTGTGTAGCCAGTGGATGCCCTCTCCTCGAACCGCTGATGGCACGAATAGTCTTCCCTCTGGTCCGCCGCCAGGGTCAGGTTCCACCTCCTACGCCTTCCGGATCTTGCTCTCTATGTCCCAGGTGATGGCTCCCACGACGCACGACCTGGGCAGGATGGTGTGGAGCGCGTCCTCCGACTCCTCGGGGGCGAATTGCCTAGAGAGGGCGTCGGGCAGGCCGTTCTTAGAGCCAGGCCTGAAGGTGATGGAGAACTGGAACCTGGCGAAGAACAAGGACCAGCGCGCCTGGCGGGCGTTCAGGCGCTTGGCAGATCGAAGATATTCCAAGTTTTTGTGGTCCGTAAGGGCCACGAACGGCAGGTCCGCCCCCAATAGCCAGTGGTGCCACTCTTGCAGCGCGAGCTTGATGGCGAGGAGCTTTCTGTCCCCCACGTCGTAATTTCTCTCCGCTGGGGACAAGCGCCAGGAGAAGAAGGCGCAGGGCCTTTTGGCGCCGTCGTCAGGCGACCACTGGGATAGCACCGCCCCCACTCCTGTGTCCGAAGCATCCACCTCCACGATGCACTGCAGCGCGGGGTTGACCTGGCGAAGGACCCAGGAGGAGGAGAACTCCGCCTTCAGCGCCTGAAAAGCAGCTGCGGCCTCTTCGGTCCACCGGAACGGGACCTTAGGGGACGTGAGGCGGGTCAGCGGTCCGACGATGGTGCTGAAGTTTGGAACAAAGCGGCGGTAGAAGTTCGCGAATCCCACGAACTGTTGCACCTGCTTCCTTGACGCAGGTGTAGGCCACTCTACCACCGCCTTCACCTTCTCTGGGTCTGGACGCACCTGGTCGTGAGCGATGACGAATCCCAGGAAGGAGGTTGTTCTAGCAAAAAATTCGCACTTCTCAGCCTTCACGTATAGCCGGTTCTCCAGCAGCCTTTAGAGGACCCGCCTCACATGGACCTGGTGCTCGTCCCTGGACTTGGAGAAGATGAGTATATCATCCAGGTAGACGAACACAAAGAGGCCGATGAAGTCCCGGAGGACGTCGTTGATGAGGCGCTGAAAGAGGGCAGGAGCGTTGGTCAACCCGAACGGCATTACCAGGTATTCAAAGTGGCCGTTCGGGGTACGGAAGGCTGTTTTCCACTCATCTCCCTCCCAGATCCGGACGAGGTGGTATGCGCTGCGTAGATCCAGCTTGGTGAACCAGGTCGCCCCCTGGAGGGAGTGGAAAGCGGTGTCCATGAGGGGCAAGGTGTAACGATCCCTCTCCGTGATGTCATTTAGGGCCCGATAGTCAATGCAAGGACGGAGGGATCCGTCCTTTTTCCCAACGAAGAAGAACCCTGCCCCCACGGGTGAAGATGATGGGCGGATTATCCCAGCACTCAGTGACTCTTTTAAGTAGGCATTCATCGTCTCCTTCTCCGGCGCCGACAGACTGTAGAGCCAAACAGAAGGTAAGGGTGCCCCCTGGCGGAGGTTGATGGCGCAGTCATAGGGCCGATGAGGAGGGAGAGACATGGCCTTGGTCTTACTGAATACCATGCCCAGGTCGTGAAATTCCAGAAGCACCAGGGACAGGTCCGGGGGTGCTGCGTCCGTAGCGGGGGGAGAAGCGGACGGAGAGCAGGCAGCGGACTGAAGGCAGGTGCCCATGCAGAACGTGCTCCATGCCGAGACCCCAGCTGACTTCCAATCCAGGACAGGGTTGTGGAGGAGTAGCCAGGGATACCCCAGGATGACGGGCGACACAGAGTTGGGCAGGATGAGAAAGGTTATCTCCTCCCGGTGGTTACCAGAGATGATCACCGGGACCGGGACGGTCTGGTGTGTGACTCTCCCAAGGGAAGCACGGGAGAGGTTGACCAGGGAGATGGGGTCTTTGAGCGCCTGGCAGCGGATGCCCAATCGGGTTGCCATGCTTTGTGAAATGAAGCTGCCTTCTGCGCCCGAATCCACCAGTGCGTGGGTGAGGTGCCCAGTGGGGTTGTGGCAGAAACGGATGGGCAGCTTTAATTGAGTGTGTGAGTTTAACCGATTGAGATCCGCAAGGTTCCCTACAGTGACTCGTGGACCCCGCCGACTGGCTTTCCGTGGGCAGAGCCTCACCGTGTGTTGGTCATCTCCGCAATACATGCAGAGATCCAACTCACGGCGGCGTTGTCTCTCCGCAGGTGAAAGCTTTGTCCAGCCCGTCACCATCGGCTCCGACTCCTCGGGGCACGATGGTGGCGGCGCCGCCAGGGGGCGAGCTTGGAACAGGCGCGGCGAGGCTCCACGAGGGCGAGAAGAAGACAACTTTCGCCCTGAGGAGCGCTCGCGCAGCCTGTTATCCAAACTAATCGCTAAGGATGTCAGCTCCGCTAGCGTCTCAGAAATATCCCGCCCAGCCAGTTCATCCCTCAGATCATCATTGAGGCTGCGGAGAAAAAGGCTGCAGAGGGAGCGTTCCTCCCAGCCTACTTCCTCCGCTGCTACCCGGAAGTCGACCGCGTAGTCCGCTGCCAACCGGCTTCCCTGCTGGAGGGTGAGAAGCCGATTGCCCTGGACCGTCTCGGTTGGAGTATGGTCAAAGACCTCCAGGAAGCGCCTCACGAATTGGTCATATGTGAGGGCGGCATAACTGGGCCTCGCCATTACGGCGTAGGTCCACGTTAAAGCTCGCCCCTCCAGGAGATTCCCGATATAACCAATTCGGCTATGATCTGAGGGAAAGTCTCCGGGCACACGGTGGAAAACGGACTCACACTGCATAATAAACCCCCGCACTCCGCCGAGCTTACCGCTAAAGCGGGCGGGGGTTGGGATGGGTGTGAGCCGAACCGGTGCACTCGGAGCCTGCTGGACGGCCACTGGAGCAGCAGGAGCCGCGCCACCCTGACGAGCCGGGGGGAACGGCTGTTGGGGGTCCAAGCGGCCCAACCGGTTAGTCAAATTTAACAATTGATTGAAAATCACCTGTTGCTGACAGGCTAATTGATCCACACGAGCCTCGAGAGTGGAGAACCGGTGTGCGAGCCCGCCGTCTGCCGAGCTGCTCTGCTGAAGCCGTACTGACATAACGCACGGCTCAGGAGACGCACACACACAGGCTCAGAGAAGTTCAAATAGGTTATTAGCAACAGGGGTGAATGGATGTGTGTCTGCGGGATGTAAATGTATTGGTGGCGGCGTCTGCTTCGGGCACAGAGGCAGGAGACCGTACAGCCGGCAACCCTATGGGAAAGAGCACAAAGACACAGGGTGACGGGCACACACCAACACAGGAGGAGAATGTGCGAGAGAGGAGCTTAGTTGCAAGGGACAGATGACTGGCACTACAAGGATGGGACCCGGGAGACAGCCACCTGCAGGGCTCAGTGCAGCAGCGAGGAATGGCGAGGGAGAGGCGTTGTCCGCCGCCGAGGAATCCACCTGTGCACAGGGGAGCAGACTGGAAACAAAGGAGGTAAGGGCTTCTTACCGAAGGCGTCGTGCTGAAGGAAAAGTTGACTCACGATGATGAGTAGAGAAGTCTGACGGCTTCAGGCCAAAGCTCAGGGCGAGGCGGCTTATATTCCTCGCCGCTGATGATGTGCAAGTGTGTGTGCAGGTGGCGCCGCTGATGAGCGGCGCGGCGTGACACACTGGACCACTTTTAGTATGACCCTTCATCCAAGACCAATTTGCCTTGGGAGACCCTAACAAGACAAGTTGTCCCTGACAACATAGCTCCTGGGATCATTTGGGCATTCAAACCCTTTCACCATAATATGGCATTCAGGGCTTGACATTAACTTTTTTGCTCAACAGCCACTGTGGCAATGATTTTTCAAAGTTACTAGCCGCAAAGCCTTTTCATTAGCTACAATTCTGTGGTTGGAAAATTATGTTTAATATGATCAAATTCCAAGGTTGTCATAGCCAGGAGCGGCACTGGGGTTAAGCTCCCAGTGCTCATAAAATGCTCCTTATGGCGTGCGTCTCGAAAAGCCTCTGACAACTAAGTCCAACTCCTAGCCTGCCCGTGTGGTTTAGTCTCTAAGCCCCACGGAACTGCTTTTACTAATAGGAGAAGGGGCGAGGGTGGATCTCTGGCGCCTTAAAACCAGATGCTTCGGGTAGATGGTGGCTCGTCAACCTGGGAAGGTAGCCCATCTAGGGGAAGGTAAACCCTGATTTCAAACCTCCGCTGCCTTGTGGCATACCCGATCACGGGAAAGGCTTCGGGAGTCAACCCTGAGGAAAAATCCGGAGTCGGTGCCCCTAAGGCAGTTCTATGTTGTGCTCAACATCATTCTGGCAGCTCCTGCAATGGCGCTGGTGCCAAACTGTAGCAGCCCTGCTGTTCCTTTGGATTCATCAGTGACGTGGAGAGGGGGGACATGCTGCATGGGCAACATCTTGTCCTCCATATCTTCCTGCCCAGGCTTGAATCCTACCAATGCCCGACGCTGGAAGGTAGAACACCGGACCACTGGAAAGGACACTCCAGCTTCGCCTTTGGCGTAGACAAAACACGGGGAATGACAGTTACCGGTTATAAGCCACTGCTCAATTGGCGTAGAGCACAGTGCCAGGGGTTGTTCCCGATGGTGGGAGGGATCATCGGATCTCACTGGACAGCTACCGCCCGCCTCAAGCTGGGCAGCCCCCAGCCAATAAGGTGTTGTCCCGCCACAGCTTGCTTTCCTCATTGGGTGCATGGGGATGAGGAGAAGTCCGAACAGCAGGCTGAGAACCTTTGCACCAGGCAAGACAATAAAACAAAAGAGACCAACTCTAAAACTGGGAACTTGGAATGTCCGCACTATGATGACAGGACTCGCTGCTAACCTCAAGGACATCAACGACACCAGGAAGACTGCCATCATCAATAATGAGCTGAAGAGACTGGGAGTGGATATCGCCACTCTCCAGGAAACACGGTTGGCTGACGCAGGCACATTGAGAGAGAAGGACTACATGTTCTACTGGCAGGGAAAGGGCAGTGACGAACACAGGGAACACGGAGTGGGCTTCGCAGTGAAGCCCACCTTGCTGAAGATGGTGGAACCGGGCAGCAATGGCTCTGCACGACTCCTCACCCTCCGCCTGAACACCACTCAAGGCCCAGTCACCCTCGTCAGTGTGTATGCCCCAACGCTGACAGCCACACCAGAGGCAAAAGACGAGTTCTACGAGAATCTCGCAACAACTGTCAGGATCATCCCCAACTCTGAACAACTCATTCTCCTTGGAGACTTCAATGCCAGAGTGGGTGCTGACCACGACTCCTGGCCCTCCTGTCTTGGACCTTTTGGCGTGGGCAGAATGAACGACAACGGACAGCGGCTGCTTGAGTTCTGCACATATCACGATCTGTGCATCACAAACTCGTTCTTCAAGACCAAGCCCCAACACAAGGTTTCCTGGCAACATCCGTGCTCAAAGCACTGGCACCAGCTGGACTTGATCCTGACCAGGCGCACCTCACTGAAGAACGTGCTAATCACCCGTTCGTTCCAGACTGCAGATTGCGACACAGACCATTCATTGGTGTGTTGCAAGGTCAAGCTGCAGCTGAAGAAATTCCATTGTGCTAGACAGCCTGGAAAGGCATGGATTGACATCAGCAAGATGGCTCAACCAGAACTTGTTGAGCAGTTTGCCTCCACCTTTGAGAAGGAACTTGGTGTACCACAAGAAGGAGAATCAGCAAAGCAGAAGTGGGAAGAGCTGCGAAACACCATCCACCGCACAGCCTTGGCTACCTTTGGGAGGAAGACTTCGAAGTCACAGGACTGGTTTGATGCCAAGTTGACCGAGATGACCCCCGTCATTGAAGCCAAGTGCTCAGCACTTGTTGAGTACAAGAAGTACCCAAACGAGAAGAATCTCCAGATTCTCAGGGCTGCGAGAAGCAAAGTTCAGCAGACTGCTCGGCGCTGTGCCAACGAGTACTGGACTCAGCTCAGCCAAGACATTCAAACCGCTGCCATAACAGGGAACATCCGTGGTATGTACGGTGGCATCAAGAAAGCACTTGGTCCGGCTCAGAGCAAGACGGCCCCCCTCAAATCCTCCACTGGGGAGATGATCACAGAAAAGAACAAGCAGATGGAGAGATGGGTGGAACACTACTCCGACCTCTACTCCAGACAGAACACCGTGACACCGTCAGCCCTTGATGCCATCGACTGCCTGCCATCCATGGACGAACTTGACATCGAGACAACCATCGACGAACTCAGCAAGGCCATTGATAGCTTGGCCGCTGGCAAGGCACCCGGCAACGACGGCATACCCCCTGACCTGATCAAGCACTGCAAGACTGCCCTACTGCTGCCATTGCATGACGTCCTCGGCCAGTGTTGGAAGGAAGGTGCCGTACCACAGGACATGAGGGACGCCAAGATCATCACCCTCTACAAAAACAAAGGGGAGAGAAGCGACTGCAACAACTACAGGGGCATATCCCTCCTCAGCGTTGTTGGCAAAGTCTACGCACGAGTTGTTCTCGTTCATCTACAGAAGCTTGCCAAACGTGTCTACCCCGAGTCTCAGTGTGGCTTCCGCGCTGAGCGATTGACGGTAGACATGATATTCTCCATCCGCCAACTCCAGGAGAAATGCAGAGAACAGAACATGCCCCTGTACGTCGCCTTCATCGACCTCACCAAAGCGTTCGATCTGGTCAGCAGAGAGGGCCTTTTCAAGATCCTGCCAAAGATAGGATGCCCACCAAAGTTGCAAAGCCTCATCGAATCGTTTCACACCAACATGCAGGGGACAGTGCAGCACGATGACAACGTCTCAGAGCCATTCAACATACGCAGCGGAGTGAAACAGGGCTGTGTACTTGCACCAACCCTCTTTGGGATTTTCTTTGCTATGCTCCTGAGGCATGCCTTCAGCACAGCAACAGAGGGAATCTACCTGCACACAAGATCTGATGGCAGGCTTTTCAACCTCGCCCACCTGAAAGCCAGAACCAAAGTACGCGAGGTTCTAATCAGAGACATGCTGTTCACAGACGACGCTGCAGTTGCGACCCACACACAGCAGGAGCTTCAGACCCTGATGGACTGCTTCTCCCAGGCATGCAAGGACTTCAGGCTTACCATCAGCCTGAAGAAGACTAACGTCTTGGCGCAAGGCACGGAAGCACCACCAACCATCACCATCGACGACTACGAGCTGGAGGTCATGAATCAGTTCACGTACCTGGGGTCCACGATTAGCAACAACCTCTCCCTTGATACAGAGATCAACAAAAGGATTGGAAAATTAGCCTTCACACTCGCTCGCCTCACCACACGAGTGTGGGAGAATCCCAAACTCTCTGTCAAAACGAAGATGGCAGTGTACAACGCCTGCATCATCAGCACACTGCTCTATGGGAGTGAGACGTGAACAACATACGCCCAGCAGGAAAAGAGACTGAACTCCTTCCACTTGCGCTGCATTCGCCACATCCTGGACATATCCTGGCAGGACAAAGTGCCCAACACAGAAGTTCTGTCCCGCGCCGGCCTTCCCTCCATGTTCACTCTACTCAGGCAGCGCAGGCTCCGCTGGCTAGGCCACGTTCACCGTATGGAGGATGGCAGAATCCCCAAAGACGTCCTCTACGGAGAACTGGCAACTGGCAGGAGAGACGTTGGCTGCCCACAGCTGCGCTTTAGAGACGTCTGCAAGAGAGACATGAAGGCACTGGAGATCAACACAGAGTGCTGGGAGGACCTTGCAACGGACCGCTCCAAATGGAGAGGCACCCTGACCAGACAGCTCAAGGCGGGTGAAGAGAGACTGGCTGCTGCAGCAGATGAAAAAAGGACCCGCAGGAAGAACCGCCACAGACCCAGCAGCATGGAGATCACCCACAAGTGCGACCTGTGTGACAGGGACTGCCATTCGCGCATCGGCCTGTTCAGCCACAGGCGGTACTGTTCCAGCAGAGTAGACGTTTAGGATTCTCTTCCATGGTCATCATAGACCGACGGAGGCCGACGACGAGAGACCGACCAGTAAGTTTGCTTGTTTATTAAAAAAAGACGAGAATGACAAAATAAACAGCCACGTGGGGCAAAAAAACACAAACATAAACTAAGACACAAGATAACTGACTCAGAGGATAAACTATGAAAGGCAGCGAGGTCGGAGCTTGCGCTGTACAATAAACACTTACGAGGGACGATCGAAGATGAATCACAGAAGAGACTGGAGTCGGGGATAGGGACTCCAGTCATATACACGGAGGTGCACAGAGTTGTAGGTCGCAGTGAGGAGTAAGCCTCAGCTGCTCCCTTAAGTGTAGAACACAAACCAATCAAAGAAGGGAAATGTAATTAGTGGAATGACACACAGCTGTCACAGCGCCGGCTCGGCTTTGACAGCCAGAAGTCCCGCCATGACGCTGTCACAATAAAAGCCCTGGAGAAAGCCACATAGCCAGTCCCGAAATAAAGTGGGAGAACAGGGAAAATACCGAGCAACCCAAGCACGGATGGGGCCAGTGCCCAAGCCATCACAGTACCTCCCGTTCACAAGGCACATTCCAGGCGCAAATGTAACATCCAAACTCCCCCAACCAGAAGGCTACCAGGACCGACCCAGAGAGGGTGGAGGGGGAAACAGGCCAGGAGGGAGAGAACCAAAAAAAACCAAAAAAAACAAAGAAAGACTACAGGGACACACAGAGGAGAAAAAAAGAAACACAAGGAACGACTAACATCACAAGACAAATATAAAATGATGGGGCTTAAATACAGAATTGACTAAACTAAAAGAACAAGTGAAAGCAAACGTGTCGATACACTTCAATGAGAAGAAAACTTGGGGAATACAGAATAGCAACAAAAATATATGTCTAGTACCACTCGGTACACCAAATAAGGAAAACAAAAATACAGGTACACTTCACCTTCAAACAAAAATACAGGTACATTTCACTTTAGAAAATACTCAAACACCACAGAGTAGACAAACAAAAATATTTGTACAGTACATACGGCAATCCCTTCACATAAACAACACAACTATAGGGATGCCGGAGGGCAGAGAGCGAGGAAAAAAGAAAAATAAAAAACGGTTCAGGCGGTCTCTACTATTACACAGTTTGACAGGGCAGTTATACTTATAACTTGCCAGTTTATATTAATTTACGACTCGAACATGCAAAATCTTCTGGGGCAAAAATGTTCAGAATGGCTCATGTTGACCTCTAGCATTTTAGAGCAAATTCCCACAAAGAAACATGATCAATTTAGCTGTTAACTGCAGGTAGAGTTGACATGAAGCAATCCTAGGGGGAAAAAAAACATTTACATGTGATAACTAA
Source organism: Pholidichthys leucotaenia (assembly GCA_020510985.1). Classification (NCBI taxonomy): domain Eukaryota; kingdom Metazoa; phylum Chordata; class Actinopteri; order Cichliformes; family Pholidichthyidae; genus Pholidichthys; species Pholidichthys leucotaenia. The sequence goes on along the minus strand of CM035837.1, from coordinate 386,672,914 downwards.
GAAGTGCAACTAGGTCTGAAATTGTCCAATAACAATGGAGATAATGGAGGAGACCATACTCAGCACTCTTGATCAAAATCAATTATTTGGGTCATCCAAAACACCAACAAATCATAGTGAGCTACTTCCTGGAAGGTCAGGGTCCAGGTAAAAAAATCACCATCAGAACACATGAAAAAGTGAAACTCAAATTCCAACCCGAACCAAACAACACTAACTCGGGCAACGAACCAAGAGTCCTTCAGTATACATGGAATCAAACACAAAAAAACCACACACACACAATTTCAAGGGCGCCAGGAGGTAGAAGGCTGAGAACGGGGACACAAAACAGTTTGGGGACCGACCCGCATCTCGAATCACCCTACCATAAGGGGAAAAGAACAGTTCGGGCAGCCTACCAAAGTCCCAGACCGGGGGAAACAGTACCTTAGGTGGCCGGACCAGGTCGCCAAACCAACAAGGCAGTTCTTCAGGCAGCCGACCCAGAACGCAGAACTGGCAAAACAGTTTCTCGGGTGGCCGAACCAGGTCGCCCCGCATCCTTAGACCACCAGGACCGGAGGGGGAAGCTTGGAGGGGGCCTCCCTACCGAGAGGGACAGCAGGGAAGAGCCGACCAGAATAAGGGGGACCCCAGCGGCACCCAGTGGGGAAAAATAGGAGAGGAGAGGCGGAACCAGCCTGGCGTCCAGCCAAAGGGAATTTGCAGCTCCCTCACCGGCCTCGAACCGAACCAGCGCTGCACCCTCGATGGGACCTGATTGGGCCAGCGCAGCACCCACGTTGGGCCCCGATTGGGCCGGCACAGCACCCACAATGGGCCCCGACTGGACAGACGCAGCACCCTCGATGGACCCCGATTGAACCGGCGCTGCATCCTCGATGACCTCCGAGCACGATCCTGGAGCCTCGACAACAATAACCGGAGCTGATTCGTCTCCGGTGACCCTGGGGGAAGGCTCAGACAGACAAAAAGAACCGGGATCAGAATCAGAATCAGAATCAGCTTTATTGGCCAAGTATGCACAACACATACAAGGAATGTGACTTTGGCTAAAAACTTGCTCTCGTTGTTCAGGTGGAGGATTTAAATAAGGATTCAATGACAACAGAGTATGTACAGTAAATTACAGTCTGTCCACGTTTCTATAAAAGGATGCAAATATATACAGGAATATATGCAGTTATTTACTCAGACTAACCATACTTTGCAGAAGTATATGAAAAAATATACAGTCACACAGTATTTCAATGTGAACTCAGATTCAGTGATATAATGTGAATGAAGTAAAAAGCAGTGTGAGAGTTATGTGCAATGTAATAATGGATGAAAAGTCATGAATACAGCAACAGGTAGGACTAGGTGAATGTTAGTTCATCAGAGTGATGGCTTGAGGAAAGAAACTGTTCCTGTGACGGGTGGTTTTGACCTTCAGTGATCTGTAACGACGACCAGAAGATAGAAGTTCAAACAGTTTGTGGCCGGGGTGTGATGGGTCAGCACAGATGTTTCCCGCCCGTTTCCTGGTTATGGACCGATATAAGTTCTCAATGGAGGGTAGGTCGGTACCAATGATCCTCTCCGCAGACTTAATGATCCGCTGCAGTCTGGTCTTGTCCTGTTTAGTGGCAGATCCAAACCAGACAGTGATGGAAAAGCAGAGGACAGATTGGATGATGGCGGTGTAGAAGACAACCAGCAGCTCCTGAGGCAAATCAAACTTCTTGAGCTGATGCAGAAAAAACAACCTCTGCTGGGCCTTTTTCCGGACAGTGTCTATATGGGAGGACCACTTCAGGTTCCGGGAGATTGTGGTACCCAGAAACTTGAAGGAGTCCACAGTGGACACTGTGCTGTTGAGGATGGTGAGTGGGGGGAATGAAGGGGGGTGTCGCCTGAAATCCACAGTCATCTCCACCGTTTTGGCTGGGTTAAGTTCAAGATGGTTCTGGCCGCACCAGAGGATCAGCTGCTCCACCTCCCGCCTGTATGCAGACTCATCATCATCCCGGATCAAACCGATGACTGTGGTGTCGTCCGCAAACTTCAGGAGCTTCACCGAAGGGTCGTCTGAGGTGCAGTCGTTGGAGTAGAGGGAGAAGAGCAGTGGGGAAGGGACACATCCTTGGGGGGTGCCAGTACTAATTTTTCGGGAGCTGGATGTAAATCTCCCTAGCTTCACCTGTTGCCACCTGTCAGTCAGAAAGCTGGAGATCCACTGGCAGGTGGAGGGGGGCACCTTGAGCTGGAGGAGTTTCTGATGAAGAATGCCTGGAATGATGGTGTTGAACGCTGAGCTGAAGTCGACAAACAGGATCCTGGCGTACGTCCCTGGGGAGTCGAGGTGTTGCAGGATGTAGTGTAGTCCCATATTCACTGCATCATCCACTGACCTGTTTGACCGGTAGGCAAACTGCAGTGGGTCCATCAGGGGGCCTGTGATGACCTTCAGGTGGTTCAGCACCAATCTCTCCAAGGATTTCATGACCACAGAGGTCAGGGCAACAGGTCTGTAGTCGTTTAATCCTGTAACAGAGGGTTTCTTGGGAACTGGAATGATGATGGAGCGTTTGAAGCAGGAAGGCACTTCACGCAGCTCCAGTGATCTGTTAAAGATCCGGGTGAAGATGGGGGCCAACTCGTTGGAGCAGACTCTCAGACAGGATGGAGACACACCATCAGGTCCTGCAGCCTTCTTGATCTTTTGTCTCTGAAAGACCCGGCGCACCTCCCCTTCACAGATCATTAGTGCTGGTGGGAGGTCAGAGTGGAGGAGGGATGGAGTTCCTGGGGCTGCAGATAATCTTTTTGTGTGGGTGGGAGGTGAGAACTGTAGGTTCTTTTGAAACCTGCAGTAAAAGCTGTTTAGGTCGTTAGCCAGCTGGAGGTTTTCCACAGGGTGGGGGGATGGTCTCCTGTAGTTGGTGATATTCTGCAGGCCTCTCCAGACAGAAGCAGAGTTGTTGGCTGAGAAGTTTTTTTGTAACTTCACACTGTAGCTCCTCTTAGCAAGCCTGATCTCCTTCGTCAGCATGTTTCTGGCCCGCTTGTACAGAGTCCAGTCACCAGTCCTGTAGGCCTCCTCCTTGGTCTGACGTAGCTGCTTCAGTTTAGGAATGAACCAGGGTTTATTGTTGTTGTATGTGCAGAAGGTCTTGGTCTGCACACACATGTCCTCGCAGAAACAGATGTATGACGTCACAGTGTCAGTGAGTTCATTTAGATTAATGGCTGCAGCTTCAAAAACACTCCAATCTGTACAGTCAAAGCAGGCTTGTAACTCCAGCTTTGATTCCTCAGTCCATTTCTTCACAGTCCTTACAACAGACTTGGAAGTTTTTAGTTTCTGTCTGTATGTTGGAATAAGATGGAGCAGACAGTGGTCAGAAAAACCCAGAGCTGCACGGGGGACGGCATGATAGGCGTTTCTTAAAACTGTGTAACAATGGTCAAGTGTATTTGTGTCCCTGGTGGGACATTTAATATGCTGTCTGTATTTAGGAAGCTCATTTGTGAGATTAGCTCTTTTGAAATCACCCAGAATGATAAGCAGAGAGTCTGGATGTTTTTCCTCCATGTCTGCTATCTGGTCAGCGAGGTGCTGCAGTGCCTCCGTTGTACAAGCAGCAGGCGGGATATAAATTCCGACCAGAATAAACGAGGAGAACTCTCGCGGTGAATAAAAGGGTTTACAGTTTATGAACAGTGACTCTAGGTTAGGGCTACAAAACTTCTTCAACACTGTGACATCAGTACATCAGGATCACCGGCAGCCGCAGAGCCCAGCAAGATGAGGTCAAATGCAGCGGTTGGCTGCACCCGGCTCATATCCCCGAGAGACAGGCAAGAACGCTCCAGAACAGAAAATAGGAAGACAAAATAGAGCACTTGCCTGATCTCGGGCTCCACCGCTGTCCAGGACTCCGACAATCCAGGCTCGATGATCTGGAGGTCTATTCCAGGTTCCGGCTCGACTGCAGCGGGCTCTGCAGCCGGCATGATGGTCGTCACAGTCTGGAAACCCCCAGGCGCTGAAGCCCACGCCGATGGCCCGCACGCCATGGTGGCAGGGGATCCGTGACCTGCTGGGTCCGACTGCTACTCCACGAAGACCCGGGGATGCTTAATCGTCGGCACAGGCTCCAAACGGCAGTCCGACCTCCTCCTCTGCCTGTGACGCAGCTGCGGGGCTGGCATCAGGCTCTCCAGGTCCGCAGGCTCCTCCTTCGTCCAACGGTCTACTCCTGGCACCAGGGGACACTCAGAGAGAGGGGAAGGAGACACAGAGGTTGCAGGTTCAAAGTCAATGGCTGCAGCAGGTGGAGGGAGCTCGGGGGACTGTGAACCCCGAGCTCCACCCCCAGGAGTCAGACAAGGCAATTCATTGTACGGAGTGTGAGAATGAAACAACACTTGCCTGTTCTCCCGGGGAGCAGCGGTAGCTGCTGCAGCGGGCTTGGTTCTCCCCTTTCCCCTATGGATGGTGAGGGAGGGCCCCCCGGGAAGATGAAGAGGAGCCGCTCTCACCGGACCAGAGATTGGCGGAGCCAGAGCAGGACTCGCTGAGCTCACAGCAGCTGGAGAGAGCGCCGAGGAGCAACAGCTGGCTGGGAGGCAGAGTTCTCTCGGCAGCCCAGAACAGGATCCAGACGGGGGATCTCGCAGAGGCTGATCACCGACGAGGAGGTGACGTCTTCTGGCAGAGGGCGAGGCTAGGTTTAAATCTGGAAAGTGCCGCTGCTGCACAGAAACGGAGGCCAGCAGCTCGGCGTACTCAGGATAATCACTGAGTTCAGGATGGATCTCCACCAGTCTGACTGCTGCCACTACACTCTTCAGAATCTTACTGGGATGGGAGGAAGACCGTGCTTCAGTCACACAACCCCTGATGACCTCAGCTGCCCACTGCGTCTCTTCACGGGGGGTCCCGGCTGTCCTCCTCCTCCGTTGTGGATGGGAATGGCCCTTTGGTGATGCAGGCCACTGGGCTGGATGGGTGGCAGGAACCTGATCCCGAGGCAAGGAGCGGAGATGCCTCACCATCGGCTTCGACTTTGGCTTCTGGCTGGGACTCCTCTCTGGCCCACGGACACTCCTCCGAAGTGCCCTCAGTGTGATCGGCATGGCGAGGATTGCGCTTAATTGCCCCTCTGCAAGGTCCAGGTACCAGCGTGAGCCATTGGGGGAGGCGAGTGAGGGAGAAGAGGTCATCTACCTCAATTAGAGCCACAATTAGCTCGTAGCCCAAGTCCAAGGAATAGCCAGTTCTTGGCAACGCCATTTCCCAAAACACACTGGCACACAAAAACAAGGGGAAAAACTACAAGCCCAAAAACAAACTCACGGTGGCCGGCGTCTCGTTCGGGCTGCGACCTACTGTTATGGCACGCCCCTTGCAGGGCATTAATGAGATGCTAGAGACCGACCAGTAAGTTTGCTTGTTTATTAACAAAAGACGAGAATGACAAAAGAAAAACAGCCACGTGGGGGAAAAAAACACTAACATAAACTAAGACATAAGATAACTGACTCAGAGGATAAACTATGAAAGGCAGCGAGGTCGGAGCCTGAGCTGTACAATAAACACTTACAAGAGGACGATCGAGAGAGTTGTATGTCGCAGCTAGGAGTAAGCCTCAGCTGCTCCCTTAAGTATAGAACACAAACCAATCAAAGAAGGGAAATGTAATTAGTGGAATGACACACAGCTGTCGTAGCGCCAGCTTGGCTTTGACAGCTGGAAGTCCTGCTGTGACGCTGTCACAATAAAAGCCCTGGAGAAAGCCACATAGCCAGTCCCGAAATAAAGTGGGAGAGCAGGGAAAATACTGAGCAACCCGAGCGTGGATGGAATCAGCGCTCAGGCCATCACAATGGCAAACTAAAATTTACTTGAACTAAATTTCCAACATTTTTAAATATAAGTGACTCTTATACGTACATAAAAAACAGCAAGAGAAAGACTGTTTATTTAATTTTTGTAGTTTTGTAGTCTCACATTGTGATAGGTTTATTATTTTACATGCCATTTGAGAAAACTACAATGGGCAAAAGTCGCTACCATGAATGGCTGTCTTACTGGCCACTGGTGAAATCCACCCGCCATTGGCCAGTTGGCCGGTGTTAATGTCAAGCCCTGATGGCGAGCCACTGGAGGGGGTCTTAATGAAATGTCTGTGACATATTTTGTTCAAATTTCCTTTGATTATTTAATTATTTCAGTACATTTCTTTTTTTAAATTGTCCAGCCTTTCTGAAAATGACCTGTTTTGAGTGTATATACCTTTTCTAGATCACCAAAGATCTCAAATCCGACCTGGGGAGCTGCCAGGGTCAGTGGCCAACCCGACCTGTTACCCCTGAACCTGAAATAATGCATCACTGGTTGTCATGATCCTGAGCACGGATGGGGGTTGTACTCAGTTCCAGTCTTAAGTTTAGTCCTTTCTGTTTGTTTGTTTCTTTGTTTATTATGATCCTTGGTATCTGGGTTCTGTGCATTTATGAGTTGTTGTATTCTTAGTTGTGTTCTTATAGTTTTGTCTAGTTATTGTGTGTCATTTTGTAGTAAAGATATTGTTTATAGCTTTTGGGGGTTGTGTTACTTTATTCTGTATTATTTAGTTCCGGTCTGTACTTTCCTCTCCAGTACCTTGGCATAGACCTTCCCAGGGAGGCTGAGGAGTGTGATCCCTCTAAAGTTGGAGCACACCCTCCGGTCCCCTTTTTTGAAGAGAGGAACCACCACCCCGGTTTGCTATGCCGAAGGCACTGCCCCCAACCTCCACGCAGTGTTGCAGAGGCATGTCTCCTCTCCTCCTGGAAAGGAGAGTCTGGCCGTTGGTTGAACCTCGGATTCAGGAGGAGCAATGTGGTTTTCGTCCTGGCCGTGGCACATCAGACCAGCTCTTTACCCTCTCGAGAATTCTTGAGGGTTCGTAGGGAGTTTGCCCAACCAGTTTACATGTGTTTTGTGGACCTGGAGAAGGCATTCAACCGCGTCCTTCGTGGTTTTTTGTGGGGGGTGCTTCGGGAGTATGGGGTATCGGGCTTGTTGTTACAAGCTATTCGGTCTCTGTACGACCGTTGTGAGAGTTTGGTTCGTATTGCTAACACTCGGTCAGACTCATTCCCAGTGAGAGTTGGACTCCGCCAGGGCTGCCCTTTGTCACTGACCCTGTTCATAACTTTTATGGGCAGGATTTCTAGGTGCAGCCAGGGAACGGAGGGTGTCATGCTTGGTGACCACAGGATCTCATCTCTGTTGTTTGCAGATGATGTTGTCCTGCTAGCTTCATCCAGCAATAACCTACAGTTCTTGCTGGGACAGTTTGCCGCTGAGTGTGAAGCGGCTGGGATGAGAATCAGCACCTCCATGTCCGAGTCCATGGTCCTCAGCCGGAAAAAGATGGATTGTCCTCTTTGGGTTGGGGACAGGCTCCTGCCCCAAGTGGAGGAGTTTAAGTATCTTGGGGTCTTATTTACGAGTGAGGGGAAAATGGAGTGAGAGATTGACAGACCGATCGGAGCAGCATCTGCAGTGATGCGGACATTGTACCAGTCTGTTGTGGTGAAGATGGAGCTGAGTTCTAAGGCAAAGCTGTCAATTTACCGGTCAATCTACATTCCTACTCTCACCTATGGTCATGAGCTTTGGGTAATGACCGAAAGAACAAAATCGCGGATACAAGTGGCTGAAATGAGCTTTCTCCGTAGGATTGCTGGACTCACCCTCAGAGACAGGGTGAGGGGCTCAGTCATCCGGGAGAGGCTCAGAGTAGAACCGCTGCTCCTCCACATTGAAAGGAGTCAGTTGAGGTGGTATGGGCACCTGATTAGGATGCCTGCTGGACCCCTCCCACTTGAGATGTTTCAGGCACGTCCCACTGGGAGGAGACCCCAGGGCAGACCCAGGACTCGGTGGAGAGACTATGGCTCCCAGCTGGTCTGGGAACGCCTTGGTGTCTTCTCTGAAGAGCTGGAGCAGGTGGCTGGGGAGAGGGAAGTCTGGGCTTCTCTGCTTAACTGCTGCCTCCGCAACCCGGACCTCTGGAAAAGCGATAGAAGATGGATGGATGGATGGATGGTCTGTACTTTTATTTTGACAGTGCTGTGCAGTTTCTAGCTGTCAAACTGTTTCAAACTGTTTCAGGGGCTGCACAGCTGTCACTTGTCGTTTTGATTATGTTCTCACTCATGTACCCACACCTCATTATCATCTGGTGCTGTGCTATTTAAGCAGACCGGTGTAGTTTATCCCTTGCAGCGGTCTTGCATCTCCAGACGTTATTATCACGTTCCTTCATTCCAAGACGGTGTTTCCGTCTGTCTCATTTCCTCCAGGTGTTAATCAGTATTCATCCTTAATTGTAACTGTGCGTGTTGTGTATTTTGTTTCCGTACGTCTTTCAGTTAATAAATGTGCAAAACCTCACAACCTGCAATTGGTGTCTTCTGTTGAGCCTTAACAAAGGCAATTTATGACACTGGTTGACAGGGGTGCGTGGTTTAACTGGTTGATATAACCATTCCCTGGGGTACGATAACCACAGAAACATACGTGAATGAGTGATTTAAACTGCTAGCTTCTGCTAGCAGCCTTGTATCCCAGTTTGAGAAAATAAAAATTTAAAGTAAAATAACATCTATGAATGAAATATATGATCAAGCTTTGTTAGATGAACAAGGATTCAAGTGGGAGTGAACAGAATGTACAGAAAATAGCAATCAACCGGAGTGGTGGCCTAGTTGGTAGAGCATCTACCCCTCACCCAGGAGGCCAGGGTTCAAATCTCAGCCGGGTCATGCCAAAGACCATATAGAAGTGGAACTTCCTGCTCTCCATCTTGATGCTCAGCAATAATGGAACGGAGGAGGGAAAATGTGTGGTGGCACCTTGCATGGCAACAACCCCTCTGATTCTAGATGTGATTAACATTGTAGATAAGAGAAACATAATTTCATTCTACTGTACATGATTGGCTGTATGGATTGAATGCCAATAAAGTTGGCTTTACCTCAACAGGCCGGATCGACAGTCAAGCTAATGCCAGGCAGCATATCTATCATCCCCTCCCTGCCAAGACAAACTGTATCTGGTTACAATGATTGACAACAGACCTGTTGCAGGCAATGCAGGCCCACTCAGGTTATAAAGAAGTGACATTCATCAGGCCAAAAGTTCATGTAACTTCAAAATAATTTTGGAAACATTAGCTGAAGGTGAAAATCTTACACAGTGTTTCTTTAACCCATTGATTTTAATCCTGATCTGAGGTACTGCATAGAACTTTATGCATTGCCTTTTTTTTGTTTGTTTTGCTCTTGCTGAATACAAGCAATTTCAAAGCCATTGTGTGGAGGTCTGGGTGAGCGCATAATTCTCTTGGCACATTCCACTCTGTGTGATTATGCAACACTCTCATCAGGAGCTGGGGGAGCTAACTGGCAGCAGCTGTGGGGTCTTGTGCCATGGCACAGGCAGTTGGTGCTCTGCCGCAGCGTCATCAAGTTGACAAGGCAGCTCTGCGATACTCTGTTAAGTATGCTCCTTGATTTCTCTGCTCTGCTACTGCTCCTAACTTCTCCTTGTTCTCCAGATTCTTGTCTCACCCTCTGTTGGATTCTGTGTTGGCCCCCTGGTTTGGAGTGCTCACTAACCACTAAAACCATCTGAAGACTCTTCTGTTCCTCTCCTCTCAGTCTTCTAGTAAGTCTCGCACATTCTTCCATACCACTGTGCTCCAGGACTCTACAGTTCCTAGTGGTCTCTTCCTCATCATGGATCTGGACCCCTCGCACTCCTCTCTGGTGCATCCACTTGTGTTCTAGACTACTGGCCAACTCAGAACATTTTACGCTATGTTTTGATTTGGGCTGGGGGGGGGGGGGGTGGGTTCAGCCCAAACACAGTAGCAGCCATCCAGTCACATTTGCCCATGCATGAGTGACAGGTGTAGGGTCCATGCCCTTTATTTGTATAATATTTTCCTAAATTAAATCAGCCCAAATTGGAGTATCTGTGAGTCCTTGAACAGACTTAAATTTGATCATCCAAAATCAAGGTCTTAAAATGCAATTAATCCTTAAATTCCAGCTCAGTGGTGTTAAAAAGAGAACACATAGTGGATTTGCCCAACATGAGGAGTCAGCATCTTATGAGTTAGTGTAAATTTTCCCAAAACAATAACTCATTGTAAATTTAACACTTTCTAAACATATTAAAAATGAAAGCCTTTATACAGCCTCAATGATCAAATTCCATCATTTGTTCTATTCTGAAACCTGTAAAAGGATGTGTGTTTCATAGTGACAGCAGGCAGGTGACTTTTTTTTTTTAAGATAAGATAAGATAAGATAAGATAAGCCTTTATTAGTCCCACAACGGGGAAATTCCAGGATTGCAACAGCACAGGGATAGCAACACTCAGAGCAACAATCAGAAGGCAAGAAAAAAAACAAGCAAGCAAGAGCAGCTAATAAACATATGTACGTATTACTATAAAATATATATATATACACACACACACAGACACACAGTGCAGAGCATTGTAGCTGGATGGAATAAATATATGAATATATGAACACACAGTGCAGAGCATTGTAGCTAGATGGAATAAATATGTAAATATATAAACACCCACAGTACGGAGCATTGCAGCTAGGTGGAATAAATATGCAAGTATATAAACACACACAGTGCGGAGCAATGTAGCTAGATGGAATAATATGTAGATATATAAATATATAAACACCCACAGTACGGAGCATTGTAGCTAGATGGAATAAATATGCAAATATATAAACACACACAGTGCAGAGCATTGTTGCTAGATGGAATGAAACAGCATAACCGTCTACTTAGTTATCCTTTTAGATGAGAATGTGTAGATTTTACAAGATAAATGAAAAAACTTTGTAACAGGTCTTCAGGGGAGATGGAGGAGAGAGCTGCAGTTTGTTTGATGACAGTGGCAGTGTAGGGGTAAGCCTTTTTTGAGGATAAACTCCTAAACTTTTCTGTACTGTGTTGTAGCTGGAATCTAATGTTGTTAGTTTATGTAGGGGGGGGGGGGTAATGTAGCACCCAGGCAAACAGAGAATTGAGTTTTATTGAGGTTTATAAGGTGTGCGATCACATTCACACATCTTATAATCATCAGCTCATCAGCTTCATTCACATTTAAAATGATTCCTCAATGTCAGAATCGACTGAAAGTTGTTCTCACAAAGTATATCAAAGAGAATGGTATACAGCAATACTGACAACAAAATTTAAAAAAAATATATATATATACTGTATGTAGCACATGTATAGCCCCTTAGTAGGGGTGTAACGTACGCTAAAATCATGGTTCGGTACGTACCTTGGTTTTAAGGTCACAGTTCGGTTCATTTTCGGTACAGTAAGGAAACAAAATGCAAAACATAAAACTGCTTATCTTTTGTATAAGCGGGAACAGCTTTGACAAAAAAAAAAAAAAACCTGCAAACTGTCAGCAGTAAATTCTCCAATAAATAAAATGTATCCACCTTATTCCTAGCCCCCATGATGCCTTGTGTGAATTATAGGCGCAACTTCCAGTACTAGTTCAGAACGTGTGGTTGTCCCTGAAACGGGACACTTTTCTTTGTTAAAAAACAATGACTTCGGCATCAAAAATGTGGGAACACAGCCTTTTGCACCTCAAAAACAGTAATATAATCATACCACTTCCCATGACTATGGAGGGATGAAAAGATGACCTTGAAAAGTGGCCTCACAGACAGTTGCTCTGTTAGTTAGCTCCGCTGCTTAAATGCTAACGCTGTAAACAAATAAAAGCTCTGAGATATAGCAATGTCTCCACCGCAATAAAGTCGGTTGCATTTTGTTAAAATATGTCGGGCATAATCAAATTTACCTTAGAGCAGACGTATAATCTAGTAAGAACCACAATACTGTACTTGGGTGTTTTAATGTCAGAGTAAATACAGACAGCTACAGCTGTTTAGTTTATCCCGAAATTAAAATGCTCATGCCGCTGTCATGCCGTGAATGCTTGTTATTTAACTTAACATGTACAGGCCTTTTATGACAGTTGTTCAAAATTTTATTGATCTGTATTTTGTGATAATTTAAAAATTAATGCATGCTGAAGCTGCATATCAAGTCCATATCGTTCCAATGCAGTGCAACAAATGCAAAAAAAAAAAAAACCCACCTATTTGATATCTTTCTTAAATTGTTTAACCTTAGGAAGCAAACTGTTACTATTTTTTTATTTTACTTCATGCAGCCTTGCATCTGGTGACATATATAAACCTCAGATCTGTGACATTCATACAAGTGAAAACATATGGGTGCTGTTGTGTCTGTACCATCGATCACACGAACGATCCTTTAGCTTTCCGTGCAGGATCTATGCATTGCTGTTGAAGCCACAGATTTAGTTGAGGTTTAGGAGCCTCATACCACGAATAGCAGCAAGTACCACAACAACGCAAAAACATTCAAAAATACAAAAACTACAAGTGCTAAAATTATCTGCCACTTGACTGCAAAACAGGTATGTGGACTATACATTAAAACGAATTAGAAACACTTTTAAAAACCCTATTTTAAATGCCTCACTAGTCCACTCTTGCTGACCGATTTAACACTACTTCAGCCAAAACCAGAAGTTGCTCCCATAATCGTTTCTACAGCAGTGCCCTCAGGAATAAGGTGGATACAATAAAATAAATACATTCTCCTTTTAGCAAATGAATGATGTAGACAACTGCAACAATAGAAGTTTGAATAGTCTGAATTCTTCTTTTATTCCTTATTGCTTGAAGCAGTGATTTTAACCAGGGTGTTCTGGTATGTTCAGGTTTTTATGAGAAATTAATTATCTAATTTCCCTTGTTACATGGTCAAAAAAAACTGCAAATTTGTCGTTGTTGTGTATAGGCTCTGAAGGCACCCATGCACACCAACAGCAAATTATTTGCAATTTTTTGGACAATTAAGAAGGAACATACCAGGGCACCCTTGAAAAACACAGGCCTAAGGTGCATCATTAATAGATTTAGTTTGTGCTTAAAAGGATGGAATTATTTTATGGCTGAAGTGGGCACAACAATGAACTTCATACTGGGGCTCAGTTACCTTCAGCATCTGTTTAAACCCGGTGTTCTCAACAGCTGAGTATGGCCTTAGATCCGCTGCTATAAAAACACCAAAAGCATTTGTTATTACTTTGGCTCAATCTGAAAAGCCCTGGAGAGGCTGTCTAAATGCCCCTGGAAGCTGCACTTGTACTGCGCTAGGCTTTTTTTCTTTTTTTTTTTGTGCTTCAATGAATATTCACGTTTGCGTAGTGCTGTTTCAAATGAGTTAACAAGTTCAACATACTGCCAAAAGCATATCTGATACTATTTTCGTCTTATTTACTTGCCTTTGTCCGTTCACATATTTCACCGGAAAGCCGAAGTATTCCAAGACAGGAGACATGTGAAGAAGGATTTCAAGCTCTGGCTTTGACGTTTGCTCGTAGGGCAGCCACAAGCTGCATTGTTTGTTTACATGTATGGCACGAGGCAGTTACACTTCATGTCCATCACTCAACATGGTCCGTGTGGAACCTCGGTACGCCTCTGCACTGAACCAAAGGTGCTGTATCAAAAAATCCAAATACAGATACATGTACTGTTACACCCCTACCCCTTAGCATTCCAGCCAATTTTCCACCAATATGAAAGGTTCTACGGGTGGAACACTGGAATTTTAAAAGGTTAAGAACTTCTAAAATTGGACAAAATTAATTTTAATGGAAATATTTTAAAATTACTGTATTTTAGCATCATCTGCATTTTTATTATATGCAGTAATTGGGTTGCTAATTGTCATTTTAAATTATAAGTGTTAATCACAAATAGCCTTCAGCCTGCACCCTGTCTGTCTGTATTGTAGGACTATTGTGATCTAATGGATGTGCTTCTTCATTGTGTACAATAGAAATAATATGAAATTTGAATGGATCATTGTAACAGCTATTTTTACAGCTCTTCATCTCTGAGCTGGTGTGTGATGGTTCACACACATTCTCTATCTGCTTCTCAGTAAATTAAAGCTTGTTCCAACTGTCAAATGATAATTGGAAAATAATATTTTAATTTCTCTGATTTTCTGGACACTGGGCACAAAAGGCATAAAAATGTCTGATGTAATGTACCTCTTAGCCCCCCACTCCACCCCCCACCCCCCAGCTATTACCATCAGCATCTGGTACTGCATGCAATGTTAATTTTTTTTTTGACTCTGTGACCAAAGTGACTGATAGAGCAATAATGTCATGTGATGAAGAGAAAGGCCAACTGATCTTAATATGCTACTGGATGCCAAATGCATTTTTGTATAAATATGAAAAATATACATTTGAATTAGTTTGGATGCAGTTTGTATTACTTTATTTTATATTAGTAGTAGTTTTTCTCAACATTTGTTTGACCCCATCAAGGTTGTAGCTGAGGGAATAAACATACTGTAACTGTTTTGCACACTGTATGTACCACATTAATTAAGATGAAGATGCAGCATTCTGTACATGCTTTTATAATAGCGCAGTCATTATAATTAGACCATTAAAGACACGCAAGCGGTGACCCCCACAGCTTTTCCCTTTTAGCCTATAGAACAATTTTTAATGTCTGTGTTTTTCTAATATAATGGTGTGCTCTCCTTAATAAATATGCAATTCTCTAGCCACCCTGTGTTTGTTATGTTTCAAATACTGTCCTTTGAATGTGAAACACTCATTACTAGATTGGGAAACCTTGGGTTGACCTACAGTACTAGCATTTCAGCATTATTAAGTAGGACTGCAGCAGTCTACCAGTGATGGTCTTAGAAACAAGGATTCTTACATATAAGGTTGTAGATAAAATGGAAATTAACTACTCAACCATCTGTATTGTAGTGGTCCATTACAATACTGTGATGAGTATCTCAGACAGGAACAAATGCTAATGAGTTGTTGAAGCTTGGTTCTAATATAGTCTTTCTAACTTTCTAACAAAGTCTTTCAATGTACGGTCCAATTTATTTGGAGCACCTCATACTGTGTCTAAATCTGTCTTTGTTTGTTTGCTTGAATTGTTACTGTTTTTATCATTTCTGTGGTGCTGCGTGCCCTCCTCTAATAACTGAGTATGGCTTGATGAGTTCTTCAAAAGGAAACCTCTTCATGTCAGAAAAGTTCAAAATCATGTTATTTTGAGTATATATCCAAGGTTCTATTGATGAAGTTACTGAATATTTTTGTGGCTGCTTTGAGAGCACTTTAACTTTGCATGTCCCTTTAAGGCCGAATAATGCCACGAGGTTGTGTCTTTTAGCCTTAATTGTGAGGTGTATACACACAATGATATATTTCTGGGAGTGGGAATTCTCATCTCTAAAGAGTGGATGTTGGATGTTCATGTCCTACTGCTCACCTGTGACTGGTGAGTGTACCTTGAAAGGCTGACATTGCATGGTTCATATTAAATCCTTACAGTGAAGTTAACCTTAATAGCTGTTACCTAGGGGCTCTGTACAGGTGTGAGAATAAATGTGATGCAAACAGTAAATCCAGTGTTTCGCAACTTCTCAGTCAAAAAGGAAGATTTTATTGGAACATAAATTTGGTCCGTTGTCCACGTAATGCTTCATTCACTGTTGTTGTCAGTTTCTTGTTGGTGTTTGGTCAGAACCATTCCCCATTTAGCTATCCCTCCTGTATGATTGGTGGTATCACCTTTTTGTACATTAATTTGTATTAAAGCATCCATGAGGACTGCTCATTAAAGATTTCCCCTGACTGATTTCACATGGACTGAGAGGACTGAAACTTGGCAAAGTTATTAAGTCTGTCTCTACATACAGTAGGTACCACCAAGGGTTACACACTTCCCCCATGGTTTTACACAGCTGTGGTGACCTCATCTAAGTCTGCAGGTTGCATCAAGCTACGACTTGACCTCAGAAATCAGCATTTCATCATCTTGGAAGTGCTTGCCCTTCAAAAATTACTTCATGGTTGGAAAGAGATGGAAGTCAGATGGTACGAGGTCGGGAGAGTAAGGGGATGAGGAAGGATTTCATAACTGCAGGACCGTGTTTCCATCTGGGCAACATGCAAGCTGTGAACATGGGTGTTATCTTGCAGGAGGCCTACTGCAATTTTTGCAGCAGTGAAGCATAGAAAGTCCCAGTAATTATGGTACCCTTTGCCAGGAAATCCATCATCAATAATCCATGCTAGTCCCAAAAGACTGAGCATGACCTTGCCCACTGAGGGTATGGCACATAAATCCAGAGGTTGTGAGTGGGACCATTTCTTGGTTTTGTGGCGGGGGGCGGGGGGGCGGGCTACGCAAGATTGCATTTTGGGGCCCCCTAGTACATCAGTCTGGTGCACAAGAAGAAAACAGGCTTCCCATTTCCCAGCAGCCCTTGTGGGTGATGGGACACATAGATGTTGGAAAATAGGCATCATCTCCTTATTTTGGCTTTCTTACTTACTAGGGGCCCATAGCATTTCCATATACTGCCCTATGGAGGAAATGGATATGGTTGTGAGTCATAATGGTTCCATTGGTTCGACTGAGCTTTAGTTTCTGGATCATAGTGATTGACCCATGTTTCATCCTGTGTGATTAAACTTCAAGACTCTGAAAGGTTTTAAATAAGATGGACTAGTTCAATAGAAGCTGCCTCTTTGAGTCTTTTTTTTTTTTTTACTTTATTTTGGGGTTACAAGACTGCACTTATATTTGTTATTTAATTGTGTTGCTGCAAATGTCAGGAAAGCAGCTTCAGGGTTGCTGGGTGGGTATTTTATTTTCTTTAATATATTGCAGCTCCAGGGCTATTTAGTGTGAATTTTATTATTTGCTTTAATGTATTGCATGTTGGAATTTGCAGTGTTATTTGCATGTTTTGAAACTGGATTGAGTTTATTTCTTTTGTGTTTTGGTTTGGTTGAGTGATTATTGCCTTCACCTCAGCTGACTGTTTCCAATCAGCGAGAGCCAATTAGTGAGCTCTAGCTGCAAACTCTTCCCCGGCAGGGATTTTATGAATGCAGCAGGTGTTGGGATTAGCAGCAGCAGCTTGGGACCGAAAACGCCGCGAGGATGCCAGAGGCTCCAGCCGAAGGAGATGCAGTTGTGTGGAGAAAAGGCTCATACACAGATAAGTGGAAGGAACGCGCTTATTGTCTGTGTGCATGTGAATGATTACCAACCGCCCGGTGTATCTGTGGGGTGTTGAGTTTGTGCTGCGTTGTGTGCTGCAGGTAATCCCAGACGACAGATCCGGAGGAGCCTGTCCCTCTTCCCTCCTCCTGCCTGCTTCCTCTCCCTGGTGCCAGGATTCCCCACCAGGGACGTGTACAAAGGGTTTGGGACGAGCCCTGACAAACGGCAGGTCTTTCTGGGCAAGGGAGGATGGCATCGTTTGATCCTGTTCTGACAGACAACGGACACACCCCCGCCCCGCTGTAAGACAGGATGTTTTTTTCTGCCTTTGTAGTGTAGAGAGTAACTCCTACTTTTATATTAGTTGGACTGATATTTTTTCCCCCTGGATTAATTCTTGGACGTTTTTAGAACCCAAGGTGATACTAATCTTTTTAGACTGTTCCAAATTTTTAACTCTTGTTTTTACTCAACTTGTGTATGCTGTAAAGTATTTTAAGATTTGTACAGTAAAGCATTTAACTGATCTTCTGCCTCTGTGAGTGTTTGTGTTGTTGTGGCCCGGGAGTCTATTTTAAATTACGTGCTCACAGTAATTTCCATCTTCAAACTGCGACACAAACACTTTTTATTAAGAAGAAGAAAATGTCATGACTCAGTGCAAGTGAGGCTCAAACACTGAGCTGCCAGAACGAATACTCAGACTCAGGTGTAAAAGTTCACCAGTTTAATGTAAAAATAAAACCAACACACAACACTTAAAGATGCAAAACTGAAGAAAATCGCAACACAAAAACACACACTTAAATAGACACAACCTTGTGCCTGCTGGAGCACATGTAGCCCACAGGAAAAAGCAGAAACTATTAGGGACAGAATCTCCCGAGGGGGAGAATAATAATGGGAGCGCAGTCTTACTTTGTGGGCAGAGGAGCCCAGCAGGGAACTGCTTCGTGGACCAGGGACACAGGGGGAAGACAGTGACCTGGGTGGACGTCCGGCGTCTTCTTGGTCAGGCAAGCGTGATCAGCTCCGGAGCACACACCTGCGGGTGGCAGCAAACCTAGGAGACAGGAGGACAGGGAAGTGAAAATGCAGGTCAACTGAACAAATAAAAGATAAGGTTTAGATGTTTTCTGTGGTTGCAAATCCCAATGATCCAGCAATGGACTCTCCACATGCTGGCTCTTAAATACGCTGAGTATTCAGGATGCAGAAGGCGTGGAATCATGCAGGTGTGGCTGATCCGCTGGAGCCGGGAAGACGGGAACATTAGGGGAGGGGGAGCACGCTCACCTGATCATCGCAGAAGAAGCCATCTCTATTGTCATTCAGTCCATACAGCCAATCATGTACAGCAGAACAAAGTTACGTTTCTCCTATCTACAATGTTAATAATCACATGTAGAATCAGAGGAGCTGCTGCTATGCAAGGCGCCACCACAAACAACTTCTCCTCCCCCATTCTATCACGCTGAGCACCAAGCTAGGAGGCGAGAAGTATCATTTTTTTATATGGTCTTTGGTATGACCTGGCCGGGACTTAAACCCCCAACCTCCCGGATGTGGGGCAGATGCTCTATCAACTAGGCCACCACTCCGGTATTAAGCAGTCAAGTTCAAGTTTTTAACTTGTTTCATGGGTCATTATTTTATTTAGTTATGGGAACTTTTTATAATAGGCTATATAATATTAAATCAGAGACTGACAAAGTAATATTCACAGGTGTGCAGGCTTAAACTGGTGAGGTAAATCATGACTTGGAGCCCTGAACAGGAGCCAAGCCAACAGGAAGCAGAGATGGCGGATATGACAGAAATAATCATGATTAGTCGACTAATCAAAAAAATAGTCATTAGATTAGTCAGCTACCAAAATAATCCTTAATTGCAGCCCTAAATGGGTGCCATTTCCACCTTGTCTGACCACACTTACACTGTCGATGACAGTTCTGTACCACATCATACAATCAGGCATCCTCCCCGTAAGTCTCTTTCATCTCATCAGATATCTCCTGTGGTGTGTGGCCTCTCAAGTAAATAACTTTATTGTCTGTCCCAGTCAGTGACAGAAATTCTTCTTCAACACGGCTACAACAATATTACATATTCAGCACTCTCAAAAACATGTTCAAACTCACAGGATAAAAACAGTTTAAAAAAGTAAACCTGGTTAAAAAGGAAATAGCAAATAAAATCATGTGGCAGATAATATTAATAACTATTAAAAATTAATAGTGATTAATAGATAAATACTGATAACTAATATTGATAATATTGATAACTATAACTATTTGATTTTGTTCAGAATTGTTACTGCAGAAGGAATAAATGATTTCTTGTAAATGTTTTTATGGGCCAATGGAACTTTATATTGTCTGCCTGATGGCAGTAACTGAAAAGAGTGATGGAGGGGGTGGGATGGGTCCTCTGTGATCAGGGTGGCTTTCCTGATCACAGAGCGCTGATACAGTTCAGACAACGGTGTCTGTGGTGAGCCAATGATTTTGCTAGCCTGATTAACTATATGGGAAAGCTTTGTTTTGTGCTTAATGAAGAGGGAGTTGTACCAGGATGAAGTATTAAAAGTAAGGATGGATTCAATTAATGAAGTGTAAATCAGAGTTAAAATGTGTCTACTGACATTAAAAGTCCTCAGTTTCCTCCACAGGTGGAGGCGTTGTTGTGCTTTTTTATAAACAGAGTCAACATGGTGTGCAAAAGACAGGCTACAGTCCATCTCTATTCCCAAGTATTTAAAAACTTGAACTTGCGCAATAGCCTGACCCTGGATACTGAGGGGTGTAAAGACAGTAGTTGAAAGTTTCTCTTTGTTCCCACAGCACAACTCCTTAGTCTTTGTGGTGTTTAACTCCAGAGGGTTTTGATTAAAAATCTGAGCTAGATCGTTGACTGCCTGCTGCAAGCGGGTCAGTGCAGTACTGTCTGTCAGATGGGCCACCAAGGCCTTGTCATCTGCATATTTAAAAAGAGTCATTCCTTCACTGTCACAGGAGATGTTGTTTGTGTATACAGAGAACAGAACCGGAGATAAAACACAACCTTGAGGAAGACCTGTGTTTAAAATCAACTTGCTAGATGTAAAACCATTTAAAAACACTTGTTGTGGCCTGTCATATAAAAAACTGTGAATTCATAAAATCAATGTTGGGTGAACCTGCAGGTCTGTCAAGTGATGTAGCAAGGTGCCTGTGTGTACAGTGTTAAAAGCAGAAGAAAAGTCCATAAACAAAATCCGTGTGCGTGGGTGTGAAGAATCCATTTGTTTAGTGACAGTGTCTAGAAGTGTAAGACATGCATCGTCTACACTCCGTTTTGCCTTATAGGCAAACTGGAGGGGATCCAGTTTGTGTGACAACATGTTAGTCAAAAAGTCACACACCACTCGCTCTATACATTTACAGAGCACAGAGGTCAGGGCCACTGGTCTGTAGTCTTTCAAGTCCTTAGGGTGAGTCTTTTTGGGGATTGGAATGATGGTAGATTCCTTCCACTAATCAGGGACACATCCAGAATCCAGAAGTACAGTACATCCAGAAGTACAGTAACCTGATGACCACTGTGTATTCAACTGGCACCATTATCACACCTTACTCCACCACATCACCTTAAAAAGAGAAACTCTTAGGAGTTCAGAGCTGCAAATTACCAAGTGACCGATAGAGAATGTACATGTGCAATTTCAGCCTCTGACAATAATCAGAAATAGGTCAGGAAAGATCTTTATTAAGCCTTCCTTGTACAAGGTTATAATCGGTGCAGTTAATAAAAAACTTCTTTTGTATTATAGAAAAGCACAGGACACTAAAGAGTAAACCAGGTGTTCTGTCCGGTCTAAGTACTTCCATCACCACATTCTACTCTTGACAAAGATGAACAAATTCTGCAAATTCTTTCCAACACTGACAACACACTGTCTTATCTCTTTTAAGAAGGCAACTGCATGTTACTGGTTTGATTATTAAAGCATGTTGGCAAGATTACTCAAAAACTTCTGTCTTTCTTCTGTTTTATCATTTGCATGAGTTTTGTTGGACCCATCTACTGAATAGAATCAGAAGAGGAGGGTAAAGAAAGGATAACAAAACTGTCATGTTCCTGTAAAAGCTTCTTCAGCAAGCGATAATCCATGTGCATGTGTTATATTTTTGTTTGTGGTGACAGTTTTGTTTAGTTTTGACATCTTGCATGTAATCCAGTATGCTGTAAACACTGATTTTTTTTTTTCCTTTAAGCATTCTGAGATGTTTTCTCTCTGCTGACTCACCAGAACACCCACTTAGAATATGCAGAGGGACTTCCTGATTTCAAAACTGAGCAGTTGGTTTTCCTCCACTTAATAACATGCACTTTGGCAGTGTGGACCGATGATATGTCTCCCCCTTCATCGAGCAACAGAACTTGCGAATGATTGAGTGAGAAGGGCTAACAGATGGAGGAAGAGAGTTGGGAAGCTGAAGCTGCAGTTGAGGGGTGGGGGGAGGGGGTCAGTTTGCATATTCATCGTTCTGTCTAGCATTACATCTAAGCCATTTTGAAGCATGAAGGGGTTATTTTAATTCATTAAAACCTAAAGATAAACTGTACAACCCCAATTCCGGTGAAGTTGGGACATTGTCTAAAATGTAAATAAAAACAAAATATAATGATTTGAAAATCCTTTCCAACCAATATTCTATTGAATATACCACAAAGACAAGATTTTTAATGTTCAAACTGATAAATTTTATTGTTTTTGCAAATATTCAGTCATCTTGAACTTGATGCCTACAACACATTCCAAAAAAACTGAAATAGGGTCATGTTTACCACTGTGTTACTTTCACCTGTCCTTTTAACGACACAGTAAGTGTTTAGGAACTGAGGACACTAATTGTTGACGCTTTACAGGTGAAATTGTTTCCCATGCTTCCTTGATGCACAACTTCAGTTGCTCAGCACTCTGGGGTCTCCAGTGTCATATTTTACACGTCGTAATGCACCACAAATTTACAATAAGAGACAGGTCTGGACTGCAGGAAGGCCAGTCTGGTACCTGCAGTATTTTACTACAAAGCCACGATTTTTTTAACCTGCAGAATATAGTTTGGCTTAATCTTGTTAAAATAAGCAGGAACATCCCTGAAAAAGATGTTTGGATGGCAGCACATGTTGCTCTAAACCTGCGTGTACAGGTTGACATTAATGGTGCCTTCACAGATGAGCAAGTTACCCGTGCCATGTGCACTAACACACCCCCATACCATCACAGATGCTGGCTTTTGAAAGTAATGCTGAAAACAGTCTGGATGGTTGTTTTCATATTTAGAACAGAATAGAATAGAATAGAATATGCTTTATTGTCAATGTACAGTTGTACAGTACAACAAAATTGTAGGTGCTCCACCAGGCTGCGGCGCAATAAAGTAAGAGAGAAGGATTAGATAAAACACAGTTACAGAACACATGATTAAGCACACAAATGAAATAAAAAATAGCCAAGGATTATGGAAATATACACAGGTATGGTAGTGGTTTCACAGATGAAACAATGTACATAAAAGTGTGGAGTGTCGAACACACTGTCATGAATGCCCTTTCGGGGCAGAAAGACAGGCCCGTGCGCTGAACTGTAGTTGTGACATTTATTAAATGAAAATTCATAAAGCAGTGCAGAGAACAAAAAATGCAACCAAAGTAAACTTACAAACTGTGGCACTCCAGAGCAGCAATCACCCTGGCGGAGATGAGGAGATAAACTTACAGAGGGAGAAGTCCAGTAAGTCCAAACAATGCATAACAAAGCAATGCTGCCTCAGTGAGAGGATGAGCTGGCAGTGAATAAATACTGGGTAGACAAATGAGCAACAAGTGTGGGCAGCTGAATGGGCAGGACTTAATTGCCTAACTGCCCAAAGCTGAGGTGGCAGGAAAGGAGTCTGTGAACAGTTAGTGGGCGTGTCTGAGAGATGAGGACACCTGAGTGACAACAAACCAAAATAAACACAGAAAACTGACAACAAAATAATAACAAGCATGCAAAACTCAGAAATAAAATGAGTCTGAGCTCAGAGGGAATAATTGAGCTCTGACTCATGACACACACAACTGAACACACAATTAAATAAAATAGCCCAGGATAATGGAATAATATGCATGTATTGTAGTGGTTTCACCGATGGGTCAATGTACATGAAAGTGTGGAGTGCAAAGACAGGTGTGTTATTGTGATAATTAAAAAGGTCCTCAGTTCTGTGCATATGAGTGATGAGAGGGAAGGGGGTGGGACCGCTAACTGTTTGCAGTTTGGATGGCCTAGGGGAAGAAACTCTTTGTCAGTCTGGAGGCGTGGGACCTGATTGTTCTGATCTGTCATCCAGAGGGAAGCAGATCACACAGGAGGATCTGGAGGTGTCCTCCAGGGGAGGGCAAAGCACCATTGATGATTTTTTTGGGGGCGGTGTTGATGACCCTCTGCACAGCCTTCCTGGTCTCAGCTGTGGAACCGGCGTACCACACACCCAGACAATAAGTGAGCACACTCTCCACTGAGCAGCGGTAGAAGGCCAACAATGGCTTCTGGTCCAAGTTATTCTTCCTCAGGACATGGAGGAAGTGCAGCTGCTGCTGAGCTTTCTTCACCAGGGCCTTGGTGTTGACTGACCAGGAGGGAGGTGTGGTCCTGTCTGTTCTTTCTGAAGTCCAGTATGAGTTTTTGGGTTTTTTGACATTCACTTTCAGGTTGTTTGCTTGGCACCACAGCAGCAGGTTCTCTATCTCTGCCCTGTAAGCCTTCTCATCGTCACTGGTGATGAGGCCAACCAAGGTGGTATTGTCTGCGTACTTCACAATGATGGTGGTTGGGTGGGTTGGAATAAAGTCAAAGGTGTAAAGGGAGTACAGTAATGGGCTTAGCACACAGGCCTGGGAGGAACCAGTGCTAAGAGACAGTGTGGAGGAGTGGTGGGGGCCAAGTCTGACTGTTTATGGGCGGTTGGTGACAAAGTTTTCTTTATCCAGGAGCAGGTGGGGGTGTAGAGGAGGTGCAGTATATTGATCAGGATGTTCGGGATGGTGGTGTTGAAAGCTGAGCTGTAGTCCACAAAGAGCATTCTCACATAGCTCCTTAGGTTCTCCAGATGGCTCAGCACTTTGTGGAGTGTGGTGGCGATGGCATCTTCCGTAGACCGGTTCTCCCTGCAGGCAAACTGGTGGGGGTCAAAGGAGGTGGGAACACAGTCTCTGATGTGCTGGGACACCAGTTGCTCAAAACACTTCATGACTACAGACGTGAGTGTAATGTGTCTGTAGTCATTCAGGCTGTCAGTTGCTGACTTTTTGGGGATGGGGATGATGGTGGAGGCCTTGAGGCAGAAGAGGACAGTGGCATGCATCAGGGAGAAGTTTAACAGCTTGGTGAGGATCTCTGCCAGCTGGTCAGCATATGCTTTGACCACCGCTTCTGGGATGCCGTTGGGGCCAGCACCTCTGCAGAGGTTCACTGCTTTCAGTTTCCTCCTCACCTCATGCACCTGTAGATAGAGAGAGGGGACGGTGGGGGGAGAGAGGGGGGAGGGGGGATGAGCTGGGGGGGGGGGGGGTGCTCAAACCAGGCAAATTTATTATTTAGCGAATGCAAAGTCCTTAAGCCAAGCAGTTGCCTCCTGGTTTGCTGTATGGAGGGTGTGTAATCCTCCTTCCAGTCTTTGGAGTGGGCAAGTCTCTATGATGTGTTCCATAGTTTGCTCCTCTCCACATGCGCACAGTGGGCTAGGGCTACTGCCCCATCTGTGAAGGCTGGCCAAGCAGGGGCCATGTCCAGTCCTGAAGCGATTGAGTGTAGACCACTGTCTCCTTGGGAGGTTGGTGCCCGGGACCTGTTGGTTGGGGTTTATCACCAGCTGTTTGTTTGGGACCTCCTTGGTCTCCCATTCCTCTTGCCAAGCTGTCTGGATGGTAAAGTCAGCTGGGGGAGGGTTTTTCCAAATCGGCCGTCTGGATGAAAGTCGGGCAGTGGGTGGGGTGTAGATATCTGCATGGATTGGTAAGTGAGGAAAATCTTTAACTTTTTGGAGCATCCTTTGAGTTAATGCTGCTCGCCGGATGTGTGGAGGGGCTATGTTTGACAGTACAGAGAGCCAGGGGAATGGTGTTGAGCGGATTGTTCCAGTTATAGTTCTCATGGTTGAGTTGAGCTGGGTGTCTACATAGTGTGTGTAAGATGACCTGGACCAGACAGGGCAGGCAAAAGAAGCTGTTAAGCTCCTCTGCCAGAGTGAGGCTTCTGTCCGATGTTGGAGTCCCTGGCCCCTGTAGTTGGTGAGGGCCTGGATGCCTCTCCACATCTGTCAGTGGTTTCTTGTCTGTCAGGAATCCCTCCACCTTCCTCCTGTAGGGGTTCTTAGGGTGTTGTATTCCTCTTCTCAAGTTGGCTCTGGCAGTGCTGTACAGAGAGCTGCCCTTCTGCCTAAAGGCTGAGATGTGGGCTCTAATCAGAGCCTGGACCTCACTGGTCATCCAGGGTTTCTGGTTTGGACAGACTTGGATGTGTTTGGTGACTGTCACATTTTCTACACAGCATTAAATGTAGAAAAGGACAGACTCGGTGCAGGAGTCCAGGTCCTGCTGTTCAAAGATATTCCAATCTATGCAGGCAAAGCAATCTTGTAGCTGGAGGAAAGCATTTTCAGGCCAGGTTTTAATTGTTTGTTTGGTTGGGTGGAACTCTTCCTGGGGGGGTGGGGTGTAAGCAGGTATTAGAAGCAGGGAGAGATGGTCTGATTGTCTAAGGTGAGGGAAGGGGATGGCTCTGTAGGCAGGCTTAATATTGCTGTAAACATGATCCAGTTTTCTTTCCCCTCTTGTGGGACACTTAACGTGTTGGTGGAATTGGGGGAGTACAGTCTTTAAGCATGCTTTGTTAAAATCCCCAGCAATAATGTGGACTGCATTGGGGTAATCCCTCTGCTGCCTGCTGGCAATGTGCTGGAGGTGACTCCAGTGAGTGCTAAGCTAATGCTAGTGTCAGGAGGGATGTAAACAGCTGTTATAATTACTGCAGTTAGCTAGCTGGGGAGGTAGAAAGGTCTACACAGAAAGGACATGGCCTCTAAGTCCGGTGAATAGTGGCTGTGGATTATTCTGCTGTTATTACACCAAGACTGGAGCACAAAAACACAGAGCCCACCACCCCTGCCCTTACCAGAATGGGTGCTGTGGTCATAACGGACTGTGGTTTGGCTGGTAATTCCACAGTGGCGTCTAGAACAAGAGGGTGAAGCCAAGACTCAGTCCCAATCAGAATAACACAGTCCGGGACGTAGCGATTGTAGGTGATCTCCAATCGCAGCTCATCCATTTTGTTGGCAAGGGATCTTGCGTTGGTGAGGAAAATTGATGGTAACAGAGGTTTGGTGCATAGTTTGCACAGCTGGGTATGGAGGCAAGCCCTACAGCCTTGTTTCTGCTTCCTCTCTTGCCGCCGTCTGCACAGCATGCGGGACCCGATAACAACCCACGGAGCGCCCAGAGGTCTGACGATCTCCTCAAGGATGTGGTATTGATTACCGGAATAAGTGCTGGAGATGGCTGGAAAGCTGGAGAGAGGGAAGCCTGACTTCTCTGCTTCGGCTGCTTAGTTCATTTATGAACCACTCCAAATGGAACACCAGGTTAACTTTTTGTTAATACAAATATCTAATCAGCCATTCCCAAAGCAGCAATTCAATACATTTAGTCATGTAGAGATGGTTATGATGAGCCGCTGAAGTTCTAACTGATTATTAGAATAGGTGAAAAATTGATTTTGGGCTGATCCGAGTATTTCAGAAACTTCTGATCAGCTGGGATTTTCACCCACAATCATCTCTACAGTTGACAGAGAATAGTCTGAATAGGAGAAAATATCCAGTGAGCAACAGTTCCCTGGGCCCAAACATCTTGTTGATGCCAGAGGTCAGAATGGCCAGACTTGACTTGAGATGACAAAAAGGCTACAGTAACTCAAATAACCACTGATTACCCTGTTGATATACTATGAAGAATGAAGGCAGTATGGAACACAACAGGAATTAAACCCAGGAACAGGAGCAGCAGCTCTATATTTTTCTAATGTTTATTATTATTTTATAAAGATATTAATAGTGAATTAATTTACCATGTAATATGATATCCTCTCTGAATTATCACCACACAAACCCTAACTCCGTTATACCCCAATCTGACAAGTAGTTTGTTAAATTTATGTCAAAAATTATTACAGTACTTCTCAGAATGTAGACTAACATGGAATGATTTGTTGATGCTGGCTACTGTTACTATGTGGTGCTTAAAGCACTGCTGCAAGTCACCTGACCTTTTATAACCTAACAGACTATGGGTGAAAGATTCTTTCAGAAATCAAAGGGCATCGCTTTATTTTTAGGAATATTTATGTTCTTTTTTTTTTGAGAGAGAGAATGTCTTTGAAAAGGGTAAAACAGACTGCATAAAATATTATGGGTTTGGGTTTTGCATAGAACCAATTGTTTTTATGTGGTATAATGAAATTTAAGTTCAAACATTCACTCCATTGCCTGGTATGTGGGGTAAGCCAGGGCAAAAAGTTACATGGGGCAGGTTGTTACATCCCCTCCCACACTGCGCATGTGTGGCCTTTCTTATTTTAGACTCAGCACATGAGCAACACACTTTGTACTTTCCCGCTGCACATGAGCCATGCATATGGATCTTTGGACAGGAGGAGGAGAGACAAATGAATTAGGAGCCCTCTGAGTAATTTCTTTAAAATCTGTTGTCTTCTTCATAGTTGTCAGACCATAGGCATCTTGTGCACAGTATGTTTTGGTCATGAAACTCGACTTATCAAGTCACATGGCCACGTGTTCATTTTCATGCCAAGTAGTATATTTCTCCATCCTGGCGGTGTCTAAACTAAATGCTGATGATAGGACAAGTTGTTACAGAGAGACTGGGGCACACTGTTACTGTTGCTATATGGCATTGTGGATTACTGTCAAGTTAATATTTTATAACATGGATTAAATATGTTAAAAAAAAGGTTATGAACATAATCATCACAATATGTGTTTAAGATTTCAAAATGCTAGTATACTCACTGCTGATGAAAACGCAACACAATTTTTGTATAAATACCTTTGGGTCCATCCTATCTGAGTTTGAGTAACAGTGTTTGTATGACTCAAAATACATATAGAACTCATTTTGAGTGGTTGTACTCACTGTCACGACTCACTGCCTTTGAGCGCTGGCTCTCCAGTCTTTTTGAGCTCGTTGTTTATTTTGGGTACTCAGAAGTCAAAAAATGGGGGATTTTAAGGAATGGTCATATTCCCTCTATAAAGATGAACAAAAATGCATATGTTGTTAAATCTCCACAATGCCACGACGTGGCTGTGTTCCAGTAGGAAAATGCTCTCCCATGTGCCACCCAAGTCACCAGGGAGTACTTGTAGCAACAGAACTTTAATGTCCTTTCTTGGTTTTCTTTTTCTCCGGATTTATTCCCCATTGGACACTTGTAGGATCAACTTGGGCAACATGTCTGCCATGGCCAGACAGGAACTGGTTGTGACAATGCAGAAGGAGTGGCTTTTTTTTTTTTTCCCGGTTCCGGTTCCGCCGGACCGGTGGCGCCACACGAGTTGGCTGCCCATTGCAATAGCCTTTTTTTTATCTTCCTTCTTCTTTCTACACCTTTCACTCTATATATATATCACGGACACACAGATCGCCCCAAAGGTCTCCCGAGTCGGCGGACGGAGCCACTGTTTACAGCAGGAGACGTTACAGCAGGAAGAGCTAGTGCTAGCTAGCACTCAACCGCCACCCGGTGCTAACGGAGGAACTCGACATACCGGGAACTGTAGCGAAAACGACGCGGGTGCCGGGCTGGAGTTTAGGCGGCGTGCAAGAAATATAAGACAGAATAATAAAGAGCGATGGCAAGAACCAAGCAGACCGCCCGTAAAATCTACTGGAGGAAAAAGCCCCCCAGGAAGCAGCTAGCCACCAAGGCTGCTCGGAAAAGTGCTCCGGCCACCGGCGGAGTGAAGAAGCCTCACCGTTACAGGCCCGGTACCGTGGCTCTGAGAGAGATCCGTCGCTACCAGAAATCCATGGAGCTGCTCATCCGTAAGCTGCCCTTCCAGCGCCTGGTGAGGGAGATCGCTCAGGACTTCAAGACCGACCTGTGCTTCCTGAGCTTCGCCGTCATGGCTCTGCAGGAGGACAGCGAGGCCTACCTGGTGGGTCTCTTCTTCGCTAAGAGGGTCACCATCATGCCCAAAGACTTCCAGCTGGCCCGCCGCATCCGCGGAGAGAGAGCTTAGACTTTCTGCTGCACATTCACCAACCATAATGCTCCGCACTGTGTGTCTATATACAGTATATATATATATATTTATAGTAATATGTACATATGTTTACTAGCTGTTCTTGTTTTTTCTTGCCTTCTGATTGTTGCTCTGAGTGTTGCTATCCCTGTGCTGTTGCAATCCTGGAATTTCCCCATTGTGGGACTAATAAAGGCTTATCTTATCTTAAATATCCCCCAGGACAACATTAGACAGCTCCTGAGGTCCATGTGGAGGCGTATTACTGCCTGCATTAATGCAAATCGAGGCCATATTCCATATTGAACTTTGTTTTTAAGACAGACATTTTGTTGTGATTTTGAAAAGTCAGGGTGCTTCTGTTTTGCCCAGTTTTAAAAATTGTTGACACAGATTTTTACTTGTCGATCTCTGACATTGTTTTTAAGATGTTTAAAAATAATTTGTGTCC
Source organism: Pholidichthys leucotaenia (assembly GCA_020510985.1). Lineage (NCBI taxonomy): Eukaryota > Metazoa > Chordata > Actinopteri > Cichliformes > Pholidichthyidae > Pholidichthys > Pholidichthys leucotaenia. The sequence goes on along the minus strand of CM035837.1, from coordinate 386,642,902 downwards.
TTTAATTGACCATTTCCATAAAAATGTGTAAAAACATCAAACTTTGGCAGTGAGTATAAATGCTCTTTTTTTTAAATTTATTCTTTTAATGTCTGTTCTTTCCACTACCAGGTAAATTGGATGAGTCGCTATGGCAGACATCAATATATCTGCCATAGCCTTATAGATTGGAGCAGAGTTTTTATGCTAGATTCCCTTCCTGTCACAACCCTGGCCATTTATATCCAGGCTTGGGAGCGGCACAGGGAGTACACTTGTTTGTGCACCCACTGTGGCTGGGCAACCATCCCTCCTCCATTCCATTATTGCTGTGCACCAAGCTGGATGGCAGGAAATTCCATTTTATGGTCTTTGGCATGACCCGGCTGGGACTTGAACCCCGGCCTCCCGGTTGTGGAGCGGATGGTCTACCTCTAAGCCACTCCAGTAAAAAATGATAATATTTTGACTTGGAATTTGAGTGATGTTTTCAGTAGGTTAGCAAATAAACTAAAATTGTTCACTTTACTCAAACACATACATATCAATAGCAAATCTAGATAAAGTCATAATTTTTCAATGGTCTCTGGCTCTTAATTTTTTCCAGAGCTACATTACAAAATCATATAAACAGGACAAAAGCATGGATAAGATTTGCATGAAATAAAATAATATTAACCACATATATTTGACAATTCTAATATATACAGGGGGAAATAAGTATTGAACACATCAACATTTTTCTCATTAAATATATTTCTGATGGAGCCATTGACCTGAAATTTTCACCAGATATCAGTAACAATCCAAGTAATACATACAAAGAAATCAAGTCAACTGTATTCACAAAACAAGTTATATTTAGTAAAGTGGAATGACACAAGAAATAAGTATTGAACAAATGAAGAAAAGAGGTCTAAAAAGGTATAGAAAGCCAAGAAACCAGAAGAAATCCATCAGAAATTAGGAAGTCATCCCACCCCCCATCAGTGCAAATTAATTTCAGCTGGTTAAGTCCTGACTGATAGCCTTTAAAAAGGTCTGTGAATATCAGATTGTCACACCACAAAGAACTCATGATGGGTAGAAGCAAAGGGCTCTCTCTAGACCTTTGCATCCTTATTGTTGCAAAACATTATGATGGCATTGGTTAAAGGCACATTTCTAAACTGCTGAATGTTCCAGTGAGCACTGTTGGAGCCATCATTCAGAAGTGGAAAGAATGTCATTTTACCATAAACCGGACATGACAGGGAGCTCCTCACAAGGTTTCTGACAGAGGAATCAAAAGAATTATCAGAAGAGTTATCCAAGAGCCAAAGACCACTTATGGAGAGCTCCAGAAAGACTTAGAGTTAGCAGGTACTACTGTTTCAAAGAAAACAATAAGTAATGCACTCAGCTGACATTGGCTCTATGCCCACTCACCTAGCAACACTCCATTGCTGAAGAAAAAGTATGTTGAAGCTTGTTTAATCATTAACATTTGCTGTACAACATTTGGGCAAGCCAGTAAAATACTGGGAGAATATAGTCTGGTCAGATGAGATGGCATCCAAAGAGGTGGGAGCATCATTGTGTGGGAGTGTTTTTCAGCACATGGTACAGGCAGACTTCATATAATTGAAGGAAAAATGAATGGACAAATGTACAGAGACATCCTTGATAAGAACCTGTTAAACTGAAACAGAGGAAATCCTTGGATCAGGTAGTCAGATGGTCCAGTCGTTTGCTTGGTGAGTCACAGCTGAGCCTGACATCCCTGTACACCAGACAAGTACAGAGGATGGCCGACTCGATTTTAAATGATGACTCCCACCCTTTGCACTGCAACTTTCAGCTTCTTCCCTCCAGACGGAGGTTTGCTGTCCCAAAAAGTAGAACCCAGCGCTGCAAAAACAGCTTTGTCCCTGCTGCTGTCAAAGAGTTGAACGAGCTATAAAAATTATATTGTACATATTTTATATTTACCTATTTTGTAAGATGTGTGCCTGTGTTTGTGTCTATGTTGAATGTAATTAGTGGCTTGTAAATATGGATGTCACCAACTGCAAAACAAATCTACCTACGGGTACAAATAAAGTAACCTGAACCTGAACCTGAACCTGTTGCCATCTGCCAAGATTCTGAAGATGAAACGAGGGTGGACATTTCAGCAAGACAATGATCCCAAACACACAGCCAAGGAAACTTTCAGCTGACTCCAGAGAAGGAAAATAAAGCTGCTAAAATGACCTAGTCAGTCACCTGGCCTGAATCCAATTGAAAATGTATGGAACGAACTGAAGATCAGAGTTCACAGAAGACACCCACGGAACCTTCAAGATTTGACGACAGTTTGTGTGGAACAATGGGCTAAAATCACTCCTGAGCAATGCCTGTGCCTAGTTTCTCCATACAGGAGGTGCCTGGAAGCTGTTATTACCAACAAAGGCTTTTCTACTAAATATTAAATGAATTTCACCAAGTGTGTTCAATACTTATTCCCTGTGTCATTCCACTTTTTTAAATATAACTTGTTTTGTGAACTCAGTTGCTTTGATTTCTTTGTATGTATGGATTACTTGGGTTGGTAGTGATATCTGGTGAAAATCTCAGGTTAATGGCTCCATCAGAAATATGTTTAATGAGAAAAATTTTGAGATTTTAAATACTTATTTTCCCTGCTGTGTGTATATGCTGTGTGTACAGTGATCCCTCGCTACTTCGCGCTTCACCTTTCGCGCCCTCAGTGCATCGCGGATTTTTCAAAAATATTCATCAAAAATTCAAAATTGAGAAATAATGGGTGGGCGCTAGCCGAAGGCAGGGAGACTACATTAGACCATCACGTGTCAACACGGAGAGCAGCACAACTCTCTGTTCGCTGTTGTTGTGTTGGCTGGGCTCGGAAATCTCGCAAGCTGATTGGCCGAGACGTTTCACCCCGCAAGCTGATTGGCCGAGACGTCTCACCCACCTCCTCTCCCTGCCAAGCACCCATGAAGGGAAGAAAGACCGCATTCATTGCTTTTTATCGCTCGTGTTACTTAGTCTCGCCGTGTGGAACTTTTTGCTGTTCTCTTGTGCCATTTTGTGCGAAATAGTCTTCCCGTCGAGGCACTACGCCGCCTCCTGCAGCTTCAGCTCTATCGGAAGCTGCCCTCGCTGATCCTGAGCCTCCAGCACCTCACGATGAGGCGTCACCTGAGGAGCAGTAAAGCTCTCATTAACCTGTGCAGTAAATCATTTTCATCTTGAGTTACGTATCTTGTTATAAGAATAAAAGAGTTCTAAAAACATATTTATGTACACTTTGTTTACATCTACGTATGTATGTACACGTACACACACACACACGTATCATATGAGAGAGAGAGAGTGAGAGAATGAACGTACGTATTGTTTATGGATGACGTCATTGGGGTGACGCTACTTTGCGGTTTTTCACTTTTCGCGGTCGGTTCTGGAACCCATTAACCGCGATAAGTGAGGGATCACTGTATATGTATATGTATATGTTCATTCATTCATTCATTCATTCATCTTCTACCACTTAATCCTTTTCGGGTCGCGGGGGGGCTGGAGCCTATTCCAGGATCTTTGGGCAAGAGGCAGGGTACACCCTGGACAGATCGCCAGTCCATCGCAGGTGTGTGTGTGTGTATATATATATATATATATATATATATATATATATATATATATATATATATATACAACTTTTGGCTTGCATCAAAACTTTTTTTAATTATCATTCACTTCTGAAACTGTCAAGAATTGCCCCCTCAGGGCAAAGAGGAGAGACCCAGATGCTGAACAGTAGTTTGTGATATTTAATGGGGAAACATAAAAGCCCAAACAGGGCACAAAATAACTTACAAACTGAGTCGACAAGAATAGGCAGGAAAAACATAGGCGGAAACACCAAAACGGGGAAAGGGTTCTGGTGCAGATCAGTTTGAGGCTCCAACAATGAGCGAAAGAAACAACGGGCTTTAAATAGGACATGGAACCAATGAACACAAATGATTGCAGGTGTAGATCACATGAGCGGGCAGGAGGAAACAATGATTACAGACTGGAGTCAGCTGGGAGCAATGAGGGGAGAAGACGGGACTGACAGCTGACAGGAGCACTGCCCACAACAGAGCCAAAGTCCGGAAGTGCCACTGACAGCTGCAGCCCCGGACCGAGAGAACACAACAGTACAATAATAAAGTACTAAATGCCAACAAATATGGACTGAGGGATAAATACAAACAAATACAAAATAAGAGACTAGCAAAACCATGATGATATAAACAGGGGGATAAGAAGAATAAGAAACAATATCAGATATATGAAAACCAACCACGGATAAAATGACAGGAACCAAGAACCCAAGATACAACAAATATACAAATACAGCGGTACTTCTACTTACGAACGTCTCTACATACGGAATTTTCAGGTTACGACACGCCTCAACGGGAAAATATTGCCTCTTGTTACGAAAGAAATTTCAGGATACGAAAGGCAAAAAAGTACGCGCTCCTCGCAGCTCCCGTAGTTTACCAAACGTAAACATACTTGTAGCTGCTCTGCCATTGGCTATCGCCTAGCATCTTCCTGGTATCCCATTGGCCACGAAGTGTTCGGGAAGTTCAGGCAGTTTTACGTGTGTGTACAGTACAGTATTAACTTTTATTCACTATGGGCCCCAAGAAAGTGATGGAGATAAGTGGAAAAGGAGAAAAGAAGAAGAAGAGAGTTTTTTTGTCCATACAAACAAAGCAAGAGATAATAGAAAGGTATGAAAAAGGGATGCGTTTGGTTGATCTCGCCAAAGAATATGGCCGTAATACATCTACGATCGGCACGGTATTAAAACAAAAGGAAGCCGAAGGATTGTTAAAAGCCGACAAAAGCAAATGTCCTTGGATCGGTTCTTCACAAAACGTCAGGCAAAAACCACTGATGAGAGAGAACATGAACCAAAGAAGGCAAAAGGTGACGACGACGACGATAGCAGTTAAACGGTAAATGAACATAATTTTTATTATTCTTTACTTTATTCTTTGTTTTTTAAATTATGTACAACTCTCATTTTATGTTTATTGTGCAGTAATCTAATTGTAACATGTATTTGTTACATGTTTTGATGCATTTTTATGATTTATAAAAAATTTATGTCCGAATTTTGGGGGGCTTGGAACGGATTAGGGCATTTACATGTAAAACGCGTCTCTACTTACGGAATTTTCACGTTACGAAAATACTTCCGGAACGAATTAATTTCGTAAGTAGAGGTACCACTGTATGGAGAAAGGCCATGCGACTGAGCACAGCAGAAACTCCCAGTGCTCAGCTCATGACAGAAACATTGCAGGGTGAACTCACCTTTATTTTCTGGTTTCAAATGTGATGCTAAACGCCAGTGGAAATGCACTCCCACACTGAACCAAACCGACATAATATATGAACACATTGTTTTTTCTCTGTGTAAAGTCTTAAACTTGTGTTACCCAGGCACTGCTGATGTGAAACTTTAAAAACTGCACAGGTTGCAGTGTTTTAGTGAGTGGGAGTTCAAACAGCGCAAAAGCACACAGAAGACTGGCTCTTTAGAAGAGATAATGACCGTACTTTGGCTCCATAAACTGTCTCAGATTTATTAACGGGGATTCACGTTGGGCCTCGTCAATCTGGTATTGGAATTCAGCGTATAGATTTGTGAGGAACTATGGGTCTAACACCTAATATATATTAAAGAGAGTGTGATATATGGTCTATTAAAGTCTGTTCCAATTTCGTTGCGAACTTGCTTGCAACTTTCACAGACCCCCGGAGACAAAACGCAGCAGAGACTGTGATGAACGCGCTCAAATAGGGCCCTTCTCTGTGACATTATAAAGACAGCTTTCAAGTCCTTTCCGGGAGCTGTAAGCCTTTCTTTTCTGTTTGCCCCTCTGGAGGCGTTTTAAAATGATCGATTTTTACATTATTTTAATCCAGTGGACTGACGTGTTATTGGAAAGAGGAGTGATGGATCTGGATGTGCAAGACTGGGCATTGATCCCAGGGAGGAGGGAGGTCGGGTCGTTTCCCCGAGAATCTCCTGCCACGCGCACACTCCCCTTGCACCCATTGTTGCCGGGGTGTTTCGTGCACGTGAGCGCGAGCTGGAGCCAATTCGCCTCGCCGCCGCTTTCCTGAGAAGTTCATTTCCTGTGAGAAAATCCGTTAACCGCGGCACCGCTCTGTAACGGACGCATTGCCCCGGTTGCTTTTTGCAGTACGTGCGTAAAACTGCTGGTTCCCCGTGACGTGTTCCTTGTGATGACCTGAGTATCAGGTGGACATCTGACGCGTGGAACATCGATTTCCATACGATAATAAATCTGCTCCACCTGGCGAGGCGAGTCTATCCGGCAAAAGCGGTGCGCACTTTGCAGCAACTCGTGGATTAAGCGCGACGCCCGAGATCGGTGGCAAGCGGCGCACGCACGCGACAGCGAGCGAGGAGCGAACGGAGGTAAGCGCGCACTCGAGCTGTGAGCGTTTTTCCCCTGGAACGCGCGCAGACAGACGGCGCTGCTGGTGAGACGGCAGACTGGAGGAGAGCAGGTGGGGGAGAAGGACGCGCGGCGTGAGCGCACGGAGACAAAGTTCCTCTGCGTCCATTTGGGGCACGGTGCCAGCGAATATCTGCGCTGTGCTTCATTGAAAGTTTGGGATCTGCACGGGGAAGAGTCCGCGCATCCCGGGGAGACGGGCGCACGCATGGATTTCGGAGAGGCGCCGGCGCTTTAGTGCGGAGGAGCCAAAGAGATATCCAGCCATGCTTTGGGTCGCGTTTGTTCCGCTTCTTATTTCCTGGGCAGTGGGAAACAGGACCGCGGAGCAGGTGCCGTTCTTTCACGGCCATGTATTTGAGAACTCGTCACCGGGGTGCCGGGTCAACGGGCTGAGCGTCCCGGTGAAGCGGCTCAACTCACAGAGACCGTGCTGCGCCGCGGAGCCCGACTCAGCGACAGCGCACTTCAAACTCCTGGGAGACGGCAGCGACAATTTCCGCGTCTTTGCGCACCACAAGCGGGGACACATTTTACTTAAGACTTCTAGGGTTTTGGACAGAGAGGAGCGCGCCGAGTACTCTCTGGGTCTGGGTCTGTGTTGCGGACAGTGTGCGGGACCCTCTCCACAAGAGGAAGGTGAGTCCCCCGTTGTCACCGAGGTGGCGTCCATTAAGGTGGACGTCCTGGACACCAACGACCACCAGCCCACTTTCCCCGGTGCTGAGGTGAAGCTGAACCTGGACGATGCCACCGCGCTCCGCTCGGCCGTCTACACGTTCACGGCGCGGGACGAGGACAGCGGCAAGAACGCCGAGCTCATCTACTTTGCTCTGCCCAAAAACGGGAGTTTCTACGCTGTGCCCAAAACCGGTGACATCCTCCTGGTGGACTCCATCCTAGGACTGGGCGAACCGATCAAATTTAAAGTGTTTGCCCGAGACCGCGGGTGGCCGCCGCGCACAAGCCAAGCCATGGCGGTGGAAATAAACCCACGACAATGGCCCGCTGCGCCCGCGTCCAGTCCCCAGATGGACAACGGGAAGCCAAGGGCGCAGAGTAAACCGCCATCCCGAAGGGCCAGGTCAGCAATGGAGTCTGACAGCCCGGTTTTAATCAACGTGTCCGAGGACGCAGGGATCGGATCGGTGGTGATGAACCTGAACCCGGTCAGGTTCCAGGCGGCCACGTTTGAGCTGATGGAGCCCGACGTGGAGAGCTCGCCGGTCAGCGTGAGTCGGGACAGCGGGGATATAGTCATCTCACGGAAGCTGGACCGAGAAACGGAGCCTCTGGTGGAGATCAGCGTCAAGGTGCTGGATAAAAGAGGTGAGGGAACGACTGACCGCACGTGAGCGAGTGGCGAGCCGGCGGGTGAGTGGGCGAGAGAGAGAGAGAGAGAGAGAGAGCGCGCGCTTTGGTTGATTTTGTGCGCCTTTCTTCTGCGTGTCCACAGCTGCTGTGCTTGTAAGAAATATTCTAAATCTCAAGCATTTTGATATGATGTGCATACATCTGAGTTTATCATTTTTGTACTGTGCGTAAATACGCACAGGAGGAGATAACTTTTTTTTTCTTTTGACTCATTATTTTTACATTTTCCTAAAAATATTTTTGTTGGACAAAAGTTCTGAGTGTAATTTAATTTTCCTTTTTTTTGCACCAAACTTTTTTTTTTTGTTGTTATATATAGTCTTGAGGCTGTATTGTGTCTTTCAATCCACCCAGTTATCAAATTCCGTTCAGTGACGTGTTTGAAACCTGACATGCTACGGTGTGAGGCATCCTGACGTCAGGGTGGAAGCAAGAGTGGACGTCCACGGAGTCAGTGGTTAGAGGAAATCCATATGAACCCACAACAAAAGGTAGCATATCTAGATGGCTTTCAGTGATGGTTCTGACGCGGGTCATCTTGCTGGTGTAGGCACTGGCCACCGCGGCGCTTCATGACCTCACCTTTTACAGACAGCTCCAGGATGTCTGGCCACCTGTGGCCACTGAGGTCCGATAGGGCAATGGAAGCAGAAATGTGTGGCCGCCCATCGGGGGGGGGGGGGGGGAGTCTGTGCTGGAATGTCCTGCGCTTACGGTAGAGGTCAAGCTGAGTGACCTTCATCAGCTGTGATGATGATTCGTGCGCTTGGGTAGATGAGCGCTGCGTGAATGTGTCTGCCACAGCTGCCAGCAGCAACAGATGCCGAGGTGTCAGGGGAAAGGAAAGGCGCTTAACCGCCACCTTACCAACAGGTTAATTATCACCTGCGGATAAAACAGGGTAGAGAGACAGAGAGAAAGTTAACACGCTGTCACATTCGCATTAATAAAAGCATATGTAACGAGATCAGTGAGAATGTCTAACCATTTTACACCTTTGAGAATAAGAGAGAGAATAATTCTGAGTTTCTTTTTTCCATAAGAGAATTATTCCATTAAGACCAGTTAACAGTATCTGACTGGAGCAGTGACCCAATCAATGTGACCTATTGGTGCTGGTAATTTGAACTATCCTGATGCAGAAAATAAGCTGAGCACGCTCCTGGCACCCACTGCTAATTTACACTCCCAGTAACCACATGCAGCGTTAGTTGTTTTGCCACGACAGTTTCCTTTGGACGCAGTCGTTAAAGGAAACTAGAGTGAAGTGTGGCACTTTGCAGTTACAGTAACGCAGTCTGCTTCAAGAGAGCCGCATGCAAAGGTACAGTCAAGGCTGTTTACAGTGCATGGTGTCCAGTGGTGTGAAAAAGTGTTTGCCCCCTTCCTGAGTTCTCATTTTTTGTATGTTTGTCATACTTAAAAGTTTCAGATCATCAAACAAATTTAAATATTAGACAAAAATAACACAAGTAAACACAAAATGCAGTTTTTAAATGAAGGTGTTTATTATTAAGGGAAAAAAAAATCCAAATGTACATGGCCCTGTGTGAAAAAGCTGATTGCCCCCTAAACCTAATAACTGGTTGGGCCCCCCTTAGCAGCAACAACTGCAATCAAGCATTTGCGATAACTGGCAATGAGTCTTTTACAGCACTGTGGAGGAATTTTGGCTCACTCATCTTTGCAGAATTGTTGTAATTCAGCCACATTGGAGGGTTTTTGAGCATGAACTGCCTTTTTAAGGTCATGCCACAGCATCTCAATCGGATTCAGGTTAGGACTTTGACTAGGCCACTCCAAAGTCTTCATTTTGTTTTTCTTAAGCCATTCAGAGGTGGACTTACTGGTGTGTTTTGGATCATTGTCCTGCTGCAGAACTCAAGTGCGCTTCAGCTTGAGGTCACGGGCAGATGGCCGGACATTCTTCTTCAGGATTTTTTGGTAGACAGCAGAATTCATGATTCCATTTACCACAGCAAGTCTTCCAGGTCCTGAAGCAGCAAGACAGCCTCAGGCCATCACACTACCATCACCATATTTTACTGTTGGTATGATGTTCCTTTTCTGAAATGCTGTGTTACTTTTACGCCGGATGTAATGGGACACACACCTTCCAAAAACTTCAGCTTTTGTCTCATCAATCTACAGAGTATTTTCCCGAAAGTCTCGGGGATCATCAAGATGTTTTCTGGCAAAACTGAGACGAGCCTTTGTATTCTTTTTGCTCAGCAGTGGCTTTCGTCTTGGAACTCTGCCATGAAGGCCATTTTTGCCCAGTCTCGTTCTTATGGTGGAGTCATGAACACTGGCCTTAACTGAGGCAAGTGAGGCCTGCAGTTCTTTGGATGTTGTTGTGGGGTCTTTTGTGACCTCTTGGATGAGTTGTCGCTGCGCTGTTGGGGTAATTTTGGTGGGCCGGCCACTCCTGAGAAGGTTCACCACTGTTCCATGTTTTCGCCATTTGGGGGTAATGGCTCTCACTGTGGTTCACTGGAGTCCCAAAACTTTAGAAACGGCTTTATAACTTTTTCCAGACTGATAGATCTCAATTACTTTGTTTCTCATTTGTTCCTGAATTTCTTTGGATTGCAGCATGATGTCTAGCTTTTGAGGATCTTTTGGTCTACTTGACTTTGTCAGGCAGGTCCTATTTAAGTGATTTCTTGATTGAGAACAGGTGTGGCAGTAATCAGGCCTGGGTGTGGCTGGAGAAATTGAACTCAGCTTTCCAAAGATGTGATAAACCACACTTAATTTATGTTTTAATGGGGGGCAATCACTTTTTCACACAGAGCCATGTAAGTTTGGATTTTTTTTTGCCCTTAATAATAAATACCTTCATTTAAAAACTGCATTTTGTCTTTGCTAATGTTATCTTTGTCTAATATTTAAATTTGTTTAATGATCAAAAGCATTTAAGTGTGACAAACACAAAAAAAAAAAGAGAACTCGGTAAGGGGGCAAACACTTTTTCACACCACTATACATAACTTCCAAAGACAGAAACAATTTTTACATCAAGGCTACATTTTATTGCACCGCTTTGGAAAATGACATGTATAGATAATTACAATTTGCAGATTTTTGCAGATTTCGGATAATTCGGTTTGATGAATTGTTGCACATAAGTGTATAGCTGAGAGAGACTACCATCTCCTGACAAAAAGAAGAGAGAAATATAGTCACTGATTCAAACTTTTCAGATGAATAAATCATAAGTAAAACTCACTCAATTCCACTTTCCCATAGGGAGAGACAGCATGCTACAATCCTTTTTTTTTTTTTTTTTAATCCAAATGAGCAATCCTCCTGGAGCAAGATGTAACACTGGCCAGTAATTATAACTACCTGCAAGTCTGGGTCCTCCTCAGTCCTCAGTACAGCTGGGTGTGGATCCCTTGGGTGCTTTGGAATCCAGGTCGGGGCCTCGCTGGATCTGGGTTGTCTGCCCACATTTCACATCCTCACTAATGACTCCTGAAATGTTCTCGGGGCCACAACGGGGCAGCTCTTGTAGTTTGGTTCATTGTCTGGATGGAAGTGCCCACTGCTGTCAGGGAGAGCTGGTGCCATGTTGGTTCTGAAACTGTCTTTAAAGATGTCACCTAGAACTTTTGGGAAAACTGGTGACGATTTGAGCTGCAGCACCATTTCACTTCATTTATTCTGTCACAATAAGCAGAATAGGTGTCATTTTTGCCTTTTTTTTAAATCAAAACAATTAAGATTTCTTATATTAACATAGTGAACTACATACGTAAAGTTTATTTTAGAGTTGCTATTTAAAACTTTCCTTATCGTCATCTTTTGATCTTACACAGACACAAATTCAGCAGCCTGTAGCTTAACAGAGGCACTAATTGGCTTAAAGATTGAAATGGAGCCACAGTGATGTTCAAAATGTAAGAAGAAGAAGAACAGACAATACAAAAACATGGATGACTGGCATCCAGTTGCTTCGCGGTTTAAGATGTGTGAGCGGCCTGCTCTGCTGTGGTACCTGGTTCAAATCCTGGCCAGAGTGGTCCTTTCCAGTTTGTCTCTTCTCTGCTTTTAATCCCATTTTCTGCCTCTCACTTCATGGTCACTATGAAATAAATGCAAAAAAAATGCCCCAAAATGTGTATTTAAATGAGAAAACATAAATTAGGAATACAGAGGATGACACCAGCAGATTTTTTTTTTTATTTATTTATTTAGCTACAGTGTTTCAAAAGAGAAGGGAAGACTTACATTACAGATTGTCCCATGTATACATTATATGGACAAACATATTGGGCCACCCAAACCTTACTTTTATGAAAACCTATATTCCAAATCTGTAATATGGAGTTGGCACTGTTTGGCAGTTATAACAGCTTGAACTGTTCTGGGAAGGCTTTCTGCCAGATTTCGGAGTGTATCTGTGGGATTTTTTTATTGACCAGTTCCTCCAGAAGAGCATTTGTGAGGGCCAGGGTCACAGTTTCCTCACTACTTCTTTCCAAATGTGTTGGAAGAGGTTGAGGTCAGGGCTCTGTGTGGGCCATGGAGGTCTTCCACTCCACACTTTTCCAACCATGCCTTCATGGGCCTTGCTTTCGCCACCGGGGCACAGTGATACTGGAACAGAAAAGGATCTTCCCACAAAGTTGGAAGCATAGAATTGTCCAAACTGTCTTGGTAAGGTGAGGTATTAAGATTTCCTTTGAAGGAAACACCTAAATTTAATGATTAAAGGGATTGGTCCAATACTTTTGTCCATATGTTGTATTTTTGACACAGCCCTCACAATGGCAACAAACAACAGTATGTATCTGTAGGCCTGCCGATGTTTGCAGCGCACCGACAGAGATCCATAGTTTTACCAAAAGTCCAACTTCAGACATCACTGACTTTTAGAGTCAGTTCAATCTATATCCACTTATTTTGGGCCCCTTTACACAGACTGAGATCACTGGGTGACCAAAAATTGACCCGACCTCTCAACAATCACCTAAAGCCTCAAAAAAGCTCTTTCTGTGCAAATGTTTGGGAGGTTGTTGTATGATTTTCATAGCGATCTACAAAGATCTTTGAAAGATCCTTGATGTCACTGAGAGACTAGTAGAGATCATTGAGAGACCAGGAGAGATCATTGAGTTTGTTTAGCAACCAAAGAGGTGAGGTTTCTAGTGCTCTTTTACCCCCTTTACACTGGGTTGGAGATTGTTGAAAGGTGGAAAAAATGGCCAGATCTCTCAATAATCTTTCAAAGATCTCTCAGCAATTGCCAAGATCTCGCAATGATCACTCAGTGATTTTCCAGTGATTTCCACGGTTGTCACAGTTGAGAGATTGTTTTGAGTCACTCCAAAACAATCTCTCAATGATCACCAAACGAAAGCAATTTTTCAACAAACTCTCAATGAACTCTCAAGGATTGCTCAAAGATCTTATCTATGTCCCAGTGATCTCTCAGTGATCTTTCAATAAACTCTATTGGTCTTGCATTGAATGCTCAGCAATTCCTCACTAATCTCTTTCTTAGCAGAGCTTTCTTCAAGCCCCATGTGGTTTTTCTGCTGGTGCAGAAGTCATTGGTGTAAGGTTGATTAATGATTCTAAGGTGGTGACTGTAGATGTCTTTGTCTTTGTGCCTAGAGTAAAAGGGTCAGTGTGGCTAGTAGATAACAGTTCTTTTATACTAATACTGGGGGGAAAACACTCCAGATAAAAGTTTGTTCATTTTCAGTTTTGGTGGAGGTATCAGTATCAGGGTTCTACAGTTTCTGCCCATTTTGCATCCATATACACAGGCTAAAATAAGGTAAAAGAAACATGGAACAGATTTTACCAGCTGATGAAAACTGTATGTAGATGATGTTTTCTTTTTAATATATATCAAAAGTTAAACGAGTTTCATCTTGTCTGACGGGTTGAGCCAATTTTTGGTCTCACAAATTGATAGTAATAAAACACAGGTGACAGGCGGAACAACGCAACTCTTACCAGGAATGAGTTATAAAGATATTGCTGGAGGGGGAAAAACATGATGATGTTTTGTTTTCAACCTTTATTCAAAAGCTATGAATATTGTTTGTGAGACGGAGTGACAGGGGTGTTATCTGCATTTATATGAAGAGTTGGAGCCCATTTGGGAAGGCATCTCAATATGAGCGGCATATTAAAGCTGCATACTGTGTTTGTCCCAATTCCTTTTCTGACTGGTGTTTGTTGAGGTGATTAAATGTTGAATGTGCCTTTTGTACATCTACTGTATGTCTCCTAAATTGATGGGTTTAAAAAAAAAATCCTAAAAGCTTCTATGTTTAATTTGGGGGGGGGGGGGGGTTCATTCATTTTCATGACCCTACTGTTTGCTACTTCCTGCTGATAGACGGCGAGTTTCCCCCCTCCGGGCTTAGCAGCGGGAGGGGGGCGCGCCGGGATCATCGCGGCGTCTCGAGCGTGAGGAGCGCATCGTCAGTCCCCTTGTCGGTGGCTCGGTTGAAGTCTTTTAATCCGTTTGGAGTGGAGAGTCCTGCCGGAGCCGCGACCTCCCTCCATCTGCTCGCATCATCCCTGTAATCCCATCTCATTCTCTGTCTCTGTGTGGCGTTTTCACCCCCTACCCACCGCAAACTCCCATCTCTCCCTCTCTCTCGCTCTCTCTCTCTCTTGCTCGCTTACTTTCTCCTTCTTATTTTCACTCTCACTCCAGGGATTTAGGTTTGAGTGGAGGCTCAGTTTAACGCTGTGTGACAGAGCAAGTGTCTGACATGATTCTTCGAGGGGCAGCTGCGTGTGGGTGATGGTGGGGGTGGCGGTGGTGGTGGGGTGTCAGGATCTGAGACGGTATCATCTTGTATGTGTTTGCGGTCTGCGCTTCAGCAGCGTGCCAGTTAAGCGCATTCCTCATATAAACAAACACGTTCACACAGTCAGACGGTGTTTTGGAGTCAATAAGGATGCAGCACGGTTAATGCTGTGATAAATCTCCAGGGAAAGAATAGAGCTGGGTGTCCTCTTCAATGTTGTTTTTTTTTTCCCCTTCTCATTCCACAGTCACTCATAATATCAAGCAAGATAGTACTGCTCTTCTTTTTTCTTTTTCTTTTCCCGGCGTAAACCCTGTGTGGGTTGGAGCTTGATATCCCCAGCCCCTCACTTCCACAAGTCGTTTAATACTGTGCCAACCCCAGTAAGAGCACCGAGCGAGTGCCCCATTAATTTCCCCCAAAGGTTTTTCCCTCCTCTCTAAAACAGCCAATATGAGACTTCTTTGACTCCTGTTGGCAGAATGATTAATGGAATGATTAATGTGATTAAATAGTTAAATGATTAATTTGGTTAGTCATGCAGAAGTCTTTTTCTTCTGGTTCCACAGCTTCCTAAGTTGTAAAAAAAAAAAAAAAAAAAAGAGACGCTGATTGGTCTGCCACAGTTTTTCCTCCTCTGAAAAGCCACGGCTATGCTTTTTATTTAAAGTAGCCAGTTAACACTGGATAAAATTGAAGCAGTTATTATAGAAGGCTGAGGTGATGATAATAGTGCACTATGGCAGGGCTCAGGAACAATTCTCATATGTTAAAGTCATTTCTTATACAACAAATACCTATATCAGGTGGCTAAAAAAAGAAAATGAAAGGCCACAGTGGAGAGTCACTGCAGTTTAAAGATTTAGTTTGGGGTATTTTTTCCTTCGACTTTGTCTTTTTACCATGTCCCCCCCGTTCCTGCATTTTTAGGGTCTCATTTTTGCATCATTTCAGTGTTTCCTCAAAGAAAATGTCAGAAAATCATGTCAGTTTCCATCAACCATTATGCATATTTTATGCTATTTTACCTTGCATTTTAAATAATCAAAAATGTTGGCTCTGAGTAAGAAATGGTAAATAATATAAATTAAGGCCTTGATCAGGGAAGAACACTAACTGGCATTTACTGGATAGTGTCTTACAGGCTATAATCTGGGAAAATAGCTGCTTCCTCACCAGCCAGTGGGTTTAATGACAGTCACTTTATCGCTCTATTACCATAGTGAGGGCCTACAGGAAGAGCATCTGCCCCACAGCTGGGAGGATGGGGGTTCAAACCCCAGCTGAGTGATGCCAAACACCATAGAAATTTGTATTTTCTAGCTTGGTGCTCAGCGTAATAGAATGGGGAAATACCCAGCCACAGGGAGGAACATAAGCCCCTGTAGTCCTAGTGTCAGTCCCAAGCCCGGGTGAATGGGGAGGGTCCCGTCAGGAAGGGCATCTGGCGTAAAATCTCTGCCAAATCCAAAAATATCATGCAGCTCCCAAGACTTTGTGGGACTAACACAAGGACAGCTCACATCACTCACTTCTTATATTCTTCTGCAGAAGGTCCCACCTAAAGGGTCAAGTCTAGATGGAAGTTAATTTGACAAAAATGACAGTGTGCCTTTTAAATTTAGAATAATTTCAAAATTCCATTACAGTCCATCTTAATGTATCAGACTTTATACAAAACAACAGTTGTAAATCTCATTGAATCCTAGCCTAAAACATTTAAACCATTTAGATGAAATACCTTCAAACTATCAATTCTGTTGCTTTTAAAAAAGGCAAATATGCAACTAACATTCATTGTCAGCTATTGGTAGAGGACACGTGCTATAATGATATGTTTAAACAATCTGCAACATAGAACAAATGAAATAGTTCTAAGTGGTATTAGCAGCCATAGTGAATCCACTAGTAAGCAGTCATCTGTTTTAGTAGCACATGTGAAACTGCTTTGGTTTCTGCAGAGTTACATTGTATGAGATTAAACTCATTTCTTTCCAAAGTAAAACCACAATATAGCTGCAGTGTTTAAACACAGCAATTAGCCCATTTCAGAGCTCCACACAACTCTCAAGATGTCTTGTACAAATTTGCATATCCGTTGCAAGTGCAATTCTATTTTGAAATGCAGTTTGAGCTGCTTGAATGCATCATCAGTCACTGCTTCCCCAACTTTGACACAGAGAACTATTCCATTAATTTCTTTCTGTTTGTCTTTTCCCAAATGTTCTTCTGACTTTGAATAAGTCTCATGCTGGAAATTTTATGTGACATTAAATGCTTGGTACTTTTAGGGCAGTGCAAAGTAAATAGGCGTCGATCTTTCTTATTAGGGTTTTATTGCTCATAGAGGAGGCAGGGTTTGGATTCCCAATTGTCTATTTGTTTTTTCCAGATAAAACATATAAATAACTTCTTTTAGCAATCACGATTTTTATTTCTATAAAGCTGCAACTTTTAGAGAAATTAAAGTTTGTACAACTCCTTTATCCAGCCTGTTGTGCAGTGGCTGGGATTGTTTGGCATCTCAAAATTTGAGTCCATGCTCTTCAGCTTGAAAAAGCTGGAATCTCCAGTTTAGGTTGGGGATAATGTCCTGTCTCAGGTGGAAGAGTTCAAGGATCTCAGAGGGTTTTTTTTTGTTTGTTTTTTTTCATGATTGAGTGGAGAGGAAGATTAATACAAGGATTATTAACTGCATCTGTACTGGTCCTGCATGGTGAATGAAGAACTAAGTGGAAGACAGAAGCTCTCGATCTGGCCAAGGGCAACAAGCTGGTGGTTCTGACCAAAAGAATAAGTTCAGGGACGCAAGCTCTGGGGGAACAAAAAGCTTTTTTTTTTTTTCAAAGGCTGGCTGCGCTAGTTATAAGAGATAGGATTCAGGACTGAGTCATAATGTATAGCAGAGGCTCAGAGTAGAACTCTGTCAGTGGAGTGGGTTCAGTCTCATGACTGGGATGCCTCCTTGTTGGCCTTAAAGTGTTTGGAGATGGCCAACCATGATGTGAATCTGGGTCTGGCTGAAGAAATTCTATGTCTCAATTGGCTTGGGGACACCTTGGTGTTCTGCTGGAAGAGCTGCAGGAGCTGGCAGGAGGGAATGAAGTTGGGCCTCTCTGACTGGACTGGACCTGGATAAATGCAGAAAAGATTAAATCAAATGTAGTTTTTCAGAATTTTAAACAACTTTATTATGATGCTGTATGATAATGTCTTTCAATAAATCACCAGAGGCTGCATGATACAAGATTATCATGATACTTGTGTCACACTGCTGTATTATCATGATTTTGTGATGCGCTGAGTATTGTGATATCACGTATTATGATTTCCTATCCTGATCTTTGTCTTGTTCAACTCCCAGCTAGATCTCAGCAGTCACTCCTTTGCTGTGCTGACTGAACCACCATTATTTGCAAGCTTGCTTGTGGCTAACTAGTCCAGTGTTTTTCATGCCATGGTATTTTGAGGTTTCTGTGGAAAATTATCTAATTTCACTTGTTAATTGGTCCAAAAAAAATGCAAATAATTTTCTGTTGTTGTGCATGGGTTCTGTAGGTACCTTTGCACAATCATGGCAAATTAATAGCTTTTTTCTTAGATCACTCACACACACACACACACACACACACACACGCACACACACACACACACACGCACGCATACTGGTTTTCATGTTTGATGGGGACCAATTTTCTGATCGTCACTTGTGGGGACTACCCTTTCTACGTAGACAGATTCCTTGCGTTTAGATAGATAGAAGATTAACTTGACACTCCAGGGGTGCAGGGGGGCAACATAATGATAGGGGAAACACTGAAGTGAAATTAGATAAATACATTGCAGGTGGGCAGGTGTAGGACTGGATGGGATTTGTTTGCGGTTGTTGAGTTTTCCTTTTCAGTATGTTCCCCTCTAGGCTAGCTCTGTGTTTACTTTCAAAGAAAGAGCTACATGTTAGAATGAGGCACCTCTAAGCATGTTAATTGGATGCCAGAGCTGTCCAGTTTTCATGGGCAATACCACAGTTGCCTAGGGTGTTCTTGAGGGAGTCCTTGTATCTTATAAGATAAGATAAGATAAGCCTTTATTAGTCCCACAACGGGGAAATTCCAGGATTGCAACAGCACAGGGATAGCAACACTCAGAGCAACAATCAGAAGGCAAGAAAAAAAACAAGCAAGCAAGAGCAGCTAATATACATATGTACATATTACTATAAAATATATATATACACACACACACACACAGTGCAGAGCATTGTAGCTGGATGGAATAAATATATGAATATATGAACACACAGTGCAGAGCATTGTAGCTAGATGGAATAAATATGTAAATATATAAACACCCACAGTACGGAGCATTGCAGCTAGGTGGAATAAATATGCAAGTATATAAACACACACAGTGCGGAGCAATGTAGCTAGATGGAATAATATGTAGATATATAAAAACACAGTGCGGAGCATTGTAGCTAGATGGAATAAATATATAGATATATAAATATAAACACACCCAGTGCTGAGCATTGTAGCTAGATGGAATAAATATGTAAATATATAAACACACACAGTGCAGAGCATTGTTGCTAGATGGGATGAAACAGCATAACCGTCTACTTAGTTATCCTACATGGTATGATTATGTGCCCATACATATTCTCACCCTCCATAGCGACCGGTATGTTCCTAGTTGTATGCCGGAGAGGACCATTGTGTAAGTCTATTGCATCTTTTGCATTCAAAAAACTATTAGTTTGTTACGTCTTTTTGCTATCTCTGCGAGCAGCCCTGCTTAGGTTGTACAGTCTGACAGCCGTTGGTAGGAAGGACCTACGAAACCTCTCGGTTGTGCACCTGGGATGATGTAGTCTGCTGCTAAATGAGCTCCTCAGTGCATCCAGTATGTCCTGCATAGGGTGGAACTCGGACTCCAGCAGAGATGACAGTTTAGCCACCATCCTTCTCTCTCCTATCTCCTCCATCGGATCAAGGCGCTGCCCCAGGACAGAGCTAGCTTTCTTAATCAGTTTGTTCAATCTCTTGCTATCGGCTGCAGTAATGCCACTGCCCCAGCAGACCACTCCAAAAGTGATGGCTGATGCCACCACCGTGTCATAGAATAACTTCAGCAGCGCCCCTTGTACACCAAAAGACCTGAGTCTCCTCAGCAGGAACAGCCTGCGCTGTCCCTTCTTGTAGAGTGCGTCAGTATTGTGTGACCAGTCTAGTTTATTGTTCAGATGAACACCCAGGTACTTATAGGATGTCACCATCTCGATGTCTGTTCCCTGTATATTTACTGGTGCTGTGAGGGGCTGCCCATGCCTGCGGCAGTCCACCACCAGCTCCTTAGTTTTCCTCGCGTTGATCTGGAGGCAGTTCCGATGGCACCAGTCCACGAAGTCCTGGATAAGCCCTCTGTACTCAGCTTCATCTCCGTTGGAGATGAGACCAACGATCGCAGAGTCATCAGAGAACTTCTGTAGATGGCAATGTGTTGTGTTGTGTGAGAAGTCCGCAGTATAAAGAGTGAACAGGAAGGGAGCCAGCACCGTTCCCTGGGGGGCCCCCGTGCTACTGATGATCGTGTCGGAAACACAGTCCCGGGTTCTCACAAACTGAGGCCGGTTCGTGAGGTAGTCCAGGATCCATGATGACAGGTGCTGGTCCACCCCTGCGCGCAGCAGCTTGTCCTTCAGGATCATCGGTTGGATGGTGTTGAAAGCACTGGAGAAGTCAAAGAACATGATCCTCACCATATTCCCGGGCTTCTCCAGGTGGGACAGAGAATGGTGAAGGAGGAAGATCACCGCATCCTCCACCCCAATGCCATGCTGGTAGGCGAACTGGAGTGGATCCATCGCTGGTTCCACCAGGGGGCGGAGATGAGCAAGGAGCAGTCTCTCCAGGGTCTTCATCAAGTGGGACGTCAAGGCCACCGGTCTGTAGCTGTTCAGGTCTTTGGGGTGGGAAGTTTTTGGTACAGGTACCACACAAGATGTTTTCCACAGCTGTGGTACCCTCCCCAGTTTCAGGCTCATGTTGAAGATATACGTCACAATCCCACACAGCTGGTCTGCACAGGACTTGAGGAGCTTTGCGCTGATGCCGTCCGGTCCCGACGCCTTCCTCGCCTTGATCTTCCTCAGCTCCGTCCTCACCTGGGTCTTGGTCAGGGTCAGGATGGGGGGCTGTGTGTTGGGAGTGGGGGGGGTGTCGGTGGAGTGGGGAGTGGGCAGCAGGACTTGATTTCTTAGAGGCAGCAGTGGTTGTTGTGCAGACAGGGGGGAGGGCGGTTGGTCAAATCTATTGAAAAACAGATTCAGGTTGTTCGCCCACTCCCTGCCCCCCGTGGCCTAGGGGGAGGTATTCTGGAGCCCCGAGATGGTTTTGAGGTTTCTCCAGACCCCGCTGATGTCGCTTTGTTGCAGCTTGTCCTCCATCTTCTTCCTGAAGCTGTCCTTGCCTTCTCTGATCTTTCTCCTCAGCTCCCTCTGTACGGACTTCAGCATCTCCCTGTTCTCCGACCTGAAGATCCTCTTCTTCTCTCTCAGAAGTGTTTTTATCTCAGGGTTGATCCAGGGTTTGTTGTTTGAGTGACGCCGTATGGTCTTGGTGGGAACGGATTTGTCCACACAGAAGCTGAGGTAGCCCGTGAAGGTGTGAATGAGGCCATCGATGTCCTCACCATGTGGATCGCAGAGCTGCTTCCAGGCGGTGGCTTCAAAACAGTCCTTTAGAGTGTCCATTGTCTCCTCAGACCATAACTCCACAGTGTGCATGACCGGAGGTTGTCTGTGCACTAGGGGTTTGTACACCGGCCGGAGATGAACCAAGTTGTGATCCGATCTCCCGAGTGGGGGGAGTTGTGATGAGGTGTACGCCTCCTTAGTGTTTGCGTAGAATAAATCCAGTGTTTTATTGTCTCTAGTGTGGCATGTGACATACTGGGTGAACGTGGGTAGAATGGGAGACAGTGAAACATGGTTGAAATCGCCTGAGATGAGGAGAAGAGCATCTGGGTGTTCTGTCTGCAGCCTGCTGGTTACTGAATGGATGACGTCACGTGCTGTCCCAGCGTTCGCCGTCGGATTTGCATAAACAACAATGCAGATCACGTGTGAGTGTTCTCTCGGGAGATATGTAGGCCTCATGCTAACAGCTAGCAACTCAATGTCTTTGCTGCAGTGTCATTGTTTAACAGTGATATGTCCCGGTCTGCACCAGTTGTTGTTAACATACATTATCACTCCACCGCCCCTTGCTTTGCCACTGTCTGGTGTTCGGTCAGCTCGTATCATGTGAAAACCCTCCAGCTCAGTGTTAGCATCTGCTGCTAGTTCAGTTAGCCACGTCTCAGTAAACAAAAGGAGAGAGCACTCCCGGTAAGTGCTATCATAACGGGAGATAGCCGCTAGCTCATCTAACTTTCCCAGTATCGACCGTACATTTCCCATGACAACAGATGGAAGGGAGGGTCTGTACCTTATATTTTTTGTCCTCCGCCTTATTCCAGCCCGGCAGCCGCGACGCTTTCGCCTCAATTCTCTCGGTATGTCGAGTTTTTCCAATGGGACCGGGTGGCGGTTAAATGCTAGCAGCTCTTCCCTGTTGTATCGTATCCTGCTATAAACAGTGGCTCCGTCCACCGGCTCAGGAGACATTTGGGACGATCTGTGTGTCTGTGATATAAGTGGGGTGAAAAAAAAAGACTGATCAAAAGAGAGAGGAAGGGAAAAAAACTCGGAATCGAGCCGCTGTTGCAAAAGGCAGCCTACTCGTGTGGCGCCGAGAATGAAGACCAATAGGCAGTTGCCCAAAGAAAACAATCTTTGAAAGCTGGTGGCTGGCCGGTAAATCATAGCTGGGTGTGTGTGAGAATAGCTTCAATACTGGTGGTCTTCACTTTCTTCATAACCTCATTGTTTGTGAAAAAAAATCTCTCCAGTTGATGTTCAGGATGGAATGAAGGCAGCACTGATGAAAGTGCTCCAATAGTCTGAGGTGGCAAAAGTCGGTGACCCATGTTTTTGATATGAATAGAGATGTGATTATGACAACAGCATGGTATACAGGAATGTTTGTGCTGATCCTCAGAAATTTGTTGTCCCACACATGCTTGTGAAGTTGCCAAAGGCACCAATTGCTTTTGCCAAGTCCTTGTCTAGTTCAGCATCGGAGGAAATCATGCATCCAAGGTAACTGAACTGGTTTATTCCACTCAACAATGTTTCACCAATCATGGTGCCAGGTTTTTGAAGGTCCAAAGAACTTTGGTCTTCCTTAAACTAACTTTCAGGCCAAAGAACTTTGCAGCTTCTGCAAAGCTGGAGGTGATCCGCTGTAAACTCACTTCCGAGTGCCCCATGAGGGCTGCGTCTTCTGCAAACAGTAGCTCACGAACCACTTGGACTTAAAATTTTCTAGGCACTTGGAGCCTTCTCCGGTTGAAGATACTGCCATCTGTACAATAGCAAATCAAGATGCCATCATTTTCATCTCGGTCATTGGTGGCATACTGAAAAAGGTGGTAAATAAGGTTGGTCCTAGGATGCAACCCTGCTTCACACCATTATTAACTGGGCCTGATAGTTCATTGTTAAGTCAAACTTAGTGGTGCAGGTTATTGTATAGCTGCTTTAACTAAGTTAAAGCAGCTATGCAATGAATGAAACTCAATACAGTATCCCCACCACAAAGTATTGCGATATTACACTGCATTGATTTTTCCCCCTCACCCCATTCCTTATAATTCATGTCACAATAACACTACTTACAATTGAACTGAACTACTTGCATTCATAAAATTCCTTATTTCAGCAACTCAGACGTACTGCTGTTTTTCACGGAATTTAGTTTTTAGTTTCTATATGTGGTGGTGGTGTGTGTATGCATGCAAGCGTGAGATTTTGGTTAATGAAGAGAAACAGCTGGCTTTAATCAAGAGAACTCCAGATTTCTGCTACTCTTGACTAAATCAAATACACACACAAACAGACACATACTGTAGTCAAATATAAACTGAGGCATTCATGAACATCAAGTGTATCTATGCGGTGGCCCAAAAAAAGTGTGTTTTTAGGCCGTTCAGTTATACTTAACTTCTCGAGTACACACACATACTGTACATTTGTCACAATATACACCATTGTGATTATTGTGCATGCTGCATTGCCAGAATAACATTCCATACAGATGGCAGAGAGGGAAGCCTGTTAGCTGCATATGTTACTCGTCTTTTGTTTATTGAGATGAAACGGTCTGCACTCATTTGTTCCTTCAAACAGCATAAATATCACACACTTGATCTCCTATGCACACATGTATACATGCAAATGAGTGCACATGCATGGTTAGCTGCATTAGCCTACATAGTCCTAATGTAAAAATATAAATGATTTTTTTCTACATTTCTTTTTATGTCATACTCTTAAAAATGAAAACAGCACACACAGTCACAGATGGACAGTAGATTTTGCTTATCATCCAGAGTAACTGTGGCTTTATCAAGGCATTTAACCCTGACCTAACAGCATTTCACAGCAAACTTTCATGCTTTCTTTCCTCATTTACTCTCCTCAGTGTCCAGCGATTCTTGTTTCTGTGTCTTTTATATAAATGGCTAATTAAAACCATAAAATAGTCAAAGTTTGCACCAAGTTATCACTGCAGTTATTGAGCTTCCTTGAGTCACTTTCAAGAGTTTTTCTCATTTGCTCCCACAGAAAGTTCTATTTTCTGGGATTCTAAATGTTGTTGCACAGAGGGAAAACAGCCAATTTGAGTTTACTAGGCTCACACTCAGATTGGTGACTTGAATTCTTCAAGCAACGGTTTGCCAATTGCAGTTTGTGGAAATCCTTATTTGCAACTTCAGATAATGTCAAATTTGCTGTGGAACTGCGAGGTTTTGCTGGCACAGGTTTCTGGTTCAGTGGTTCATTGGTGCTGTATGAGCAGAGAATGGAAAATGCTTTGTACCATTAGACATTCTACACAGTAGTTTGTAAAAATTTGCTAAAATAGCGGTGGTTGAAAACGGACCCATAAAGTGTCAAAAATTGCCTTTCTGGGCAGAGAAATGAGACCCATGTGCTGAATTGCCGTTAGTGGAATTTATTAAACACAAAAAAAGGCAATACAAGTCCCAAAGGGTGTACAAAAAAAACCAAAGTCCAAAGACAAACACTGGAAAAAACTTACAAGAGAAGATGATTCAGGAAAAACTCATCATAGCAGAATTGGGCTCTGGTGGCAATGAGGAAAAAAGGTTCAAGACCACGGCAAGGACAGAAAAATGCAGTGGTCTTAAATAGGGCAAAACATAATATGCTGCAGGTGTGAGTACCAGAGCAGGCAGGAGAAAACATTGATTGAAAATCTGGGGCAGCTGGAAGAAATGAGAGAGAAGTGGCCAGGCTTGACAGCTGACAGGGCGACACCCACGCAGAGCACAAACCTGGAAACGTCATCTGACAGCTCTCAACCCTGAGAAAGAACACCACAGTAAGGATGTAAAGAATAGACATACCAAATACAGACTGATAAATAATCGCCAATGGTAAAAAACATGAGTGTAACAAAACTGAAACATAAACAGAAAAATAGAAAGCAGTATGAGAATACTGAACTCAAAAAGGCACAAAATAATACAGCAAGTAAATACAGATACAGAGAAAAGCCATGAGCCTGAGCCTGGTGAAAAATCCAGAGCTCAGCTCGTGACATAAAGCTGTCAGTGTGAATTTAAAAGGGACACATTGTGCTTTTTCACATGTTTGCATAGTTCCCAGAGGCCTCAATAAAATGTCTATGATAGACTATAGTCAAGATTTGTGTTGTAGTCAAGAACAGACCGAGATCAGAGTGTAGAAAGACCAAGGGCCCTATTAGGACGATCATCTGCACACTTTTCCTCCAGACTTTCTGCCGTATGCCAGTGTTTTTCTTAGTTTCTGTCAGCGCATTGTCAGTTTTTTACGCTTTGCATCACACCATCAAAATACCAGTAGACAGTGCACCTGCTATGCACTGGGGGGAGGCACATCATTTCAAAAAGGTGTGGCAGTGCACAATCTAATGCACATTACTATTAAAAGAATAAGAAGATGAAGCCAGCTCTATTGTCATTCAGTCCATACAGCCAGTCGTGTACAGTAGAACGAAATTACATTTGTCCTATCTACAATGTTAATCACATCTAGAATCAGAGGGGTCGCTGCCATGCAAGGTGCCGCCACAAACAACTTCTCCTTCACCCATTCTATTATGCTTAGCACCAAGCTAGAAGGCAGGAAGTACCATTTTTTTATGGTCTTTGGAATGACCCAGCTGGGACTTAAACCCCAACCTTCTGGTTGTGGGGCAGATGCTTTATCAACTAGGCCACCACTCCGGTATTATAGTGCATTCCATGAGAATCTGCTCTTGATCAGGAAAAGGGAGGTCTATCGTTAGAAGCATATTGTTTAATGATATTTCAGTGGCATGTTTTGAAATCACACAGCTCCGGCGCTCATGAGGAAACAGATCTTATTTAATAGAAAGAGTTGTAACAGTCATGATATAATCGCCTGTCATTTTAACCTTTTGAGTGTGAGATTTTGCGTGCCCCTAGTGGCAGAGCGCAGTGCTGCGCCTGTCATCTCATTCTGACATGATCGGCTCCATTGAGGATTTGTACTGATTTGTACCGATCTGCCAATTTCAGAAGGTGGCAGACATCCACTGGAGGACTCAATGGATGACGTGTAATACACCAAAGAAGAAGAACTCCTCATTTCCTTTTCCTGTTTTTAGCATTTTAGCCCAGAAAGCTAATATGGCTGCCGTCCGTCATCGTGCACCGTCACTTAGTCAGCTTTGCACGTGGAAAATAGTCGTGGGATACATGCGAAATTTATGTGGGATAATCATAAGACTTTGTAGATGTGGTAGAGAGCGTAAATGACTGACAGAACGCAAAATAACGACCACGATGGGTGAAAACGCAGCGACCACGCCAGCCAGCCAGCCCCCCTTTGTCAATAGTAAGTGAGGAATTTCTGTGGTTTTTTTTTAATATTGTACTGATTTCTTGTTCATATACTTTGAAGATAAGATGATGAGATACCTCTGTACAAAAAAAGGTGTCAAAAGACCGAACCATTCTTTGTGTAAATACATCCAAAGTCCAGTTTTGACTGTGTTATGGAATTTATAGAGGTGCCATGACATTATGCAAATTAGATATGTAAATTTATTCCTATCTGAAACTTTGAATCATATTTTACATCCTTCTAATTGACAGTAAGCCATTATCTCTTACCACTATCAAGTTATAGCGTTGGAAATCTGAACTATTTTATCGACAGAAAATATTTACCACTCTTGACCACTAGGGGTTATGTCACAATTCAGTGACAGACACACTCAAAGAGTTAATTATATGATGACCACACATTTTTGTTTTTTATTCCCTCTACATTCTCATTTTAATTGTGGAATTACCATTGGAGTCTATAGATTAGGCATTATTGTAGGATTTTTTTTTTTAGGGGAATGAATGAATGAACAAGCTGTGTGATGTGCGGCGCGGAGGGGGTGTTGTCTGATGAGATGTATTGCATTCACATTTTCGTTTTCATCATAGACTTATTAGGGATTAATGTGTTTATTTTTAGGGGAATAAATGAATGAACAAGGTATTATATATTAATTATGGTTACTATTATTATTGTGTGTCATGGGTGACTACTACACCTTTCCGGTTCCGCCACCACCCAAGGTATAAAAGGCCTACCCATGAAGAGGCACGGTCTCTTTATGACCAGCACCTCTGTCTGTACGGGAGCGCCTACGGTTAGTGTGAGTCTGTTTAATAAAGTTCCGTTCAACTGCATCTTCAGCCTCATTATTGGAGTACTGGTTATGGATATAACATTTGGTGATGAGGATAAAGTTATGGAGAGAGGAGTTTCTAGTATTCGGCCATTTTTGGAGCTCCCAAGCTTCCCAGTTCCCTGGGTGAGGTGGTTTGCAACATTCCAAACTTATTTGATGGCATTGAACCTTGGCGAATTGGAGAAATGACGTGCACAAGCGATACTGGTCCATAATCTCGGCATGGAAGGGCAACATATTCTCAGCACATTGGGAGCGAGTGATAGTTTTGAGGATGTGGTTGAGCTAATGGCGCGCTACTTTCGCGCTCCTGAGAACGTCATCGTCCGACGGATCCAGTTCTGACAGCGATGCCAGTGGCCAGGAGAGTCGGTGCAACTGTATATCGCGGACCTGCGCTAGCTGGCTGGAGAGTGCCAATTCGGGGCTTTGGAGGAAGAAATGGTCCGCGATCAGGTAGCAGAGCACACGCTTTGTTCTGCGGCATGGTCCAGGCTCCTCACGCACTCTGGTGAACTGACGTTGAATGCAGCTGTGGAGATAGCTCAACAGTACGAAGCAGCAGATAAACTATCAAAAAGGACTTTGGTGAGAGAACAGCGTTGAGACAGTCTGACTCACAATCAGCAACGCAGGCTGTGAACCCGGGTAGCGATGATAGCACAGAAGATAAAGAGGACTACGCTACCGCCATTAACATTAGGTCCACCCCGGGGTCACCCAGATGTTTGGGCTGCGGGTCCACCAAGCACCGATACAAGGCGAGCGAGTGTTCAGCGAGGGGCAAACGCTGTGGCAAGTGCGGACTACTGCATCATTTCTCCAGGGCCTGCAAAAAAGTGAGCGATGGGAATGGCGACACAAGATGGATTAACCAGCCATGACTCCTATGGTTATTCACACCGTCTCCCCAAACACAGACAGGTGGCTTTATTGTGATGTGATGCTGGATGGCGTGAAAGTGCCGTTGTTGGTGGACACGGGCCCAGCAGTGTCTGCATTGAACTGGCCTACTGTGAGGAGTTTGTTCCCATATTACCGTGTAAAAGGACTGTTGATGCCATATTGTGGCTATGGAGGTTATAGACTAGCCATCGTGGGTTCGCTGGAGCTGACGGTGAGGTACAAGTCAGCTGTGGTCTCAAACATCCAGTTTGTGGTAACTATGAGGGGGTCGAACGTGATGGGTTGCGACCTGTTCTACAGACTGGGCTTTACAATCACCAGCGGTACTGGAGAGGAGTGGTCGGGCCACGGTTTGTGGGACCGACCTGGTCCGTGCGTGGTGGTGGATGCAGTATGGGACGAAAATTGTCCTAGTATTCTGGGAGATGGACAGGACCAAACCACCCAGGGCTATCGCGGGGCAGTTCTGGTGCCAGGGCCCAAGTTACCCTGGATGTGGGAACTGGGCAGCACGGTGGGACGCCTACGATGGCGGGTGGAGCTGTGATGATGGTTCCCTCTGCTTCCGGAGTTCGGTCTGGAGATACCAAGAAGCAAGGGGCTGCAACGGCTTTGCCGGCATTTAAAATGAAAGAGAGCGGGGCAGGACCAGCTGGCACGGTGGACATATGTGCCACACAGCAACACTGGAGGCCGAGTCGGGCTTCACATGGGGTCGGCGGAGCGGTTCGACCCAGAGAGGAAGCCCGGTCTAGACGTCATGGACGTTTGAAGCTGAGTCGAGCTCCCCTGTGGGTCGCGGATGTGGTTCGACCCAGGGCGGAAGCTTGGCTAAGAGGACTTCACAGCAAGAGGAAACGACATGAGGGCCAGGGACGGCTGCATGTCGTGACCATCCGGGAGGATGGTTATCTTCAGATGTCCAGTGGGTCGTGGCGACACCCCAATGAACTGAGATGTACCAGTGAGGAGAAGGAGGTGTCAGGGCGCCAACGTGGTTCATCTCTGGGGGTGAAGCGTGGAGGAAGTTCTGGTCGGGACCCGCCAGACAGGTCTCCGGGAGTGGTCTCCCCATCAAGACTGTATGGTGGCAAGGGGGTGATATGTTTTGGGGTTGACCTATTAGCATGGTAATGTTTAAAATGTTAATGTCTGCTCTATCAGGGCTGTGTTATTGTTGTGTTCGCGTGGTATATGCATAAAAGTGGCCAGGTTGAGTGCTCATTTAAAAAAAAAAAAATGCCCAACACTGTCTGTACTGTTGCATTAACTTGCATGTTTGATGTGTAATTTACCCAAGTTGTGGGGTGAGGGTGTTGGATGGGGGGCTGGCACAGCGGGTTGTGGATGTACATATTGTCTATTCGTTGAGTGTTTTGATAGGCTTTGGATTGTACATATGTTCTGGCATTATTTTTACATGTTATACTAGGAACACAGCAGCTTATTGTGTCCTACGGACTGTTTCATATTTGAGACGGCAGAATAATCCATCTGGCCGTGTGGAGGTGGGGCCGAAGCCCACCTGTCCCCCTCTAGTTTTAGTTATTTGTGTGCATGGATAGGCCCTGTTATTATATTTACTGTTAGTGTGGGATTCAGGTCGAAATTTGGGTGGGCTTAATGGTGTGCGTCCTGGACTTTTCTATGGGTGGGGGGTTAATATATTAATTATGGTTATTATTATTATTGTGTGTCATGGGTGACGGCTACACCTTTCCGGTTCTGCCACCACCCAAGGTATAAAAGACCTACCCAGAAGAGGCACGGTCTCTTTACAACCAGCACCTCTGTCTGTACAGGACCGCCTTCTGTTAGTGTGAGTCTGTATAATAAAGTTCCTTTCGACTGCATCTTCAGCCTCATTATTGAAGTATTGGTTATGGACATAACACAAGGAGTGTGTGGCATTGTACTTTTCACTATAACTCCCCGGGTTTCCAGCTGGAAGAGACTGGGACAGAGACTCCCGCACAAGATGGGGAAGACCCTCGGTCGGCGAAAGCAACAAGAGAGGGAGCCCTCCATCTCTCCATGGGCCGGGGGTGACTTCCACGCTATCGTTAATGAAAGTTTATCTAAATTTGCACAGGCATCATCCTCTTTGCCTGAAGGGTCAAACCCATTCATGTCTGTGTGTTGCATCTGTGCGCATTACATTAAACCATTCAGCTGATTTTTTCACTCCATTTTTTACTGTTTGTTCGTTCTAACATATCTAACTAGGCATCAACTGTAATTGGCGTCTTCCTTATTACCAAGCAGCATTACTATCGTGTGCATTTTGCCTCACACGCATGGGCTTTGGTCAGCACAAAACCCATCTTAAACTGTCATGATCACAGTTCACTGTAGATAATGCTCCTCTTTGCATTAAAGGGATGGGCATGAGTGCTTTGGATTGGATTATCCAAAACACACCTCTGAATAATTAGGCCACCCTCTTTGCACTATGCGCTGGCGGAAAGTTTGTTTTTAGGCCATTGTGATAAGGAAATGAACTTGGAAATGCCCATAAATGTGTTCTGCATCACTGACAACTGACTAAATGACCACATCGTTGTAATATGGCCCCAAGACTTTAAGGGGTCGAGACAAATCAAGACCAAGACCAAGCCACACAGAGGTCAAGTCAAGACTAAGATAATGTAGATGTTGGTCTTGTACTTTACTTGGTCTCAGTTTGGTCTTTACCCATATAGTCAAGACAAATGTCTTGTGGGGCAACCATAAAAACTGTGGTTGCTCGGTTAAGCTATAGGCCAGCTGCACTACAGGTGTTTGGCTTATGAAGCTCACAGAGACAATTCTACTTGAGACCACCCCTCCATGGATTGCCCCCTTATCGTGGTGGAAGGGTTTGTGTGTCCTAATGATCCCAGGAGCTAGGTCATTGGTGACAACTTACCCCCTGGTAGGGTCTCCCAAGGCAGATTGGTCCTGGGTGAAGGGCCATACCAAGAGCGGTCCAGTTGATCCCCATGAAAAAGTTACAAGGACTTATTGTATCCAAAGGAGCTACTTGGGCCCTGCTCCAGCTGGCTCATTATCTACAGGAGGTAACTGCTGCCCTTGCGACCTGGACCCCCAGATAAGTGATGGATGATGAATGGATGGATAGCTGTAACTGACTGGGACCGATGCTGTGATCACGAGACATTTCGAAACTATTTGCGCAATAATCCAAATGGCGACTGCTGTTGACTGAGCTTAAAACAAACTTTTCCACAGGTAGTTTTTTTTCTTTTTTGTAATTAATTCATTAACTGATTGTCTGTGTTTATCTTTATTTTTTCGTACGGAGCTGGAGGAACTAGAGAACTACATCGACGAGTCTTATTACCGTTGCTGTGTCATGGAGCAGGCGAGTGTGTGTCCCGTCCCTGCTTCTCAGTCTAAACGACCGAGACCCGCAAATTCGCCAAAAATAACGCCCGAGAAATCTCAGCAGGGCACCGAGGTTAGTGACATCCTTTTCTCCATTGAGAATAAACTTACCAGCATGGATGGTAGACTGGCGCTGGTTGAGCTCCTTCATAAAGAGTTCCAGAGTTTGCGGGAGAGTTTAGAGTTCAGTCAAGCACAGCTCGTCTCTCTCGTAGAGGAAAATAACAGCCTAAAAAAGTCAGTAAACACGCTAACCACGCGGCTTGGCGTTGTTGAGGGAAAAAAACGAAAAATGAAGGAAAGAGTTCTCAGTTTGCAGTCAGGCAGCATGAGAGATAACCTTGTTTTTTCTGGAATTGTTGAAAAAAATAATGAAAATCCAGAACAGCTGGTCCGTGAATTTATCTCACCACAACTAAAACTATCCCCCGAAGTCACAAATTCAATTACCTTCCACCAAGTCCACCGAATTGGGCAAAAAAATTCCCAGAATAAACGTCCTAGACCTATTGTTGCCAAATTTGAGCATTTTAAGCAAAAAATTTTGATACAGAGGCAGGCTAGGCAGCTTAAAAACACCAATTATGGTCTAAATGATCAATTTCCACAGGAAACCTTGGAAAGGAGAAGGAAACTTTTTCCCATTAGGAAACAAAACATCCAAGAAGGTAAACGAGCTATTGTTTCTGTGGATAGACTGTATATAGATGGCAAGCTGTTAATGGATGAAATTATAACGCCCTGGTTATTCTAGAGCCTATTTTTTTTTTTTTTTTTTTTTTTAGCTACAGGTGGAAAAAGAGTGCGATTGTGCTCAGGTCTCTTACTCTTACTCGATCTCAGTTTAATCTTCTTTCAAGATGGCGACCGGGATGGTCACACTTTTTCAGTGCTGAGACAAAGTCACTGATTTTGCCATTAAAAGTGGCTGGCCTGCAGCGATCGGCGCTCGTGGCGAACACGCACGGGCTGAATTGCCACCTCCGTTGGATTGCCCTTTAATCGCCTTTCTCCAGCGACTTCCTGCGCCTTCCTGAAGCGATTGCTCAGCTAACACTAGTTAGCTTAATGCTACCTGAAGCGATTGCTAAGCTAACACTAGTTAGCTTAATGCTGGCGCCAGTCTCTAAATAACTACCTACAGCGATCGGATATACCTCCGGTGGATTACCCCTTTGATCGCTTTTATCCGGCCACTGTGAGTAAACTGACCAGCAATTCCAGCGCTTCCTTGTGATTCACTGATGTGCCCTACCTGAAGCGATTGCTAAGCTAACGCTAGTTAGCTTAATGCTGGCGCCAGCCATTCCACCTAACACCAGCCTGAATCAAAGCCCAGCTGCGAGGCCCAGCGGGGATACTACCAGGCAGGCGGCTATTTGTTTGACGGGGCTCAGCAGAGATTTCACCCAGGCAGACGGCAGTAGGCGGCGGTGCCCAGCGGAGGACTTACCGTGACTGCAGCGGCGGTGTGCGACGAGACTACCCGAAGCGATTGCTAAGCTAACGCTAGTTAGCTTAATGCTGGCGCCAGTCATTCCACCTTACACCAGCCTGAATCGAAGCCCAGCTGCGAGGCCCAGCGGAGATACTACCAGGCAAGCGGCTATTTGTTGACGGGGCTCAGCAGAGATTTCACCCAGGCAGACGACGGTAGGTGGCGGTGCCTAGCGGAGGATTTACCGTGACCTCAGCGGAGCTCGGTGGCAGCGGCGGTGTGTGACGAGACTCGGTTGGAGGAGCGGGACGGGAGACCAGTTACGGCGACTATGAGCAACGAGACCAGCAACGGAAGGGGCTAGTTGGCTAGCTGAGGCCCAGCTGGATTCGAGGACGATCGGATCAGATTCTGGCGATATAAGCAGAATTTATTTTACTATCCACAGATTTTCCTTTTCCTTCTTTCCAAGAAGGACTGAAGATGGCTGCCACCGGATTAAAAAGTGGGCTGATGGGCACCACTAATAAGCCTTCTCTACTTATCTACTTCCTCTTCGTTTTGTCTTTGTGTGTCTGGACCTGCAACAAGAAGGATTTTCCGACAAACTCAACCAAAGGTGAAGTTAAAAAGTTTTATCTGTATGGATTTGGGCTTGGACATCTCACCCTACACTCTATGTGGTCTTTAAAAGCCCTGAGCAAAAACTTCCAAATTAAGGCAAACATGGCTGTTAAGCAAAAATCACAATATGGCAGAGGATATACAGTTAAAGTTCTGTTAGTTCTGCTACTTCTGGCAGGAGATATTCACCTTAACCCTGGACCTGCCACTATTAAACAGCAGACCACTGGGTTAGCACAAAACCGAGCTGTACAAAAGCAAAAACAACATTTATTTTTCCAAACTGTTAATCATGCACGAGTTCTTTGGGACACCAAGGCTAAACCAAAGGGGATCCTCGGCGGTCATTTAAACATACGGAGCATAATCCCCAAAAGAGATGAGATTTCGGTGTTGCTGTTGGACTCAAATCTGGACTACCTTTGTCTCTCAGAAAGCTGGCTACACAGTAACATAGACACTAATACGATCGATATTGTGGGCTACCAGTGTTTTAGAAAAGACAGGCAGGTAGGGAGGGGAGGAGGTGTTTTAATTTACATCAAAGAGAAATATAAATGTCAACTGGTTGATTTGAATACTTCACTTGAATGTTTAGCTGTTAATGTATGTCTCTCTCCGGTAATGAATTTCAACATTGCAGTAGTGTACAACCCACCGTCACACAACTCTTCCTTTTATAATGAATGAAGTGATCTGGTTAAACAACTTGAGAAGAACAGAGAAACAATAATTCATGGTGACTTTAATATCAACTGGTCTGATAAAAAAGACAAACAAAAACTGAAAAGCCTCATGACTAAATTTAATTACCAGCAAATCATCAAAGGACCCACCAGGATAACCAAACAATCCAGAACACTTATTGACATGGTATTTACTAATAAACCAGAACGAATAACCAGAACCTATAATCTTGTAACTGGTCTCTCAGATCATAACATGGTTCTTGCTGTCAGGAAACTTACTAAAAAGCGACTACAGTATTTTGGGGGAGTCGATATTGACAAATCAAATTTTATTATCCCCAAATCAAAAAATGAGGAGTTTGAACATTACTTAGAGAATCAAAATTGGGATCAGCTCATGGCAACATGTGAAGTAGATGATTGTTGTAATTTTATAACTGCAACAATCACAAAGTCTATAGAAAAATTTTCAAAGCAAATTAAAAGTAGACAACAGAAGATTAGCCTACCATGGTTAAATAATGAAATAAGAAAACTTATGAAGAGGCGAGACTATGCACTGAAAACATCACTAACCTCCAAACTACAAAATGATCACCTTGTGTACAAAAGTTTAAGAAATAAAGTGGTACATGAGCTGCGAAAATCAAAAATATCTTATTACAATAAACTGATAGATCATGCAAAGGGTAACAACAGTTCCCTATGGAGGCATTTAAATAACTTAACTAATAAAAAAAACGATCAGAAGGGGGTAAAGGAACTTAGAATCAATGGCAAGACCGTCAGTGACAAGGCTACTTTGGCAAATGAATTTAATTCACACTTTGTGGGCTCTGTGGAAGACTTAACAAAAATTTTTGTGCTGCCAAATGTGCTCAACAACACAAATTCCATACTCCCAACAGATACTTTTCACATCGATGAGGTAAATGAGAAGTTAATTGCTGGTATTGTTAAAACACTGTCAAACTCAAAAACTAGTGATATCTACAATATGAGCACCTCCTTTCTCAAAATGCACAGCAAAATATTAATCAAACCACTGACTCATCTCATTAATCTCTCCATTAGGTCTAGTACATTTCCATCTGGCTGGAAAAAAGCTGTCGTCATACCAGTTCATAAATCAGGCAGTAAAGACGATATATGCAATTACCGCCCAATCTCTATCTTACCAGTCCTATCTAAGGTTCTTGAAAAAGTTGTAGCTACACAGCTGATAGACTACTTACAAGACAGTCAACTTCTTCATCCACATCAATTTGGTTTTAGACCAGGATACTCAACAGAAACAGCAAATTGTTGCCTTATTGAAAACGTCAAACAGTCCTTGGACAGGGGTAATGTGGTAGGAGCTGTTTTTCTAGATCTCAAAAAGGCTTTCGATACTGTAAACCACAGTTTGCTTTTATCCAAAATGGTATCTTTTAACTTCTCCCCAAATACATTAGAATGGTTTGCATCTTATCTCCAGAATAGAGAACAGTGTGTAAAAGTTCACCAGGATAAATCCTCATTTTTAAACAACCGCATGGGTATCCCACAAGGGTCCATTCTTGGTCCTTTACTTTTCAGCATTTTTATTAATGACTTGCCGTTACACTGCTCAGCTGCAACATGCCAACTTTATGCAGATGATGCAGTTATTTACACAGCTGCCAAGACTCCAGCACAGGCTGCAGATGTACTGTCTACAAGTATGGTTGATGTCCAAGAGTGGCTCCTCAAGAACCATCTATTGCTGAACCTTCAGAAAACAGTCTCAATGTGCTTTTCAATCAAAAAATGTAACCTGCAACATTTTAAAGTTAATATACATGATCATGACATCAGTTTAGCTACAGAATTCAAATACCTTGGCATTGTACTAGATCCTCAACTCAAATTTAATCTTCATATAAAGAAAATTTCAAAAACAGTAAAAAAAAATCTGAACTGCTTTAAATTAATTAGATATTACATACCTTACGAAGCAGCTGCACTGTATATGCATTCTATGGTTTTTTCTCATATATCATACTGTTTGACAGTCTGGGCTCAAGCAGCCCCTTCCACAATAAGACATATAGGTTCATTATATAATCAAACCCTAAAAATCTTGGACAAAAAGCCCATTAGGTGGCATCACTGTAATGTTTTAAAAAAATACAACCTATTGAGTTTTGAGAGCTTCATTGACCTCTGTCTTCTGAAATTAACGTTCAAATGTTTCCATAAATCAGCACCCGAGCCACTTGCTGGTTTCGTCCAAAGACAGGACAGCAGCAGAGCCACCAGGAGTTCTGTTAACAATAACTGTAAAATATTCCACCGCAGAACCACATTTGGACAAACGGCTTTCTCTATAAAGGGCAGTCACATCTGGAACACAATGCCAAATGAAATTAAAATAATAACGGACTTTAAAACATTCACTAAAAATGTTAAAAACTGGCTGAAAAATAAACAAGAATGTACTCATGTATGAATTATTTGTCTGCAAAGTGAGAGTGAATGAAGGGAAGGAATAAATGTGTTTGTTTATAGTGAGTGGCGGAGGGAGGAAGGCCTGAAATAGGCAAATGTGAGTTATGTTATATGTGTTAAATGTGAGTCAGGCTGTTTTATTTGTGTATTTATAATATTTATGTTAAAGGTGAGTCAGGCTGTTATATTTGTGTATTTATAATATTTATAATTGTGTATTTATAATTTTTCTGCATTGATGTATGTGGTTATTGTGTATATTTTTATCTTGATTCTTTTTTCTAAAGCCCATCCAGGGACAAGAGTTGCAAATTAGCTAATAGCTATACACTCTATGTGCAACACATCAGATTGATTGTCTTTGATTAATTGTCTATGTTTATTGCACTGTCCCTGTCAAATAAACTAATCTACTACTACTAATATGTTAACATTTGTCAAAATGTTTATTTCTTTGTTGTTGAGGTTGTTGTTTGTTTGTTTGTCGGTTGTAGTTAATTTTTTTGAAGTTGTTAGGTCATTGTTGTATATTATCTGCATTTTTTCACCACTTACTAACCTTTATGTCCGTTTTTTCTCATACTTCTGGTTTATAGGAAATAACTTGAAATACATGTACTCCATTTGCTTGCAAATGCAGGCAAATGGAACAGAGGCATCATGCACGCACACCCAATTATATATGCGGAGGTGTATATTTTACACACAACATATATACACACATACTGTATATGCATACATTACAGTCATATAATCACATAGGCACATTTAGTTAGTCTTTAGTACATAACCAGTTAGTGAAAACATGTCCACATTTAAGTTTGTCACATGGAACATACGTGGAATTGGTACCAGGGAGAAGAGGCTCAAAGTTTTTAATCGACTGAACGATCTACAGGCAGACTTTGTCTTATTGCAGGAGACACATGTTTCTAAGTTGTCTGTAGATGCGCTCACCTCCCTGGAATTCCCCCTCATGTACTCAGCCAGCTTTAATTCTAAACAAAGGGGGGTAGCTATACTGGTAAACAGAAGAATACGCTTTGTTGTGAATAACACCATAACAGATCCGGAAGGTAGATTTATAATACTAAAAATCTCAGTCCAAAATTTGGATCTATGTATTGCAAGTGTTTATGGCCCAAATGTTGACAACCCATCCTATTTTCACACTTTTTTCACTTCTCTTTCTGAGCACTTGGACACAACACTTATAATAGGAGGTGACTTCAACCTGGTAACCCTGCAATCGACAGGCTCAGTACATCGGGGAATTACCGAAAATGGCAGGCTACTGACACTCTCAAACAGTACATGAATGATTTTGGTCTTTCCGATGAATGGCATTCTCTTCACCCAACTCTTCAGGAATACATTTTTTTTTCATCAGTTCACATTCATGTCTAGATTTCTTTTTAGCCAGTAACTCTATTGTGAGAGACATCCCAGACACTGAAATATGTTCAAATCAAGCTATTAGTGATCACCATCCAGTATCTCTTACACTAGTAAATAGGAAAGCTACAAGGGAAACTAGGAGCTGGAAATTTAATATACAGTGGGGCAAAAAAGTATTTAGTCAGCCACCAATTGTGCAAGTTCTCCCACTTAAAAGATGAGAGAGGTCTCCAATTTTCATCATAGGTATACCTCAACTATGAGAGACAAAATGAGAAAAAAAAATCCAGAAAATCACATTGAAGGATTTTTAATGAATTAATTGGTAAATTCCTTGGTAAAATAAGTATTTGGTCACCTACAAACAAGCAAGATTTCCGGCTCTCACAGACCTGTAACTTCTTCTTTGAGAGGCTCCTCTGTCCTCCACTCGTTACCTTTATTAATGGCACCTGTTTGAACTCATTATCAGTATAAAAGACACCTGTCCACAACCTCAAACAATCAGACTCCAAACTCCACTATGGCCAAGACCAAAGAGCTGTCAAAGGACACCAGAAACAAAACTGTAGACCTGCACCAGGCTGGGAAGACTGAATCTGCAATAGGTAAGCAGCTTGGTGTGAAGAAATCAACTGTGGGAGCAATTATTAGAAAATGGAAGACATACAAGACCACTGATAATCTCCCTCAATCTGGGGCTCCACACAAGATCTCACCCCGTGGGGTCAAAATGATCACGAGAACAGTGAGCAAAAATCCCAGAACCACACGGGGGGACCTAGTGAATGACCTGCAGAGAGCTGGGACCAAAGTAACAAAGGCTACATCAGTAACACACTACGCCGCCAGGGACTCAAATCCTACAGTGCCAGACGTGTCCCCCTACTTAAGCCAGTACATGTCCAGGCCCGTCTGAAGTTTGCGAGAGAGCATTTGGATGATCCAGAAGAGGATTGGGATAATGTCATATGGTCAGATGAAACCAAAATAGAACTTTTTGATGAAAACTCAACTTGTTGTGTTTGGAGGAGAAAGAACACCATACCTACTGTGAAGCATGGGGGTGGAAACATCATACTTTGGGGCTGTTTTTCTGCAAAGGGACCAGGACGACTGATCCGTGTAAAGGAAAGAATGAATGGGGCCATGTGTCATGAGATTTTGAGTGAAAACCTCCTTCGATCAGCAAGGGCATTGAAGATGAAACGTGGCTGGGTCTTTCAGGATGACAATGATACCAAACACACCGCCCAGGCAACGAAGGAGTGGCTTCGTAAGAAGCATTTCAAGGTCCTGGAGTGGCCTAGCCAGTCTCCAGATCTCAACTGCATAGAAAATCTTTGGAGGGAGTTCAATTCAATTCAATTCAACTTTATTTATATAGCGCCATTTCACAACAACAGTCATCTCATAGCACTATCAACTGTAGGGAGGACCCCCACAGTTGCAGAAAGACCCCAGCAATCAGTTGAAAGTTCATGTTGCCCAGCAACAGCCCCAAAACATCACTGCTCTAGAGGAGATCTGCATGAAGGAATGGGCCAAAATACCAGCAACAGTGTGTGAAAACCTTGTGAAGACTTACAGAAAACGTTTGACCTCTGTCATAGCCAACAAAGGGTATATAACAAAGTATTGAGATGAACTTTTGGGATTGACCAAATACTTATTTTACAGAGGAATTTACCAATTAATTCATTAAAAATCCTTCAATGTGATTTTCTGGATTTTTTTTTTTCTCATTTTGTCTCTCATAGTTGAGATATACCTGCGATGAAAATTGGAGACCTCTCTCATCTTTTAAGTGGGAGAACTTGCACAATTGGTGGCTGACTAAATACTTTTTTGCCCACTGTATCACTACTGAAAGACAAAGACTTTATTGACTACTTTAATAAAGAGTGGGAATCATATCAGGAATATAATGATGTGCCAGGAATATCCCCAGGTGTTCTTTGGGAAGCAGCAAAAGTAGTCATGCGAGATAAAAATAATCTCTTACTGTTCATATAAGAATAAAAAAGAAAAAGCACTGGTACTGGACTTAGAACAGAAAATTAAATCACTGGAGACAACCTATGCCATTTCCCCACAGGAACAGACACTTAACGATCTGAGAAAATTAAAGCTGGAATTAAAAGAAATTACAAACAAAAGAGCACAGTTTTTAATACAAAGACTGCGTCTTGAGAAGTTTGAACACAGTAATAAATCGGGGCGATATCTTGCGAACCAGCTTTGATTGAATAAAGAAAAAACAACTATCCACTCTATCAAGGATATGACTGGAAATTTTACCCATGAGCCTGAAGAAATAAATAACTCCTTCAGAAAGTTTTATGAAAACCTCTACTCATCTCCAGTTAACCCATCTGACTCAGAGATAAATAAATTTTTGGACGATATTAATTTACCACGATTAAATAATGAACAGATAGCAGCTCTGGATGCACCTCTTCAGGTGTCTGAACTCCAGGAGGCACTTAAGCACATCCCAAACAACAAAGCTCCGGGACCAGATGAATGGATGGATAGTTGAGACCAAGGTGAACCCTAACAAAGTAACAGGATTCTATTTTTTTCAATGCTAGCCACTCCAGATTGTCAAACTCATGTGCAAAGCACTGGAGAAGAGAAATTTTCATCACATACCCCCTTTATAAGTACGAGGTGTATTATTTCAAATATCAGTATTTGGATAATATACTGTTCAGAGGCCACAGGATAGAAGAGTGGACACTGTTTGGTTTATTGCATTCAAAGATACACATACTTGTCATTTATACTGAAAAGCACTGAATTTAGTTAAAAATGTTAAGTGCCTCATTGATTGTATCCACTAAATGAAGTTAAAGCCCGAACACAAAGCAGTTTATGAATGCTGAATGGAAAATGTCGGGACAAGTAGAAGTAATTATTGGAACTGAAGGTTCCCATGTAAGTGCTGACAGAAATTATTATGGTCAAATTCACCATGTGTGTAATGATACCAGAAGTACCTGTTTCGTTACCAGTAGTGTGTGTTGACGCACTCATGCTTTGGTAAACTGACCAAAATATGCATGTGAAACCATGTTGTATGCACTGCTATTATAAAGAATGCAAAAACTTTATAAGCAGTGTTAATGTAAAATGAAGAGAATGCTGGAATTTAATTAGAAATATTGATGAAAGTTTGTGTTTGATATCATAGCATACAGAATTCAGAGAAATTTTACAGAATTGTTTACATTCACTGACTTAAGAGGAGTAATTAATTAAAATGTTTTCAAAACCCATAAGAAATTAATGTGAACTAGTTTATTTTCAGTACTGTGAACTTTGTTCAAATTTGTGAATTACAGTTGTAGGTTTTCTTGTAAAAATTAACTTGAACAATACTGCCTTTTGTACATCCTTTTTCATCAAAGTCTTGCATATTGTTTCTTTCTACCCTCACTCCCTCTGTCTGGTTTTACAGAACATCCACATGACAGATGCGGCTTCTTTTAGATAGACTTTTCTCTCCTTCCACCATCTGTCATTGCCAAAATCTCTGAAAGCTGTAGTATAATTTGTTCTGCAAGTGCAGAGACTTCTTCCCATTTTCATGACACAGACTAGTTCAGTGTGCCCTCAAATCCAAAATGCAGAGCAGCCTCAAAGAGAAGATACTGTTGTTCTCTGAGCTTGGCCCATTTGCTAAAATTAAAACCTAGTAACATATTATTATTATTATTATTATTATTATTATTATTATTATTATTGTCTGTTGAGGCAAATGTACATGTTTACAGACTATTTGCCATTCCGTGCTGCTAAAAGATATTTTTGTGTGTCTGGGGTTTTTTTTTTTGCATCCTAAACTATAAACAAACAACAAAAAAAAAAATTTCACAATGAGGGTCCAACATGGTAGGGGCAACATCTAATCTCTAAAAATTAAAAATTTGTGAATGCATACGTAAAGGGTTAAAGTATCGCGGGGGTTCTTGAGGTGAGAATTAAACCCCGGATGTAAAAAAGAGGCTGGGGTTGTGGTCTTGGGGCCATAAAATCAAACCTAGCGATTTAGAGTAGTAGACCAATAATTCACAAGTGAGGGGACAATGGAGCGAGAGATTAACAGACGGATCGGAGCAGCATCTGCCGTGATGAGGATGTTGTACCGTTTCTGTTGGGATGAAGAGGGAGCTGAGCTGTAAGGCAAAGCTGTCCAATTACCGGTCAATCTACATTCCTACCCTCACCTATGGTCACGAGCTTTGGGTAATGACCAAAAGAATGAGATTGTGGATACAAGCAGCTGAAATGAGCTTCCTTCATAGGATTGCTGGACTCACCCTCAGAGATAGGGTGAGGAACTCAGTCATCCGGGAGAGGCTCAGAGTAGAACCGCTGCTCCTCCACATTGAAAGGAGCCAGTTGAGGTGGTATGGGCATCTGATCAGGATGCCTCCTGGACACCTCCCACTTGAGGTGTTTCAGGCATGTCCCACTGGGAGGAGACCCTGGGGCAGACCCAGGACTCGCTGGAGAGAATACGTCTCCCAGCTGTTCTGGGAACGTCTTGGTATCCTCTCTAAAGAAATGAAGCAGGTGGCTGGGGAGAGGGAAGTCTGGGCTTCTCTGCTTGAACTGCTGCCTCCACGACTCGGACCTCCGGAGAAGCGGTAGAAGATGGATGGATAGATGGATAAATAAACAGAACAAGAAGTAATCGAGGAACTGTGGAGACAAGCCAAAAGAACATTTTTAATTCTACTTAGCACTTTTTTCTTGGTGGAGGTATACATAGCAAGCAGTTGTTGTTGCTCAGTAATTTGGGGAAGGCTTGCACATACTTGGGAAACATGGGTGTGTCCATGTTTGATTCCCGGACCTTTATGAGGCACTGCTGACTATCAGAATTTAACTTTCACTTTTAAGTATATCCTTGAATGACTGAAAAACAAGGCTTTCTATTTTTAATGGTATGACACCACATTTCATAAAATAAGCCATAATAGCGGCTGCTTTACACTTTTTTTTTTAACCATGATTCAGACCTGACCCACAATCCATTAACGCTGAATCTCAGCCTTCAAAGATTTTCCCTGTTTAATGTAAAGTTGCTATTACAGTTCTTCACCTTTCAAAAAAATTCATGTCTTACAATTGCTGCTTTTTTTTGATGGATCTTGTTGCACGTCGACAAAGGAAAGCAGGGTCTCCGAATGACAGGTGACGGCACAGAAAGGCGTAAAAAGCGGAATATTTCACAATTAATGTGTCCTTTCCATTTGATTCATATTTGCACACTGCCGAGAAGTTTGAATAAAAGGTAACATTTTTTTTTGTATATTTATGTGTAATTCAAAGTATCACAATTGCTCTGATGACTGTGCTCTGTGGAGCATCAAAAGAAGGTACATTATTTTAGTCAAAGTCACTGCAAAATTTCTAATCTTTCTATCCAATAACTGTTCAGATATTGTTCTCTGTCAGTCATTCCACCATCTCAGCAGCAGATATGAAGTACATTATGTTACAAAATGTCACCAGCCTGAAGGCAGATGTCATAGAAACTTCACAATGTTATATTCTCCTGCTCTGCA
Organism: Pholidichthys leucotaenia; assembly: GCA_020510985.1. Lineage (NCBI taxonomy): Eukaryota > Metazoa > Chordata > Actinopteri > Cichliformes > Pholidichthyidae > Pholidichthys > Pholidichthys leucotaenia. Next base: position 386,598,854 of record CM035837.1, on the reverse strand, counting down.
ATAGTGTCTGAGAATTAATTCCTGGCATGTGTCTTTCATGGTAGAATTGAAAGCATCTCCACATACTTTATGTGCACAACACTGCTTTAGAGTTGGAGACATTTGAGATGAAATTAACTTTGAGACTTTGTACTTTCATGTCCTTGGAAATTAATGGAAAGAAAATGTTCAAAATGACAAACTGAGGTGTTTATTTTACTTCCCTTCATCTACTGGATGCAGCAAATAATTTAACAGTAGATGCAATAATGATACACATTGTGCTGACTTATATCAAGTGTGATATACTGCTGACTGCTTTGTAAAATATCTGTCCTTGTTTGGTTTTGCTTTACTTTTTTTTCTTTTTCTTTTTTTTTTTTTACAATAAGGACTTTTTGGTCATATTTCATGTTTTTTACAGCTGTCCGAAATGCACCACTGCTTTGTTTTGATTACATGCATTGCATTATGTAACCAATTGGAATTCTGAGGCTGTCATAAAGCATAATTATTTCCCATTAGAGTGCACCTGCAAAATTAGATGGGGCTCAAATATAGGCAATTTTTGAGCAAACAGATTTCACTGTTTGTGAATTTGGGAGCTTGTTTTTTGTCTATTTTTTTACATGCATGTTTTTGTGTGGCTGTAATTCACCAGGGAAAGCAGTCTAACTCAAAACATTTATACGTGATTTCATTGTGGACCAGGAAGTTGTGTGTTATCTAACCTGCTGGAAGCAATTAAGACTCTTCCATAAGACCTTTCGTTTGGTGAGACCAGTGAAGTCTGGGGTCATGTCTGAAGCAGTGGGGGTCCAGTCTATAATGAGTAGTAGTTTACTGCAGAAAAAAAAGAAACTTTGCTCCCACATTTGTGTCATCTATTTGAATCAATTTAAGTAATCCAACAGACTTAAAGTAATGAAGTCTTTTGACCTCAAATTCATAATCACAATTTGGAATGTTTTTAGAAGCTTCAGTGCTGGACTGAGATGATGTCCATTTGTGAATTAAAAGCTGGAATGATAATCTAATATTGCAAATAATGACTAAATTAAGTTCTTATTGAATTACTGTATGGAGTAAGAGCTGCTTGTCACTGCAGTCTGATTATTTGAGAATCAAACTATGAAACCACGCTGTGCTCTCTGGAAAACCAGTATGAAGACACTGAGAGGCTTATCTGGCTCAACTACAGAGTGGGGTAGTAATGATCAAGGACAAGACCTGGCTGGTAAAGGAATAAAATGTTATTTTTATGACCCAAACCCTGGAGGCAGCAGTACAAAGGCTCACAGAGCTGGCAGTCGGTCTGAGGAGGTGTACCTGCAAGGCGGAGGCCTAAGGGATAAATGACCTGTTCCAAGGGTGCAGGTCTGGTTTTAAAAAAATTAAAAGGATATATCACCACTGGGCTGGGATTTAGAGATTTAGTGGACGATTGCCAGCTGAGCACCACGGGGTCTAAATCATTATGTAAATACTAAATGTTAATTCTAATAAATCTACCAAGTGTATTTAAAATACACAAGTGTCATTTCTGCCAAATTAATCTGCATATACAGCAGTTTTTATAAACCAAATATGGTGTGAAGTTCCTCTATGTACTACACATTTTGGAGTTTGCATCTCTAAACTTCCCCACCTCCCCCTATGCTTTGCAGTAAGTTTAACAAAGATTGAATCTCCTCCAATGTTTATTTAATAGTCAGCTATCATAATTGATGAACACATAGTTTGACATTTGGGGAAATTAGCTTATTTGCTGAGCTAAATGAGAGGATCATTATCACATATGTCAGCTTAATAAAGGGAGAGTGACAGCCAACAGATGGATACAGCTGAGTGTAACCAGATGAAAATTAGTTTTATTTTTTGTTTGAAATTTCACCAAATCTTTCCTGTGAACTGTGAACATTTCTATTTGTGGCATCTATCCACCTTATTCCTAGGCCCCATGATGCCTTGCGTGAATTATGGTAGCAACTTCCGGTTGTCACTAAAACGGGACACTTTTCCCTGTTAAAAAACAATGACTTCAGCATCAGAAATGCCGGAACACCGCCTCTTGCACCTCAAAACAATAATATAGTCATACCACTTCCCACGGCTATTGAGGGATGGGAAGATGGCCTTATAAAGTGGCCTCGTAGACAGTAACACCATGAGTTAGTGCTACTGCTAAGATGCTAACACTGTAAAAAAAATGACCCGTGCTGGAAAAATGAATCACTTTGAGGACATTTTCAAAACTGATGTAACGTTATTTCCATATTCTGTATTGAAATATCTTCAAAATGATATTTAATTTGTAGGAAGTGCACAAAAACTGACCCAGAAAAAAGACGATTTGTTTATATTTTGGCTAGGTTGAAAACTCGCGTTCGATTGGTCGGGAGTTATGTCTTCTGCAGACGTATTAGGTATTTTTAGAAAGTACGATTTCTAAGCTTTCCAATGATGCCAGACACTCATGGGGGTTTTCCTGGGACTTTGTCACTACCAAACAAAGAAAGAGTCATGATTTATGACTTCTTGTTGCCAGTACTTATAATGGCGTGGTATGCATTCCGCCCAGCACATCTCCACTGCAATAAAGTTGGCTGCATTTTGTTAAAATATGTTGGACATAATTAAATTTAGCTTGGAGCAGACGTAAGTCACAATGCCATGCTTAGATGTCGTCTGTCACCATGCGGTGAGAAGCCTCCATTTATCCAGTCTGGCACAACCACGAACACCAGCAACAAGTACCAGAACTACGCCAAAACATTCAAAAAAATACAAAAACTAGAAGAGCTGAAATTAGCTGCCACTTGAGTGCAAAACACGTATGTGGACTATACATTAAAATGAATTTGAAAAACTTTTAAAAATGCTATTTTAAATGCCCCTGCTACTCCACTCTTATGGACTGATTTAACACTACGTCAGCCGAAACCGAAAGCTCTGCCCATAATCGTTCCTACAGCAGCACCCCCAGGAATAAGGTGGATAGCATATTTTATTGTTTTTCCTTAGTTGTATGTGAAATTGCATACTGTTCCTTTAAGAGACTTTGCTGGTTTACCAACGGTCAGAGCAGCTCCGCTGTCAGTCTGAGATGAACTCACTGAGAGGAGGTACATACCGTTGTTCTGCTCTTTGATTAGCATTGTTGTATCATTATAAAATGGTTGGAAATAATCAAATTCCATTTCAAAGTTTTATCAATGACGTTGAGACATGTGTGTTAAACACTTTAAAAACTTGAAGTTTTTGCTTTCTTTGGTGATAAAGTTGTACAGCAATGCACATTTTTAGTCACGAGGTTTCCTATGCTTTTTTACAGGGAGCTGTAGTGGGACACTAACAGATAATTGGGCTGTGTGTTGTGTCCAGGTATGTTTCAGCCTGTTTAATATTGAAATACTGGACATTTGCATTTATTATTTTTTGTTCATTTTACATGCTTTCAATACTCAGCCTGAGATGAACTCGCTGAGAGGAGGGAGCTGTAGTAGGAGACTAACAGATAATTGGGCTGTGTGTTGTTGCTGTTGTGTCCAGGAGTTTGCTGTCATTAAAGGGGCATTCAGTATCATTGTGGTGTGAGTCCCTCCTTCTAACAGCTCACACTATACATGAACACAATGCAGAGTCTATGGTGAACGGGAGTGTGCGATCGTTTTTGCCAGTTACACTTTTTGTTTAGTGACTTTCCTAACAAAATGGCTGAAGATGAAACTGATTAGATTGAAAATGAGGGTGGTGATGCTGAACATGTCTCGCTTGACTATGGTTCTGGTGTGGGGAAGGGATGTACCAGTTACTCTTCAGAATCCAGAACACCAGGGTTGAGAGGTGCTACTTTAAGCACACCCCAACTTACCTCAACTCGTTATGCAGATCAAGTTATTCCAAGCCAGGCTGTGGAGCAACCAAATTCAGGATCACTCATTACACAGCTTGCTGATAAGCTTGATAAACCTATAACTGCCCAGCTTCAGTCTAAGAACACCACACACATTGGAGTGAATACTGCACAGTCTGTAGACAACTCGTTGCCAAATATTGGCGTTGTCATGCAACCTGATGCTAAAGAGCCTCCCATTTTCAGAGGTGATAGCTCAGACAAATTTACAGTTCATTAATGGGAGAACCTTATGTCATTGTATTTATGGAAGTGCGCCGTCCCACTTCATGAACACGCAAGAGATTCTGACCAGGCTAATGGGTAAAGCAGGGGACATGGTTTGGAATTAAACTTCACAACAACAAATCTTTGGACCCTATGACTGACCCCCATGTGATTTTTAATATTCTGAAACAGCATTTTAGTGACCTGACATGCTCTACTATGCCACTGGCTGTCTTTTACAGTACACTACCCATGCCAGGTGAAGATGCCAGGGAGTATTAGATAAGACTGAATAAGACGGTGGATGCTGTAGATGATTGCCTCAGAAGGCAGGGCAGTGGCATTGGTGAGCCCAGCCACGAAGTGAGCGTGATGTTCATTAAGCATTTTCCCGACGAGTCGCTAGCCAGTGTTTTTAAATATAAATCCGCTGAGAAGTGGTCAGCATGTGGGATACAGGAGAGACTTGATGAACATATGTAAGAGAAAAAAACTAGAATGGTGGCAGAAAAACACCAGATGAGTACTACCACACGCAGTGTTCAATCTCAGCTGCAGGTGCTTTCAGCCGAATCCGCCCCCACCCCCTTTCAGACCATGACATTGCCACCTCCAACAACCACGAATGTGTCTGCTTTTGATAATGACTGCCTGAAGAGCTTAGTGAGCTTGTTAGATCGTTTAGTCACGCAGCAATCACAGGATCGCACTAGTTGTGGTCTTTGGGATTCTGCACCATGTTCTTCTCAGAGGGCATGCAGAGTGTGTGGTTCTCCTGACCATTCTATGCTACCACATTGCAGGCGGGAGAATAGTGTCACGCCGCGCCATTCATCAGCGGCGCCACCTGCTCACACACCTGATCCTCATCAGCGGCGAGGGATAAAAGCCGCCTCGCCCGGAGGCTCGGCCTGAAGCCGTCAGACTTCGTTCCCTCACCGCCGTGAGCATACCTTTCTTCAGCATCGCTATTCTGGATAAGAACCCTTACCTCTTTTTCCAGTCTGCTCCCCTGTGCACAGGTGGATTCCCCGGTGGCGGACTTCTCCGTTCCATCGCCCATCCTTCGCTGCTGCACGGAGCTCTCCAGGTGGCTGTCTCCCGGGGTACGTTCCCCTTGCTGTGCCAGCTATCCTGACAACTCAAGTAAGATCTTCTCTTGCCATAATTCATCCTGTGTTGGTGTATGCCCATCACCCTCTCCCTGTGCTCTCTCCATAGGGTTGCTCGGCCGAACGGTCATCTGCCTCTGTGCCTGAAGCAGACGCCACCACCAACACATCTGCATCCCGCAGACACACACTCATTCACCCCTGCTGTTAATAAACTCTTTGAACTACTCTAAGCCTGTGTGTGCGTGTCTCCTGAGCCGTGCGTTATGTCAGTACGGCTTCAGCAGAGCGGCTCGGCGGACGGCGGGCTCGCACACCGGCTTACCACTCTCGAGGCTAGAGTGGATCAAATAGCTTATCAACAGCAGGTGATCCTAAATCAATTGATAACTATCACTGGCCGATTGGACCGCCTGGACCCCCAGCAGCCGTTCCCCCCGGCTCCTCAGGGTGGCGCAGCTCCTGCTGTTCCGGTGGCCGTCCAGCCAGCTCCAGTGGCACCGGCCCGACTCACACCAATTCCGACCCCCGCCCGCTTTAGCGGAAAGCTCGGCGGAGCGCGGGGGTTTGTGATGCAGTGCGAGTCCGTGTTTGACCGTGTGCCCGGAGACTTTCCCTCAGATCACAGCGGGATCGGCTACATAGGGAACCTCCTGGAGGGGCGCGCTTTAACTTGGGCCTACGCTATTATGGCGAGACCCAGTTATGCCACCCTCACCTATGCCGAGTTCGTGAGGCGCTTCCTGGAGGTGTTTGATCACTCCCGTTCCGAGGCGGTCCAGGTCGATCGGCTTCTCGCTCTCCAGCAGGGAAGCCGGTCGGCCGCGGATTATGCCATCGAATACCGGGTAGCGGCGGAGGAACTGGGCTGGGAGGAGCGCTCCCTCTGCAGCCTGTTTCTCCGCAGCCTCAATAGTGATCTGAGGGATGAACTGGCTGGACGGGATATCCCCGGAACGTTAGCGGAGCTAACCTCATTAGCAATCAGCTTGGACAACAGGCTGCGCGAGCGCTCCTCAGGACGGAAGCTGTCTGCTTCTCGCCCTCGAGGAGTCCCGCTACGCCTGCCCCAAGCTCGCCCCCTGGCGACACCGCCACCATCGTGCCCCGAGGAGTCGGAGCCGGTGGTGACGGGCTGGGCAAAGCTCTCCTTGGCAGAGAGACAGCGCCGCCGTGAGTTGGGTCTCTGCATGTATTGCGGAGACAATCAACACACGGTAGAGCTTTGCCCACAAAAGCCAAACGGTGGGGTCCGTGAGTCACTGTAGGGGGCCTCGCGGACGTCAATCGGCAAAGTCCCCTCACTCAATTAAAGCTGCCCATCCGTTTTTGCCACAATCCCACTGGGCACCTCACCCACGCACTGGTGGATTCGGGCGCAGAGGGCAGCTTCATTTCACAAGGCCTGGCAACCCGATTGGGCATCCGCTGTCAGGCGCTCAAACACCCCATCTCCCTGGTCCATCTCTCCCGTGCCTCCCTTGGGAGAGTTACCCATCAAACCATTCCTGTCCCAGTCATCATCCCAGGGAACCACCGGAAGGAAATGGTTTTCTACGTCCTGCCCAACTCTGTGTCGCCCGTCATCCTGGGGTATCCCTGGCTACGCCTCCACAATCCTGTCCTGGACTGGAGGTCAGCTGGGGTGTCGGTGTGGAGTACCTTCTGCATGGGCACCTGCCTTCAGTCCGCTGCCTGCTCCCCGTCCGCGGCTCCTCCTGTGGCGGATACAGCACCCCCGGACCTGTCACTGGTGCCCCCAGATTTTCACGACCTGGGTATGGTATTCAGCAAGTCGAAAGCTATGTCTCTTCCCCCGCATCGACCATATGACTGTGCCATCAATCTCCGCCAGGGGGCCCCCCTGCCATCTGGTCGGCTCTACAGCCTGTCGGCGCCGGAGAAGGAGACTATGAATACGTACCTGAAGGAATCACTGAGCGCTGGGATTATCCGCCCATCGTCATCACCCGTGGGGGCGGGGTTTTTCTTTGTAGGGAAGAAGGACGGTTCCCTCCGTCCCTGTATTGACTACCGAGCACTTAATGACATCACTGAGAGGGACCGTTACACCCTGCCCTTCATGGACACTGCCTTCCACTCCCTCCAGGGGGCGACCTGGTTTACCAAGCTGGATCTCCGCAGCGCTTACCACCTCGTCCGGATCCGGGAGGGAGATGAATGGAAAACAGCCTTCCGTACCCCGAACGGCCACTTTGAGTATCTCGTCATGCCGTTCGGGCTGACCAACGCTCCTGCCGTCTTTCAGCGCCTCATCAATGACGTCCTCCGGGATTTCATCGGCCTCTTCGTGTTCGTCTACCTGGACGACATTCTGATCTTCTCTCAGTCCAGAGACGAGCACCGGGTCCATGTGAGGCGGGTCCTTCAAAGACTGCTGGAGAATCGTCTGTACGTGAAGGCTGAGAAGTGCGAGTTTTACGCTAGGACCACATCCTTCCTGGGATTCATCATCGCCCAAGACCAGGTGCTCCCGGACCCAGAGAAGGTGAAGGCGGTGGTGGAGTGGCCTACTCCCGCATCTCGGAAGCAGGTGCAACAGTTTGTTGGCTTCGCCAATTTTTACCGCCGTTTTGTCCCGAATTTCAGTGGGATCGTCGGACCACTGACCCGCCTCACGTCCCCGAAGGTTCCGTTCCGGTGGACCGAAGAGGTCGATGCTGCCTTTAAGGCGCTGAAGGCGGAGTTCTCCTCCCCCCGGGTCCTTCGCCAGGTCGACCCCGCGCTGCAGTGCATTGTGGAGGTGGACGCATCGGACACGGGAGTGGGAGCAGTGTTATCCCAGCTGTCACCGGACGATGGCGCCAAGCGACCGTGCGCCTTCTTCTCCCGGCGCCTGTCCCCGGCGGAGAGGAACTATGATGTGGGGGACAGAGAGCTCCTGGCCATTAAACTCGCCCTACAGGAGTGGCGCCACTGGCTAGAGGGGGCGGACCTGCCGTTTGTGGTCCTGACGGACCATAAGAATTTAGAGTACCTACGATCTGCCAAGCGCCTGAATGCCCGCCAGGCGCGCTGGTCTCTGTTCTTCGCCAGGTTCCGGTTCTCTATCACCTTCAGGCCAGGCTCCAAGAACGGCCTGCCTGACACCCTCTCTAGACAGTTCACCCCCGTGGGGGCTGAGGAGACACCCCACACTATCCTGCCCAGGTCGTGCGTCGTGGGAGCTATCTCTTGGGACATTGTGGACAAGATCCGGAAGGCACAGGAGGTGGAACCTGATCCTGGCGGCGGACCGGAGGGAAGACTGTTCGTTCCGTCTGCGGTCCGAGGAGAGGTCATCCACTGGCTCCACACCTCCCGGCTCACCTGTCATCCCGGCACCTCTCGGATGATCAGCCTCCTCCAACGGTCCTTTTGGTGGCCGGGCCTGCGGAGGGATGCAGCCCGCTACGCCCGGGCTTGTCCAATTTGTGCCACCAGTAAATCGGGAAACGCCCCTCCAGCGGGTCTGCTCCAGCCTCTGCCCGTCCCTGGCAGGCCATGGTCGCACATCGCACTGGATTTCGTCACCGGGCTCCCAGTTTCCAACTCATTCGACACCATCCTGACCATCGTGGACCGTTTCTCCAAGGCAGCACACTTCGTCCCCCTGCGAGGTCTCCCTACCGCCCTGGAGACGGCGGGCTTCCTCGTCCAACACGTGGTCAGGCTGCATGGGATCCCGGTGGACGTGGTCTCGGACCGGGGTCCCCAATTTTCATCCGAGGTTTGGAAATCCTTTTGCAACGCCATCGGAGCCAAGGTGAGCCTCTCCTCCGGCCATCACCCCCAGTCTAACGGGCAGTGTGAGAGGACCAATCAGGAGCTGGAGGCTGCGCTCCGCTGTGTTGCAAGATCCAAGCCGACATCGTGGAGCAACCATCTCGCCTGGGTGGAGTACGCCCACAACACCGCCCGCTCTTCTGCAACGGGGATGTCCCCCTTCAAGGCGTCCCTGGGTTACGACCCCCCGCTGCTCCCAGCGCAGGAGAGTGAGGTAACTGTTCCGTCAGTTAGGGCGCACGTGAGGCAGTTCCGCTCCACCTGGGCCGCCGCGCGTCATGCGCTTTTACGCACAGCGGAGCGCAACAAGACCGTGGCGGATCGGCGTAGAAGACCTGCCCCGGCGTACAGAGTTGGGCAACTTGTCTACGTTTCCACCCAGGACGTCACCCTAAAAGGCGAGAGGAGGAAGCTGGCACAGCGCTTCATGGGTCCCTTCCCCATCACCCGGATCATCAACCCGGTGGCTGTGCGCGTGGCTATTCCCCCCTCCCTCCGCATCCATTCCACCTTCCACGTGTCAAAGGTGAAGCTGGCAGTCACCGACCCCCTTTGCCCTCCTCCTGCAGCGCAACCCGCGCCCCGGATGATTGGTGGCCACCCGGCCTGGTCCGTCTCCTCCATCCTGGACTCCCGGCGCCGGGGTCGTGGGTTGCAATACTTGGTGGACTGGGAGGGCTATGGGCCCGAGCATCGACAATGGGTGCCCCCGTCGTTTGTGTTGGACCCATCGCTCATCGCGGACTTCCACCGAGCGCACCCGGATAAGCCATCGCCAGGAGGCGCTGCTAGAGGGGGGAGTACTGTCACGCCGCGCCATTCATCAGCGGCGCCACCTGTTCACACACCTGATCCTCATCAGCGGCGAGGGATAAAAGCCGCCTCGCCCGGAGGCTCGGCCTGAAGCCGTCAGACTTCGTTCCCTCACCGCCGTGAGCATACCTTTCTTCAGCATCGCTATTCTGGATAAGAACCCTTACCTCTTTTTCCAGTCTGCTCCCCTGTGCACAGGTGGATTCCCCGGCGGTGGACTTCTCCGTTCCATCGCCCATCCTTCGCTGCTGCACGGAGCTCTCCAGGTGGCTGTCTCCCGGGCTACGTTCCCCTTGCTGTGCCAGCTATCCTGACAACTCAAGTAAGATCTTCTCTTGCCATAATTCATCCTGTGTTGGTGTATGCCCGTCACCCTCTCCCTGTGCTCTCTCCATAGGGTTGCTCGGCCGAACGGTCATCTGCCTCTGTGCCTGAAGCAGACGCCACCACCAACACATCTGCATCCCGCAGACACACACTCATTCACCCCTGCTGTTAATAAACTCTTTGAACTACTCTAAGCCTGTGTGTGCGTGTCTCCTGAGCCGTGCGTTATGTCAAATAGGTGCATTAAGTGCTTAGCCATAGGACATTGGAAGAAAGATTGTCCTCAACAAAGCAACCAGTGGCGCTCACAGCCCAGTAGTGATCTGAGCAGTCACGATCAGCTGTTAAACTAGATGACCCACACATAGTGAGGGGAGGTGTGGGTGACTTAGACGAGACCCTCCCTGGACTGTGTGACTTAGCAGTCCTATATGAACACAACTGTGCAGAGGCAACTAAGGGTACCCACATTGTCATGCAAGCCACCCAGAGAATTCAAGTGTTCAGCGACCTTTTCTATACTCCTGTCTTGGTCAACAATGCAGTGGAGCTCAAGGGCATGCTGGACTCTGGTTCGATGGCATGCAGCATCAGCAGTCAGCCTGTTGACAGACTTAGTTATGCTGGTGTTTTACTTGAGAAACAGCATTATGAAGGGAACATTGTCTTAATTGGGTGTGGTGGCTTGCAGACCCAACCTGAAGGATTCTTTGACCAGGAGATCAAGGTCTATGGTGTTCACCTTGTTGTACCTACCTTAGTGGTGCCTGGCCAGCAAGATGATCTTATTTTGGGCTTCAACATCATAAAACACATGTTGCATGTCCTTAAGAGTGGTGACCAATATTGGGAAATCGCTTCCAGACGCAATTGTCAACCTGACCCTGAGATAGACCGTTTCTTGTCAGTGTTCACAAATGTAGAGTGGTGGAGAGGTGGTCCAGCCCCTGACAAGATTGGAACAGTCAAGCTCACTCAGGTAGTGACCCTTTTACCAAAACATGAGCACCTGGTTTGGGGTCGACTTCCGTCACGTGTTCCTTTATCACCTGGCAGCACGGTGGTCATTGAACCTACCAGCTCCAGAGCAGCTCCTCGTGGTGTTCTGGTTGGTTGTCTTGTTACACCTCTCTGAGGTGATAGGTAGGTGCCTATGTTGATTGTGAACCCATCTGACAAATCGGTCACCTTGAAAAGGAACTGTAAAGTGGCTGATGTGTGGACATATTTAGACATTGAAGATTTTGATGTTTTCCAGGGTCTACACAGGGTTCATACAGAACAGCAACTTTCTGAAACTGGCCAGACTTACACATGGGGTCAACTACCTAATGTTCAGTCCAGGTTTGATGACGTCTGGAAAAGTAGTTGTTTGACCGTTCAGGAAACTAGAAGTCTGTCGGACTTGGGCCTTGGTGATATAGACATTCATGTCACGCCAGCAGCACCTGCAAGTCTCAGCTCAAGCAGTTGCTGGTTGAATGCCAGGATATCTTTTCAAGGCATTCTTTGGATTGTGGTGAAGCAAGGGGATTCACACATCGCATTCATCTTACTGATGACCGCCCTTTTCATCTACCATACAGAAGAGTTCCCCCCACCCACTATAATAAGCTGAGGCAGGTTCTTAATGACATGGAAGAAAAGGGTATAATCAGAAAGTCAGCTAGTGACTTTGCTTCTCCTCTGGTTTTGGTGTTCAAAAAGGATGGCGGGTTGCGACTTTGCAATGATTTCAGGTGGCTTAACGCTCATACCTTAAAAGACACTCATCCCCTTCTGCACCAGTCTGACTGTCTGGCCGCTCTCAGTGACAACTGTCTCTTCAGCACTACGGACCTGACCTCTGGGTTCTTAAACATCCGTATGCATGAAGATGACAAAAAATACACGACTTTCACCACTTCCCATGGATTGTATGAGGACAGTCGGATGCCACAGGGTCTATGTAATAGCCCTGCATCATTCATGAGAATGATGATTAGCATCTTTGGGGATATGAACTTTACCAAACTTTTGTACTTTCTTGATGATCTTCTCATATTTGCTCCATCTGAGGAGGAAGCTCTGTCTAGACTCCGGATTGTGTTTCAAAGGTTATGTGACAACAATCTGAAACTTGCTCCCAAAAAGTGTCATCTGCTTCAGAGACAGGTGTGATTTCTTGGCCACAACATAGACAGGGGAGGTGTGTCTGTTGGCCTTTCCAAGGTAGATGTCATCACTAACATGCAAACTCAAGATCTCATGGAAAGTGATGAGCTCACACCGTCTGTGTGGCACGTCAAGTCATTTCTTGGTATGGTATTTTATTACCATCATTTTATTCTCAACTGTTTAGCTATTACTAAGCCATTGTTCATGCTTACTGCTGGACAGAAGAGAAGGGGTAGGCCATCTAAAGTTAAAAAGCTGCAAGGTACCTACCAAAAACTCCTCCCTTCTGATTGGACAAAAGAATGTGGGGAAGCATTCAGCAAACTTAAAACTATGCTGTTAGAGTGTGCTGTGCTTGCTCACCCAAACTTTGATGATCCGTTCATCCTATCAATAGATGCATCATTGGACGGCCTTGGGGCAGTGCTGTCTCAAGTACCCCCTGGTGAGTCCAAGGCAAGACCCATTGCTTTCACTAGCAAGACTCTCAGTGCTTCACAGCGGAGATATCCAGGCTGGAATTTCTTGCTTTGAAATGGAGTGTATGTGAAAAATTCAGCCATTGGCTGAAGGGGCAAAGTTTCACTATCTGGACTGATAATAATCCGCTCACATAGCCGGTCTACCATCAATGGAGGACATGCTAATACAGATGAACCTGAGATGGCTCGGACATGTTGAGAGGATGGACCACCAACATCTCCCTCAGCAGTTACTCTACTCATAGTTATGCGAGGGCAAACGCAATCAGGGTAGACCAAGGCTCAGATTTAAAGACACAGTAAAAAGAAACTTGAAGAAGCTGGATATACACAGGAGTTCCTGGCAGTGGAAGGCTAAGGACAGAGTTGCGTGGAGGAGTCTGATCAGACCTAAATGAAACAGTCATTGTCGCCCACGACAGACTGCTATGATGATGATGATGACCTCCTTACAAAACCAAAGCTTGATGCATGTGAAATTCGCTAGGTCTCCAAGCTTGCGTACTATTCCTTTGACCTCAAACATCTGCCTGGTAAAAGCAATGTTGTAGCAGACGCTCTTAAGTCGTGATCCATTTGCAACATCTGTTGGTCAGAGGCTGCTACAAGAGCCTTATTCCATTTTGTTGCAGAAGGCCAGTAGCGTGGAAGAAGGTGCTATTCAGGATGTTTTCAGAGTCAGTTGCCAGCCCTGTTCTGCCAGCCTTGTTTAGATGAGTATAGGAACAAGCTCCAACAAAGTGGTAGTTATGACATGGTCTAGAGAGAACGTTGCAGAGCAGCATGGATGGCAGTGGCGGCCTGTTCTCTCTCCACCAAAGTGTTATGTCGGAATTACCTTTCCATGTCTTCCTTGCTGGGTTGTTACGATTAGTTCTTGGTATTTTAATCTTTTTTTAATGTTTTTCCTCCGTTCTTCAGTTTGAAGAATGGAGGAAATGCCCTTAATTTGTAAAGAGCATTTCAAGGTCAGGCACTGGCTTGCTTGCTACCGGATAACCATGAAAACCAGTACTATCTGTCTCATGGATCGGGCCGTCGGCGACTCAACTGGCATCCCCACCCTTCCAAGGGCGTGGAGGGTGAAACAGCGGCATCCTGGCAGAAGTAAAAACAATATCTGCCACAGGTCTGTGGTGGACCACTCCCAGTTACACGGGGTGAGACTGGACAACCTGGCAGATAAACACATCTGTTGCAAGGTCTGTGGTGGACTGTGCCAGTCAGTGCATTGTGACATGCACTACACAAAGAGCAGAGATAAACAAACCTATCATCTGGTCAGTCACTGCAACAGATACTGGAGTCAGTTTGTCTTGGCTTGTCCTTGCCACTGATAATACCTTTATCTGCCAAGAATGTGCTGCTAGTCCAGCAAAAGCTATCAGTACTCAAATACTTTGCAAGCAGTTTCATGAAATGGTCAAAAAGAAAGCAACTCATACCGGCTCGGATGTTGCCCGGGCTTACAAGGTCTGCGCTGATCTGTTCACACTCCGACAGGCAGCGAAAAGTAAGCTAGGAGCAGGAAGACAAAAGAAGAGGAAAACAGCAGCCTTGTGTCTAACAGAATGGAATGTACGCACTCTGTTGGACAGAACAACATCACTGTGCCCAGAAAGACAGACCGCGCTTGTGGCCCTGGAAATGAACAGGTGCAATGTAGACATAGCTGCACTTAGTGAAACAAGATTGTCTGAATATGACAGCTTGGGAGACCATGGGTACATCTTCTTTTGGAGTGGGAGATCAACTCAAGAAAGGAGAGAAGCAGGAGTGGGCTTTGCGGTTAGAAATGAGATAGCGGCAATGCTTGATGAGGAACCGGTGCCAATCAACAACAGGATAATGACTATGAGACTCCCACTACAGCAGAAGATATAGTATGCCACACTCATCAGCGTATATGCCCCAACAATGACCAACACAGAGGAGGTGAAGGAAGAGTTCTACAGTGATTTGCGTGAGAATATCAGGCGTGTACCGACTGATGACAGGCTGATACTCGTTGGAGATTTTAATGCCAGAGTTGTTTCGGACACTGAGAAATGGAAAGGAGTGGCAGGCAGTCATGGAGTAGGCAAGTGCAATGCTAATGGAGAACTTCTACTTGCACTATGTTCAGATTACAACCTTGTGATAACCAACACTCTATTTAAGCACAAGGACACACACACAAGAAGACATGGATGCACCCAAAATCCAAATACTGGCACTTATTAGATTACATCATAATAAGGCACAGAGACATAAGGGATGTATTGTACACGAGAGCAATGAGAGGCGCGGACTGTGATACTGATCATGTTATGCTGAGATCTAGATTAAGGATTTGGAGACGAAAACAGCACTGCAGGACGGGTGCGAAGACACCACGGAAGCTAAACACTAGTGCACTGAAAGGCCAAAAGAAGCAGGAAGAACTTTCACAGACTTGAAAGACTGGGACAGCAACAACTCAGAGAATGACATCGAAGAGAAATGGGCAACACTGAAGGATACAGTGTATCAGACTGCAAGTGATGTATTAGGCCACCCTGAGAGGAAACATCAAGATTGGTTTGATGAGCATGATGAACACCTGAAAAAACTACTAGAAGCGAGGAATACAGCTAGGCAGGAAAACCTACAGTGTAACACAAGGTCGAAGAAGAAGAAATACTCAAAGGCTCAGAGTGAGCTACAGAAGTACACCAGAGAGATGAAGTCCAACTGGTCGGATGAAAAAGTGGAGGAACTTCAAACTGCAGCAGACAGAAAGGACATGAAAACATTCTTCACAGGTTTGAGAGAAATCTATGGCCCTAAACCAAGAGGATTGATCCAACTAAAGGCTATGGATGGTGGAACGGTTTTGCAGGAGAAAGACAAGATCCTGGACAGATTTACAGACCACTTTGACCAACTACTAAACAACCCTGGAGATCTCACTGAAGAGACTAAAGAAGCTCTAGTGCAGCGACCAGCTGTATCAAGTCTGGATGAACCACCACATTTTGATGAACTAATGGCAGCTATCAGGACAGCACAGGATGGTAAAGCTCCAGAAAGGGATGGAATTCCAGCAGAAGTGTGGAAATTTGGTGGTGTTCAGCTGACCAACTGCCTGCACAAGCTCATCTAAGAGATATGGGATGCCCAGAAAGTACCTCAAGACTGAAAAGATGCAAGTATTGTGCCTCTGTTCAAGAAAGGTGACAGGATTACCGAGGTATATCACTGCTAGCCACTATTGGTAAGATTCTCTCACGTGTACTACTGAACAGACTCAATGAACACATCTCACAGAATGTACTACCGGAAACCCAGTGCAGCTTTCGAAGTGGAAGAAGCACAATGGACATGATTTTCTACTTGAAACAGGTTCAAGAAAAGTGTATCGAACAGAACATGCCGCTTTATGTAGTCTTCATAGACTTCAGTAAAGCCTTCGATACTGTTTCGTGACAAGGACTTTGTTAGGTATTCAAGAAATATGGCTGTAGAGAGAAGTTTGTCAGCCTGATCAAGGCACTCCATACAGGTATGCAAGCAAACATGGCAATGAGTATCTAAAGACTTTTCAGTAAACAACGGGGTGAAACAAGGGTGTGTACTGGCACCTACACTCTTCTTGCTATATCTGGCAGCCATGCTTGAGGTGGCCTTCAAAGACACTTCAGAAGGAGTATACATTCAAACAAGGAGAAAAGCAGACTTGTTCAATGTGGCACAGTTTAAAGCCAAGAGTAAGACATCAATAAAGGTAGTAAGAGAAATGCTCTTTGCTGTCTACAGTGCTCTAGTTGCACACAGTGTGGAAGATATGCAATCTTTAGTGGAGAAAACTGCAAGAGCAGCTAGCCAATTCAGCCTCAAAATCAACATCAAGAAGACAGAGTGCCTTTATTAACCACCAAAGTTCCAATTATCAACATCACTACCAGAAGAGATCGGCATTGGTACAGAGCCACTAGTCAAGTGCAAGACTTTCAAGTATCTAGGGAGTGCTGTTTCAGAGGATGCTAGGCTGGAGGATGAACTATCTCTCAGAATGGGAAGAGCGAGCGCTGTGTTTGGAAACTTGAGGGAGAGACTGTGGAACAATCAACATGTGTCTATCCGTGTGAAATGCAAAGTGTTACAGAGTGACAGTACTGGCAACTCTATTGTACGGTGCTGAAACTTGGACTGTTTACAAAGTGCAGGTGAAGAAACTCCACGCGTACATGATGAGACATCTTCGAGCCATAATGAACATCTCATGGAAAGACAAGATAACCAACATAGAAGTGTTGAAACGAGCTTGTCTACCATCAGTGGAGGACATGCTAATACAGATGAACCTGAGATGGCTCGGCCATGTTGAGAGGATGGACCACCAGCGTCTCCCTCGTCAGTTACTCTCCTCACAGTTATGCGAGGGCAAATGCAATCAGGGTAGACCAAGGCTCAGATTTAAAGACACTGTAAAAAGAAACTTGAAGAAGTTGGACATAGACAGGAGTTCCTGGCAGGAGAAGGCTAAGGACAGAGCTGTGTGGAGGAATCTGATCAGACCTAAATGAAACAGTCATTGTCGCCCATGACAGACTGCTATGATGATGAGATGAGAGCCCTCATCATGCTGACTGGGCTGATGGTGTAGAATCTAGAGTGCTTTCTTTAGCCCAATGTGTCCAATAATTCTCAGGTGGTGTTGACGTGTTGCCAGCACTTTCTCATCAAGACTTAATACAAAACCAACAGCAGGATCCTATGATTTCTGTGGTATTCCCTTTAGTCACCACAAAGAAGAGACCATCTAGGCGCGAAAGACAAAATTTACACTCGCAGGCTGTCAGGTTAGTCAAGCAGTGGGACAAGTTGGAGGTTAGGAATGGGGTGCTGTATAGATCAACAGAAGACCCTGTATCCAAGCAGAAGAGGCTTCAGTATGTGCTTCCCTGCAGTCTACGAGGTAAGGCATTGACAGGTATCCATGATCTGGCAGATCACCAGGGCCAGGATTGTACTCTTTCACTGGCTAAGAAATGGAGGAGGCTGTGTCTTGCCTCCTCGCTGGAGGAGGCCAGACGAGGGAAGAGGCTGCACTGTGGGGACCTCCGGTGAGGACAGGGAGTCCATGATGACCTTGGGCTGAGGTGCAGCACCCACAGAGGCCTCAGGCTGATGCACGGCACCCATGGAGGCCTCGGGCTGAGGCATGGCACCCATGGAGGCCTTGGGCTGAGGTGCGGCACTCGTGGAGGCCTCGGGCTGAGGCACAGCACCCCCGGCGGCCCCGGACTGGGGTGTAGCACCCACGGTGGCCCCTGGGCCGGGGCGTACAGCCCACGGCAGACCCAAGCTGGGGTGCAGCACACACGACGGCCTCAGGCTGGAGCGCAGCGCCCATGATGGCCCGGACGAGGGGGGAACAGCACCCACGGGGGACCTCAAACGGAGGGGGAGTAGCACCCGTGGTGGACTCAAACGGACAGGGAGCAGCACCCATGGAGGTCTTGGGCTGCGATGGATGAGCTGCAGCGACCTTGGGAGAAGGCTCAGACACACAAAACACAGACACTGGTTCAGAGTCCCCGGCAGCAGTGGAGCCCGGCAAGGATCCGCACCAAGAGCCAGGCAAGATCTCTTTAAGACAGACAAAGTGAACACAAAAAAGAGAACTTGCCTGAGCTCGAACTCCACCGCCATCCAGGACTCCGGTGATCCAGGCTGGGGTGTCTCGGCTTCCTCCGACTTGGCGTCCACACCCCACATACCCAGCTCAGGGGAAGGAAAGGGACAAAGCACTGGAGAATGATCACCGGCAGCAGTGGAGCCCGGTGAGGAGAGCTCAGGAGCAGAGGACATCTGCAACCGATTCTCCTCACCCTGAGCCAGACAAGAATTCTCAAGATCTGTAGGTGCTAAAACAGAACTGATTACTTGCCTGGACTCGAGCTCCACCGTTATCCAGGACTCCAAAGACTCTGCTGCGACAACCCCCGCTGCAGGCATGGTGGTGAATGCAGCCTGCAGCCCTCCAGGTGTGGCGACCAACGCAGACGAGCTTCCTGGCGTGGTGGCTGAATCTGAGGGTCATCTCACCGGTGGTGCTGAGTCCTGTGTTGATGAAGCCAGGGGACACTTTCCTGTTGGCTAGGCTTCCGACCACAGGAGGCACTCTCCTTCCATCCAGGATTTGGCCGCAGGGCTGGAATGAACCTCTCCAGGACTGTGGACCTCTCCATTGTCCAGCAGCTCCCTCCTTGGACCAGCGGATTCTCAGGGGAATTGGAGAGGGATATAAGAGAAGCTGGTGAGGATAGAACTACAGCAGCTGAGGGTGAAAGCTCAGCCAAACCGGGCTGCTGGTGCTGAGCTTCACCACCGGGAATTAGGCAAGACAATTCATTATTAGAGGTTAAAAAATGAAAAGGTACTTGCCTAAATTCCCGGGGCTTGGTGGTGGCTGCTGTGAGGCCAGACGTCATCACTTCGGGGGCTGTGAAGGACATCTGGCACGATGGGCAGATTTCCGGAGTCAGGGGATGTTTTGACATTGGCTCAAACTCCTTTCTGGCTGGTGAAGCTTCCCTCAGCTGTGGCAGAAACTCCGGCAAGAGCCATGGCTTGTAGCCCAAGATGAGCTCCTTCTCTGCTGCAATAGCTTGTTGGCCCTCCTCCAGCTCCTCCACGCAGGGACCATCAGTAGGCACGAGGGCTGCGTGCTCAATCCGGCAGGCAGCGGGATACTTGCAGGTGCAGAGAGGTGAAGCTGCAGCTGGATGATGGCTCCAGGTTCGAGGCTTCCATCCCCGGGATCGGCTCCTCCACGGCACAGGGTCCGATGGCAAAGGGGCCTCCCCCAGGCCGCGGAGCCGGTGTTGAGCATGGAGGACGGAGGTGAAGAGGTCTGTCAGTTCCAGGATGCTCCACAGGCTGGAGAATGCCTCGACCAGCTGTGCTGTGCTATCCCACACCTGCAGCTTCTCCTCGGGAGTGTGGGTCAAAGAGACATCCGACACTATGTCCCCCAAAGCTCCGCTGCCCAACACTCCTCCTCATCCAGTCCAAAACTCCCGTCGTCCAAGCGGCCAGGCATGCCAGAATATTGGATTTACAAAAATGGGAGAACAAAAGAGAGGAGGGGAAGAGAAAAAACCCCCCAGCAGAAACACACAGTGGCTGGTGTCCACACCCTGGTCGTGTCCTTCTGTCGTGAATCGCCCTTTTCAAGGGCTACTGAAGGACACCAAAGGCACTTTTCCATTTGGAACTCAAAGGCCTCTTTTGGCCTGGAACGGAACAGTACAGTTCGGTACCCATGTTTTTCCACAGCACAAGGCTCACTGTAGCATGGGTGGGAGAAGGAGGGAGTCGGAGGCGGGAGTCGGAGGGAGTTGGAGGCGGAGCTACGCTCCCCATGAGGCGGCGCCATATTCCTGTTCAGTAAAATCAACATCAAAACATGTAGCAATACATCTCCAAAAATAGTGCAAAAGTTAAATATTTTTGGACACTCATGTCAGAAAGTGAGACCCATATATTATACAGAATCATTAATCAGACAGTGAAGTATTGTTAGATTTTAATCATTTATTGGCTCACAGCGCATGAATATCAAAAATTACTTTTCTCTACAAATAGATGGTTAGGTAAAAATACATGATCTATGTCAAAATCATGGAGAGACTGTTGAGACGTCATGGAATTTATCTGCTCCAGCCAGTGGTGTCGTGGCAAAACATGGATCAGGTGCCATATGAGCCGTTAAATATATATTTCAACAGGTAAACAGTACTGAGTTAGGCATAAGATATATTTAGCAATTATGATGCATTTTAAGCCAAAACAAATGGATCTAGGATTAGAAGTAATTAAAATAAAGCAGTCCCAAGGTTACATGGAGAAATACGTGGATTAACTGGAAATATATGGTATTGAGTATTGCTGACTACATGTAGATACTGTATAAATATATATTCTCTGCATCAACAGTGAACTATACTTGTATTCATGTAGTATTGCCCTGGGAATTTTGACAATAAACCTTTGTACTTTTGCAGATGTCTCTATTTTGTTTTACAGTCTTCAGCAAATAATTGTGTTGGTTACTTTTCTTAAAATGAGCCATTATTTTCAAAGTCACTGATAAATGGTTCGTACTGTTGACTCTTTTCCCACCAGTGTCTGAAGAGACAAAATAGAAAATCATGATGCAAACACATAAATCACTAAATTGTTTATTCCAATCAGCAGCAAATTACAGATTATTTAGAATGTGCAAAATTCAAACTGTAAAAAAAAAAAGAAACTGAGACAGAACGTGACAAAAAATAAGCAACAGCACAACACAGACTGGATATGATAATCCTTGTGTGATTTTACATGTCGTTTTGTATATACAGCCGTGGACAAAATTATTGGTACCCCTCTGTTAATGAAAGAAAAACCCACAATTGTCACAGAAATAACTTGAATCTGACAAAAGTGGTAATAAATAAAAATTCTATGAAAATTAACCAATGAAAATCAGACAATGCTTTTGAATTGTGGCTCAACAGAATTATTTTAAAAAACAAACTCATGAAACAGACCTGGACAAAAATGATGGTACCCCTAGAAAAGATTGAAAATAGGCCATAGGGACATGAACATGACCATAGGGACATGTTCAACCAAGATGTGTCCTCTAATTAACATCACAGGTGTCTACAAACTTGTAATCAATCGGCCTATTTAAAGGGTGACGAGTAGTCACTGTGCTGTGACCATTGTGGGCTTTTCTTTCATTAACAGAGGGGTACCAACAATTTTGTCCACGTGTGTGTGTTTGGAGTATTTATTCCTTTAGTTTTTGTTTAAATTGTCCAAGCTTTGTACATGATTTTAATTCAGGTCCAAAAGCGTTCCACAGTCTGACTCCTTGCACTGAAACACAGTGTTGCTTGGTAGTAGTTCTCAGACCCCAGGGCAGACCCAGAACTCACTGGAGAGACAACATCTCCCAGTTGGTCTGGGAACACCTTGGTATCCTCTCTGAAGATCTGGAGCAGGTGGCTGAGGAGAGGGAAGTCTGGGCTTCTCTGCTTGAACTGCTGCCTCTGCGACCCGGACCTCTGGAAAAGTGGTAGAAGATGGATGGATGGATGTCATGTATGGGAGCATTAATGAATGATACAAAGTCTATAGTGTGGGTTGATTCAGCAAATATTTCACTCTGCGCAGTATTGTGACTGATTTGCATATTTTACCTTTAATATAATTAATATGTGACTTCCAACACAGTTTATTATCAATTATTACACCAAGGATTTTAATTTTGGATGCCCTTTCAATCTCTACACCATTTATACTGAGTTTAAATACTGAGTTGTTGTGATGGTGTGAAATAACGTTATCAATAAAGTTTAGCCACAGCTGTGTCACCCTGGGTTCAAGTGTGGGTGGTGTTTTGTGCTTGTATTGCTAAAATATAAAAGGAAGCACTACAATGGGTCTCAAATATTTGTAATGTGTTCTGTTACTGAATGAGTTTAAAGATGAAATACTATACACATATAAACTAAATTCTAATGGTGACTGAACATCTCCCATTCCCCAAGGTGCAAGATACACTATTATGACTATAACTCATAAAGGATCACAGAAATGATCTGATAAAAATAAATAAACAAGCGGTTTATTTTATGGTGGCCATTACTGGATATGCCATTCATTTTCAATTACTCTGTAATTAATATTCACACAAATAAATCTCAGTTCAGTCCCTTTCATATTAAGTGGAAATTGTGCTACTTTAAATTTGGCACTTTACCTAAACTTTAACTTGAAGCGAGGTAGTCGGATCCGGGAAAAAAAATGCTTTTTTTGCGTGCATGGAAAGAAAATCCTACAGACACATACTGTATAGCGCGATTGTCTGCGAGTGTGAATGACCTCTTCCATGAGCAAATGTACGTTTTTTGGTCCGTGGCTGTTTAAATTGAATTCTTTCCTCCCGAAAATATCATTTTTGAATATTAATTATAGCTAAATGGGAGCAGTTTCGATGCCGACATTTCACATCCTAATATACGTGTTCTATACACCATCGGCTTTTGCGTATCCGACTACCTCGCTTTAAAAAGCAAAAGATTTGACTATAAATATGACGTGTTGTTTACCTGTCACAATACATTGGTGTCAAAACGTTGCCATTCTGAGCAGATCCTGTTTGGACTCTACAATGAAATACACAGATTAAGTACATGCACAGCACGAAAGTGCAACATGTAAAACAAAATAAATAAAATAAACTTTTTAACCAGGATTACAACTAGCTTATTTCATCAGATATTGTCAACACAAAAAACAACATACAAGGATGGACATAGCATTAAGCTAGGTCATCGTTTAAACACGATTAAGTTTTCATCTGTCCTAAGTGAACTTTCCACTGTTGGAAAAAATAACATAAAGCATGAATATCACATCACTCACCGTCCTGTATATCACAATATCATGGCTTCAGCTGCTGAAGTTGGGTGCGTCGCGGCTGTACATTCAATTCAATTCGGGTGGCTGGGTCTAATTCCCGGTGCATCTCCGTGTAATTTCTGGTGCGTCTGTGCGCACCACTGCAAGCTCAGTCTGCTTCCCTCTGCATTCTCTCATCAGCCGAAATGCACAGGAAACTCTGCTGGACTGCGGTGTTAGATTTCTGCTGATTTCTGTTAAGCCATTCTATCGTTGTGGTTTATAATATCACTTGTTCGCGGGCTCACTGACGAAAAATTGCAAATGGCGACCAGCAAGCGATTCTCGAAAGTCAGCGTAACACCCACTCTCATGACGCTACGCACAGACCAATGAATGGCCAGCAGTGGCGTGACGAAACGGTGCCGGCACCCTTCGAACCTGCTTTTAATGGTGCCGAAAATAGTGTCGATAAAACTGGAACAGTTCCGAAAAAGCGAACTGTGAGGCCATTGGGTTCCAAAAGGAAAAGCGGACAATGGAGCCGGAACCGTTCTAAAGGAGGCCTTTGAGTTCCAAATGGAAAAGTGCCTCAAACGCACACTGTGGTTTCTGCACATTTATTAACATAAAGACAGACAGGAACGCTAACATACAAATACAAAATAATAAAGCGCTGGAGGAGAGTGGGGCTCAACATCACAGGGGGACAGAAGCCGGGAATGCCGAGCCAAGGGGCAGAATCCAGCCGGAGCACTCCCGAAGACAGCGGGGCTCACGGCTGGAAGTAAAAAGGGAAAACTAACCTGGACGGAGCTCTCCTCTCTCTTCGACAGTGGGACCCAAACACACTCAGTGACTTGTTCAGCTACCGAGGATGGGTAGCAGTGATAGAAAGACACGACAACAGAGAGCGGTTGTCGTGCCCTTTTATACGTTTCATAATAGGTGAGAGGTGTGGATGCATGAGTGGAGAAAATAACAAAATGAATGACAGGTGTGCATCTCCGAACGGTTTGACAGCCGGAACCTGCACAGCGCTGTCAAAATTAAACAAACCGGAAACCATAATGAAACAGCAACAAAACAATCCCAAAATGTAAACATAACTGCAAGTACAAAATGAGAATAACCTGACAAGATAAACAAACAGACAGAAAAGGACAAAACTTGACTTAAGACTGGGTATGGCACCCACCCGTGCCCAGGATCATGACAAATAAAAGGAGGAGTTTGCGCTGGGATTCCTACATGGCGCTGTTGTATGCCACATCAAAGACTGTCTGGGCAGATGCTATCTTCTGTGTTTAAGAGTTCCACTTTTTTTCATTCCATCAAAATTATATACATTTTTAACAAATATTTAAGAATCGAAATCTTGACATTTGTGCACTGATTCAGAATTGTTCAAGTCTGCATTGCGATGCATCAGAAAATGATTATTTCTCCCACCTCTAATGTATTGTGGGCAGTGTTGGGTAAGTTTCTAAAAGGTAACTAATTACAGTTACTAGTTACTTCTTTTCAAAAGTAGCAGTTACTTTACCAATTACTGCATAATTTAAGTAACTATTTACTTGGAAAAGTAACATTCACTTTACTTTTAAATGAATACTGAAATCATCTTGCACACATAGCAAGGTAATTTAATTAATGGATTACAATAGGGGCTTATTAATTTCGGGCTGAAAATAGACTGTTTCAGACAGAGCTTTTAGGACATGTTCAGTCTGCTTTATCCTGCCTTGAGAGCTCTTATTGTGGGAAAAATCTGAAGAAAATCAGCATGATATTGCCAGCTATTTCCTCATTTTGAAGTGAGAGATGACAACACTGCATTAACATCTATTTGTTCTCTCCCATAGATTGAGTCCCCATCGTGCTGTTTGCTCTCTACATGTCTGTTCTTTTCATCTTCTCTATCCCCTCACCCCCCAGCCAGTCACAGCAGATGACTGCCCCTCCCTGAGCCTGATTCTGCTGGAGGTTTCTTCCTGTTAAAAGGGAGTTTTTCCTCTCCACCTTCGCCAAGCGCTTGCTCACAGGGGATCGCCTGATTGCTGGGTCTTTCTGCAATTGTGGGGGTTTCCCCTACAGTTGAAAGTGCTATGAGATGACTGTTGTTGTGAAATGGTGCTATATAAATGAAGTTGGATTGAATTGAATTGAACTGAACTGAATGCAACGCTGGCAAATGCTAGCAAAAGTCTGTAAAAGTTGGTGTGTGCTCACAAACTTAATTTCACCAACGTTTGGACTGATTTCTCTGATTTTTCAAAACGTCAGTAAAAGTCGGTCCAAATGTTATAGTGTGAACCCAGCTTAATGCGTTACTCCCAATACAGATTGTGGGTTAGTCTGAATGAAGCCTTGAGGACAGCTAGCACACACAAAAAGGGAGCACATCTCAATGGCACAACATTAACAGGTCAGTGAAAGCAGTAATTTTGCATGTGTAATGTTTTAAACCAGCATATTTCTGAGTCCAGTTTACAAGTTGGGAACCATAATGATTTAACGGCGCTTCATTATTTCTACTTGGAAGTTCATTTGGAGCATGCAAAAAAGTGTTGAACTGATGGTGGTATCTGTCTCTCTGGTGACCCATGGTTTTGCAAATTCTTGATATTTGATTGGACTATGATATGATTCGTAATTCATGGACAGACTGAGCTGGAAAAAATGCCCGTGAAGCTGGTTCCCAGTGATAATTTGCTAGTCCATTTGCAAAGTTGCATCTCCCCCGCCCCTCCAAAATAAAGAAAAAAAGTCACAATGAATAATTCATTGACGTTAGCTCCAACAATTTGTGCCAATATCAACCCCAATTACTGAGTATTAAATTTGATATTTGGCATAGCACTCGCCTTTTAAATGGAATTTTGACTGTTTTACTGCATCACCACATACCCCTTTTTTGCCAAGTTTGTGTCCATGAGTTACAGTGCCCCATTCCTGTGTTTTAATGAGTGTTAGAAGCTGTGTTATCATTTCATAGTCTACATATTTCAGGGTTCCTGCAGAGGTAAAAGCACAGTGTTTGATCTACAGTATGGTGCATGGCTGCCTTAAAAGCTTATGCAAGCGTTAATTGATATATATCATATATTAGAAATTAAAGCAGTAAGTCAAATGGTAACATTTGTGCCACTGGCATTTCCCATAAGGCTTTTACATTTTAGCTCTTTTTAGTAGTTTCCATGGATACTATAAATCCCAACATTTCCTTCTTTTAATTATATCATCAGTTTAAGCATAAAAGACTCGCTGTGATTTATGCCACAGTACATGAAACTGGTCATTTTTTATGATTTGTACTGTATGTCAGCGGTTATTACATATCATGCTTCTATGGCTTAATGTGGACCACACAAGATAGCCAGTGGGCATCAATGGAAGCAGCTCAGCAAATAAAAGGTATTGTAAAAATCAGCATTTGGTAAGGACTAATCTAGGCAAGCTTTATTCCATTGTTTACAGACTGGGTGATACTCCAGTGATGTGAGAATATGGAAGATTAATTTCAATATATCACAGCCCGTCATGGCATAGGGATTAATGGCTACCCATACCCAAAGATAGGGATGAGAATTAGAGTGGAAGGGAACTTTATGTCAACTCTTTTGAGTGTTCCTGTAACTTGCCTTTGATCTCTAAAAACGTGTTAAATTGAAACAGAGAATTACTTGAAAACACTGTGAAAAGAGAAAAGACAGTGACAAAAAATGATTTGTACCAAGCTTGATATTATTTTCAAGATAAACCCTTGATTTTCGGAGATTGGTTCAAAATATAATAAAAGGAAATGAAATAACTCCAAACCCCTCTCTTTGTTACTGCCATTTGTTGTTATCAAGGTGCTCTGTGGTTGCTGTGATAACAGATTAGGTCCTTTTTCAGTAGAGAAGTGTTAGCTGTTCAATTCCCACTGAACAAGGGAGCGGTGTGGTGGAGCAGTGGTTAGCACTGTGGCAACACAGCAACTCACCCTTTGCCATGGGATCCCGGGTTTGTTCCCAGCCCCTGACCAACAGCGATCTGTGTGGAGTTTGTATGTTCTCCCCGTGTCTGCGTGGGTTTATTCCGGGATTTCTCCGGTTTCCTCCCACAGGCCAAAAGCATGCAGGTTTGGTTAACTGGAGACTCTAAAGTGGCCCTAGGTGTGAATGTGTGTGTGAATGGTGAAGGGATAGCGCCGTGCTGTGGCTGCTTCATCCATCCAGGTGGATGCCCTGAATTTCCCCTCTGGGGATCAATAAAGTACACAAAATCAAATCAAATCAACAAGCAGCATTCTTTTTTGCCAGCACTGGCAATGTGAAAAATTAAATGAATCAAAAGAGAATGATGGCTGATAATTGCAACAGCAAATACAGTGAATGGGAGATCATTTCCCCAACACTGCAACTAATTTGATAGACATTGCAGTGATTTTTTTGGACTACTTTAGTGTTGCCATAATTGAATACTTAGGTCCTCTTGTGTCATTTGTACCACCTGTTGATGCTTCAGAAATGGTATGGACTGAGGACAGTTTTGTGTTCTGAAACTGTGTTTTATCTAATCCTTCTCTCTTACTTTATTGCGCAGTAGCCTAGTGGAGCACCCACAATTTTGTTGTACTGTACAATTGTACAATAACAATAAAGCTTATTCTACTCTAAAAAAAACTTCTCTCTGGTAAATGGAGGCTGCAGTATATTAGGAAAAAATGTCATTTTGCCAAATATTACATACAAACAATTGCATTGGTGGTTGTTTTGCCCCAAAATAATCTTGTGGTCCATCACGTTGGATATTATCTGGTTTTTCTAATTCTGTATGTCTCACAGTACTGATATTTTGTAAAATGAAGGACTTGTATCTATGCTCAGGTGACAGGGAATACTACCAGGTTATGAGAATTATGACAGCCTTGTATTGTTATCCCACTGCAACAAAAACAACTGTTTGATCACCTGCTTCCTGTGATTCACTCTAAGCTATCAGCTGTCTTTAGTAACACTTTCTGACACAACCCATGATGTACTGTGAAATTATAAGTACAGCATAAACCATGGTAACAACCCCTGTTTTTAACATAAAAATACCCTGTTGTTACAATTTAAGTACCTTTTACAGGGCACTTATGTACATAAGTGCCCTGTAACTTATTTGCCATATAAGAACCCTGTTGCTTCAGACAAGTTTAATAGTCCAACTTAATCTTATGAGTAATGTAGCCAAGATCATCCAGTATTATTACATTCTCATTTTGTGATTAATTTAAAATAAATTTGTAATTTGTGGGAAATTACAAATGAGCAAAATGGCTAAAAATACCACCTGGAACCCAGTAAGTACCAGGTAATTTTGAGGAAGTTGCACATGAGCAAAATAACTGAAGAATACACAAGAAACCCAGTATGGGGTGATTTCAGAGTGACTTCAAAATTAGAACCCAGTGAGTATCAAATGACTGGAGTGGTGGCCTAGTGGTAAAGCATCTGCCCTACAGCCAGGAGGATGTGGATTCATGCCCCAGCCGCATTATACCAAAGACCAAATGGTACTTTCTGCCTTCTAGCTTGGTGTTCAGCATAATAAAATGGGGAACTATTACGGATCCCCTCCATAAGGAATTAGTCAGTGGTCCAGTTCCTGACACCTTAAAGGACACCTCCACTACTAGCCAAGTGCTAGTAGAAGAAGTCCTCTTTGGCTCAGTGCTAAGAGTGGGAGGATTTAGATCACTGTGTCATGGGTTCAAATCCCGGCCTAGGATATAGGTGTATGTCTACCTTGCCTGAGGGCAAAAGTGGCGAGGTCACTGCACCTTGACGTAAGGGTTGAAACGGACTTGGAGATCTCAGGCTGAATAGGCAATTCTGGCCTTGGCCCAGAAAGTGGGTCATAACAGGAATGCATAGCTAACCCCAACCCCACTGTAGCTTTCATCACTTACAGTAGTTGTGTAGCCATAGAAATGGAGATGTGTGGAAAGATAGATGTACTTTATTGATCCCAAACTGGGAAATTACAGTGTAACAGCAGCATGACAGAAGACAACCAAACAACAGAAACACACACATGACAGACAAAGGGATTACCCGTGGAAAGTAAAACTAACACAACTATAAAACCTATATACATCATAGCTTAATATATGATGACCTGTATAAACACATGAATCATCCCATTACACAAAGAAGGACTATCAGGAGCAGAGTGAAATATGAGGAAAGGCAGTTAACTAACTAAACTATTATTTAATTAAGTACTTACACATAAGATTACTTGAACATTTACACTTGTCTGTATCATGAAAACTATCAAGCAATCAACTTTATTTATAAAGCACTTTAAAAGGCAACACTCGCCACTCAAAGTACTGTACAATGGGAAGAATGAAAAAGCATAACACATAAAAACAAGGAGCAGGACACAAACACAAAACAATATACATGTAAATCCCAGCACGAGCAGAAACCACAGTCAATAAAAACAATAAAATAAAAGATAAAAACAAATAAATCAATAAATATAAACAAAATAAAATCCATTTCATTCATAAAATCAGTGTCATACTGGGTCGAAGGCCAAGGAGTAAAAGTGTGTTTCAAGGCCCTGTCACACCTAGACAATTTAGGCAGTGTTTGCCAAATGTATGAAAAATTTTGAGAATACATTGGCGTACATCAAATCAGTTATGGATAAGTTTTGTATAAGAGCACGCTGAAGAATGCTGAAGCACGCTGGTCTACAGCATTGTATGCCGAGCTCCTCTGAAAATTTTCAGCATACGGAAAAATTTCTGACATATCCAGCATATGGCTAAAATGGCCCGCATATGTAGAGCATAAGTTGTAGGTAAGTTATGCGATCATTCACACGTTACTTGGAATCGACTGATAAGTTACTCATAAGTTGAAATATGTTGAGATAAATGTCTAGCATACCCAAAACTCATTTCTAACATATGAGTAATGCTCTTTGAACCTATGTGTAATTTACTGAATGGGTTTCTAACTTACAGCTCCCCTATAACAGTGTATTGGCAGCATTGGTTCACAGGAGCAACCTTTGCTCTTCTATTCAGACAAAGTAAAGAGACGTTTCCTACCTTGACATGTCTCAATGGTATTATGGTCTCTGTGTAGACTAGGTGACACCTTTATTAATTAAAAGCTGACTTGATCCATCTGCTTTCTGTTCTGAGAGGAGATACAGGTGGATGAGAGCAAGTAAACAGGCTGCTTACAATTTGTAGAGAGGGAGGTGAAACTCTCAGCCTACGAGGAGTAGAGTAGATGTAGTAGAAAGGGAGGAGAAGCTTCCAGCTTAACAAGGAGAGTTGAGAAGTGTCGTGAAGCTCTTTTCCAGAGTTGGAGCATTGACGTCTCCGTGCAGGAGTGGAGGGTCCCACTCCTTATAAAGGCAGTCTGATTAGGAGGCGCAGGTGCAGCTGTGGAAGATAATTAGAGAGAGAAAGAACAAATCACACACACACATACTTGTTCATGTAACGGGATCTGTCGGGGATGTGTCTGAGCCAACTTAACGCTTTCAAGCTACAGGATATTGTGAAGATCCAAATCGCTGTTTAGCTCTCCTTGTCATGTTTTTTACCTTTGGCTGCAGTCTGTACCATCAGCTGTCCAGTGTTGTTCTGATAGATATGCGAAAATCTCAGAACACTGGAGGAGGTGGATCCAATCAGCTGATCACCAGAAACACAGAGCTCAGTTGTTTTCCATGATAAATCACACTTTGCTGTCCCTTGGCTGCTGCTCTCTGATGTTTTTGGGTTCACACCGGCAAAAGCAGACTCCATGACTTATCTTGTTTTTTTTCCACTTTATTGAAAATAAACTTTTTTATCATCACCATCAGTTCGCGTGCCTTTGTCATAACTGTTCAGCCAGGTTGTGAAAACTGTCATCTGACGTTCGTGACATGTCACATCAGCTGTTTTAGACATGACCGACCTGAAAGATTTGACAGCTCTGCCAGGTCAGTCACGCCCCCCAACATGCGATGGTTTTTGGAAGGGAGAATCATCTCAGTTGAACAGAGATCATCTCCCACACACCTAGGATTCATGGATCGGGAGGCAACCGCAGTTTGGCATGACTGGCCATGTGCAAGTTAGGATAAGCTATGCATAAATTATGTATAAAACTATCATGGGGCATAAGTTGTGAACCTGACAACACACTAAGCATTCGTTGGTTTAAGTTATTTATAAGTTATCGAAACGTTCTATATAAGTTACTAATATGTTATGTATATGTCAAACTCGTTATGGATATGCGATGCATATGGCCAAAATTGAAAATTTTGGCATATGCCAGCATTTTAGACCAATTTCTGTACGTTTGGCAAACACTGGGTGACAAGGGCCTTTAAGATGGGTTTTAAAAATGGACAGTGAGGGTGCTTGTCTAATGTTCAGTGGTAAATTGTTCCATAATCTGGGTGCCTTGATCAAAATGGCTCTGTCCCCTCTGGGCTTCCGCTTTGCCTTCAGCAACCTCAAGAGCAGCTGGTCAGCTGACCTGAGGGACTGGGTGGGAGCGTAGGGATGCAGAAGCTCAGAGAAGTAAGGTGGAGCAAGACAGTTCAGGGATTTAAAAGCAAATAAAATAATTTTAAAATGAACTCTAAAATGCATGAACAGCCAGTGGAGCGAAGCTAAAATGGGTGTGATGTGATCTCTTTTATGTGTATCTGTTAAGATAAGATAAGATAAGATAAGCCTTTATTAGTCCCACAACGGGGAAATTCCAGGATTGCAACAGCACAGGGATAGCAACACTCAGAGCAACAATCAGAAGGCAAGAAAAAAAAAAAAAAACAAGCAAGCAAGAGCAGCTAATAAACATATGTACGTATTACTATAAAATATATATATATACACACACACACAGACACACAGTGCAGAGCATTGTAGCTAGATGGAATAAATATGTAAATATATAAACACCCACAGTACGGAGCATTGCAGCTAGGTGGAATAAATATGCAAGTATATAAACACACACAGTGCGGAGCAATGTAGCTAGATGGAATAATATGTAGATATATAAATATATAAACACCCACAGTACGGAGCATTGTAGCTAGATGGAATAAATATGCAAATATATAAACACACACAGTGCAGAGCATTGTTGCTAGATGGAATGAAACAGCATAACCGTCTACTTAGTTATCCTACATGGTATGATTATGTGCCCATACACATTCTCACCCTCCATAGCGACCGGTATGTTCCTAGTTGTATGCCGGAGAGGACCATTGTGTAAGTCTATTGCATCTTTTGCATTCAAAAAACTATTAGTTTGTTACGTCTTTTTGCTATCTCTGCGAGCAGCCCTGCTTAGGTTGTACAGTCTGACAGCCGTTGGTAGGAAGGACCTACGAAACCTCTCGGTTGTGCACCTGGGATGATGTAGTCTGCTGCTAAATGAGCTCCTCAGTGCATTCAGTATGTCCTGCATAGGGTGGAACTCGGACTCCAGCAGAGATGACAGTTTAGCCACCGTCCTTCTCTCTCCTATCTCCTCCATCGGATCAAGGCGCTGCCCCAGGACAGAGCTAGCTTTCTTAATCAGTTTGTTCAGTCTCTTCCTATCGGCTGCAGTAATGCCACTGCCCCAGCAGACCACTCCAAAAGTGATGGCTGATGCCACCACCGTGTCATAGAATGACTTCAGCAGCGCCCCTTGTACACCAAAAGACCTGAGTCTCCTCAGCAGGAACAGCCTGCGCTGTCCCTTCTTGTAGAGTGCATCAGTATTGTGTGTTAAAAGACGAGCAGTGGCATTTTGAGCTAGCTGCAGACACGAAAGAGATGATTGGCTGACACCAGCATAAAGTGCATTACAGTTATCCAGCTGAGACGAAATAAAAGCAGGGCTTCCAGGTGTGGTCTAGAGAGAATGGGCTTTACTTTTGCTAAACACCTTAGATGAAAAAAGCTGGATTTTACCACAGAACAAATCTGAGTGTCTAATTTAAAATTACTGTCCACGATAAAACCAAGATTCTTGACTGTGGGTTTCACGTAGGGTGTGAAAGGGTCCAGCTTTATAGGAGGGGACTCACAGGGGCCACTAGGTCCAAACACCATCACTTCTGTCTTCTTATCATTAAAATTTAGAAAGTTTAGGGCCATCCAAAACTTAATGTCTTCAATGCAAGACAGAAGTGAGTTTACTGATAAAGCTTTTTTCTGTTTTAAAGGAACCTATATCTGACAATCATCAGCATACAGGTGGAAGGATACCATGCTTTTTAAAAAATGGAACCCAGCGGAAATATATACAGCGTAAAAAGCATGGGCCCTAAAATTGACCCCTGTGGGACCACATATGGCAGAGGAGCAGAGGGGGATTCAGACACAGAGATGCTAACTTTAAAACTTCTGTATGCCAGATAGGACCCAAATCAGTTGAGGGCAATACTACAAATGTCCAGTAGGTGCTGCAAACGGGAAACTAAGATGTGATGGTCCACTGTGTCAAAGGCAGCGGTTAAATCAAGCAACACAAGACTAGCATATTCACCCGAATCACATGCCAAGAGGATGTCATTAAAGACCCTTAACAAGGTTGTCTCTGTGCTATGAAGAGCTTTGAAACCAGATTGAAAAAATCTCCAAAATACTGTGTTCATCCAGGAAAGATTTCAGCTGCATATACACAATTTTCTCTGAAATCTTTGAGAGAAATGGAAGCTTGGAAATAGTACTACAGGGTACCAATGTTATTAGTGATGCATACTTATAGTATAATAAGCAGTAGGTGATTTGAGGTGGGATGAAGGGGGAATGCCACCCCCATTGTTTGCAAAATGACTTAAAATCATTCCCCTTAACAAACTGCCATCCCCTGATTTCCATTCATGAGCATAAATTGGAGGGGGGGCATGCCCCCCCAAACAGGGAAAAAGGCAGAATTGTCCCCCCAATATCATCATAAACCTTTCTGTATTATGTTGCATAACTGACAAAAAGGCATTTGAAGTACCAATGGTAAGCATAAATGCAAAAAGTTATTCTCATAAATTTATGACTTATTCCTTGTAAATTTTCATGTAAATTTATTGCATTTTCTTATAAATTTGCAACCCTTTTTCTTGTAAGATTACAACTTTATCTTATAAATTATAATTGTTGTTGATTGCTAAATTTCTCTGTGATTACACTTTCAGTTTTTGCACCTTTATTCTTGAAAATTTGCACTCAATTTATGTTTATATGTTGGTACTAGTGGTGGGCATTTTAATCACGACAATCATATTTATTTGCAATTAATCACATATGGTGCAATTAATGGCACATATGCTCTCTCTTTCATTCATACAGTGGTGTTAAAAAGTGTTTACCCCCTTCCTTATTTCTCATTATTTTGTATGGTTGTCACACTTAAATGTTTCAGATCCTCAAACAAATTTAACTATTAGACAAAGATAACACAAGTAAACACAAAATGCAGTTTTATTATCAAGGGGAAAAAAAATCCAAACCTACATGGCCCTGTGTGAAAAAGTGATTACCCCCCGTTAAAACATAAATTAACTGTGGTTTATCACATCTTTGGAAAGCTGAGTTCAGTTTCTCTAGCCACACCAAGGCCTGATTACTGCCACACCTGTTCTCAATCATTAAATCACTTAAATAGTACCTGCCTGACAAAATGAAGTAGACCAAAAGATCCTCAAAAGCTAGACATCATGCTGCAGTCCAAAGAAATTCAGGAACAAATGAGAAACAAAGTAATTGAGATCTATCAGTCTGGAAATGGTAATGGAGCCATTTCTAAAGTTTTGGGACTGCAGTGAACCACAGTGAGAGCCATTATCCACAAATGGCAAAAATATGGAACAGTGGTGAACCCTCCCAGGAGTGGCCGGCCGACCAAAATTACCCCAAGAGTGCAGCCACGACTCACCCAAGAGGTCACAAAAGACCCCACAACAACATCCAAAGAACTGCAGGCCTCATTTACCTCAGTTAAGGTCAGTGTTCATGACTCCACCACAAGAAAGAGACTGGGCAAAAATGGCCTGCAGGTTCCAAGATGAAAACCACTGCTGAGCAAAAAGAACATAAAGGATCGTCTCAGCTTTGTCAGAAAACATCTTGATGATCCCCAAGACTTTTGGGAAAATACTCTGTGGACTTACGAGAAAAAAGTTGAACTTTTTGGAAGGTGTGTGTCCCATTACATCCAGTGTAAAAGTAAGACAGCATTTCAGAAAAGGAACATCATACCAACAGTAAAATATGGTGGTGGTAGTGTGATAGCCTGAGGCTGTTTTGCTGCTTCAGGACCTGGAAGACTTGGTGTGGTAAATGGAACCATGAATTCTGCTATCTACCAAAAAATCCTGAAGGTGAATGTCAGCCCATCTGTTTGTGACCTCAAGCTGAAGCACACTTGGGTTATGTAGCAGGGCAATGATCCAAAACACACCAGCAAGTCCACCTATGAATGGCTTAACCCCCTGAGTGTGTTTGGTGCACAACTGCGACATACCCCCTAGTGGTCAAGAATGGTAAATATTTTTTGTCAATAAAATAGTTCAGATTTTCAAGGCTATATAACTTGAAAGTGTTAAGAGATAATGACTTACTGTCAATTAGAAAAATGTAAAATATGATCCAAAGTTTCAGATAGGAATAAATTTATGCATCTAATTTGCATAATGTCACAGCACCTCTTTAAATTCCATAACTCAGTCAAAACTGGACTTTGGATGTATTTACACAAAAAAGGGTTCAGTCTTTTGACACCATTTTTTGTACAGAGGCACCTCATCATCTTATCTTCAAAGTACATCAACAAGAAATCAGTACATTTAAAAAAAACAGAAATTTCTCACTTACTTTTGACAAAGTCAGAGTGAGAAGGCAGGCGCAGTGCCGTGCTCTGCCACTAGAGG
This sequence comes from Pholidichthys leucotaenia, assembly GCA_020510985.1. Classification (NCBI taxonomy): domain Eukaryota; kingdom Metazoa; phylum Chordata; class Actinopteri; order Cichliformes; family Pholidichthyidae; genus Pholidichthys; species Pholidichthys leucotaenia. Next base: position 386,562,720 of record CM035837.1, on the reverse strand, counting down.
CATGCAAATTCTCACTCTCAAAGAATAAAGGAAAACAAAATGAAGACTTTGGAGTGGTCTAGTCAAGTCCTGACCTGAATCTGATTGAGATGCTGTGGCATGACGTTAAAAAGGCAGTTCATGCTCAAAAACCCTGCAGTGTGGCTGAATTGCAACAATTCTGCAAAGATGAGTTTTGCCAAAATTCCTCCACAGCACTGCCAGTTATCGCAAATGCTTTATTGCAGTTGTTGCTGCTAAGGGTGGCCCAACCAGTTATTAGGTTTAGGGGGCAATCACTTTTTCACACAGGGCCATGTAGGTTTGGATTTTTTTCCTCCTTAATATTAAATACCTTCATTTAAAAACTACGTTTTGTGTTGACTTGTGCTATCTTTGTCTTAATATTTAAATTTGTTTGATGATCTGAAACATTTAAGTGTGACAAACATACAAAAAAATGAGAAATCAGGAAGGGGGCAAACACTTTTTCACACCACTGTATGCTGCCAATGGCAAGTACACAATAACTTCACAGGCTGTGTTATAAAGTGTTACCATGTCCTCTTATATGGCAGAACACATCGTGCATTCATTCATTCATTCATTCATTCATTATTTTCTTTAAGTTTCTCATTTTAGAGGAAAAGTGGACTGGAGTCTCATTTGTCCAAACAAACTTAACAAAGGATAAATGGCTTAAGGGTAAGAATAATCCCTTTAAACTAACTGTCCTTGAAAATGTCCCAAGAGATGTTGGCAGCTGCATCACCTGAGAGGACCTCTGTTCTTATTTTTAAGGGATTCTTCCTTACCAAGGACCACCACACAGGTTTTGCTGTTTTCAGAAAAAAAGATTTTTGTAGCCCGGTTATGAGCCAGTGTGGTTTTGTTTTTTAGAAGTATTTATGTAAAGAAAATCGCATCATTAAACACTGGATGCTACTGTGTCGATAGCCTCTTTACTCAGTGCCTCCTACTCCTCAGAGAAAGTCGTCTGCCATGCTCAAGTCATGTTGCCTCTGTTGCTCATCTCTAATTGAAGTGTGCATTGCTGTAATATGGCAAGAGTTCCTTATTTATTTGTGTGGGTAGAGGCCACAGGGTAGCTTCCTCATGTCGAGCTTTCTGCCAGCTTTTGCTGCAGCGGGATCAATTAATGTCTGTGTGTGTGTGTGTGTGTGTGTGTGTGTGTGTGTGTGTGTGTGTGTGTGTGTGTGTGTGTGTGTGTGTGTGTGTGTGCTGTGTGTGGGAGGATCAGCACATGTGTGTTCAGACCCCCACCACCACCCCTTTAGCCGCTGCCCCACAGCATCTCCTCTAATATGCCGAACACACATGAGAGCTCCTTTTTGCTCTTCTCTTTTCCTCTTTCATCTGCCGTATCTGTTTATCTCACACACTTCCTTTCCTTTTTGCGACATGTTTTTTTGTTCTGTCCATCTTATGAAATTGTTTTGTTAGCACATGTATTATACACTCGCTCTTTTTTCTGTGTACTCCAAGGCCTTCAAGCAAAATTTATTCTAGGAACTGTCTGATTTGTTCCTCTCTTTTAATCTGCCACATTTTTCTTCTTGTGCTTTTTTTTTTTTGTCATTTCTTTCTTTCAGTGCAATCTCTCCCACCTTCTACACTAGCTGTTTTTTTAACACATTTCCATTTTTCTCTCCTCGTCTCTTCCGCCGTTCTTCTCAAACTGTTATAGTTTTTGTTCCACAGTTCTTGATATATACCTGCTTTATGCACCTTTTCTTCAGTTATTCATCCTGCATCACTTTTTTTTGTTCAGGGAGCAACATTTCTTTTCCCTTCTCTCTTGCTCTTGCTGTGGCTCATGCTATCAATGTGAGTGATTGTGCAATCCTGCGGCGTGTTAAAGACATGAGGAGACTGTCAAACAGATCAATAGACAGTGTCTGAATATGCTTGCCAACCCCTTTAGACACATATTCCAAAAAAATACAGACAATCACCACTGAATTAATGCTCTCAAGCATGTACACATGTGTATAGTAAATGGAAAAGTAGACTTGTACAGAATGGTAAAGACAGAATATACATACACCGTTGTATATATTTAATAATGTTTTTATTTAGATACTGATTTAAAAGATGAAGTCAAATACTGAGGACATTTCTAGGGGTCATTCAGAGAGGAGCAAGAATTGTGGAACTTGACTCTGATTGATTTTCCATCTAAACTGGAGGTTCTCAGTTCATCTGATTAAAGACAGCCAAGTTGAAAATTAAAGATTGGAAGCTACTCTCTGACTCTCTCTCACACACGTGCACGTGCACACACGCACCCCCCACCACACACACACACACACACACACACACACACACGTGATAACATTCTGCAACAGCCTGATCTCTTATCTGTCCCCTATGGTATACTGGCCACCACAAGTGGAGCTGCATCATGTAACGCAGTGTTTGTCGGCTCATTCGTCAGTTTGAAACTGTTCCGGCACAGAGGCTTAGAGTGCACCAGCAAATCAGTTAAATGAGACCTCTGTAATGGCTGCATCTGTGAGAGCACTCTCAGTTATATTCTAGATTTAAATCTAGCTGGCATTCTTGGGCATTGTGGGGGGGGGGGGGTGTTTCAGAGGTTTCTGCTGCTGCAGTGGCTACAAGACATGTAAGAAATAGAAAATTTGCAAAGGCCAGAGAGCTGCAGTGGTCTCACAGTATTAGAGTGATGACAGCACAAATGCTTGCAAGGCAGAGTGTGAAAATGATGGAAAAAAATGGTCAGAAGTGGTGTATAGGTTAATTTTAGCTGGTAAATTGACTGAGCTCCTCACCCTATTTCTAAGGGTGAGTCCAGCAATCCTACAGAGAAAGCTCATTTCAGCCGCTTGCATCTGCGATCTCATTCTTTCAGTCATTACCCAAAAATCATGACCATAGGTGAGGGTAGGGACGTAGATTGACCAGTAAATCGACAGCTTTGCCTTAGAGCACGGTTCCCTCTTCACCACAACAGACTGGTACAATGTCTGCATCACTGCAGATGCTGCTCCGATCCGTCTGTCAATCTCTCGTTCCATTCTCCCCTCGCTCGTGAATAAGACCCCGAGATACTTAAACTCCTCCACTTGGGGCAGGAGCTTGTCCCCAGCCCGGAGAGGACAATCCACCTTTTTCCAGCTGAGGAACATGGACTCAGACTTGGAGGTTCTGATTCTCATCCCAGCCACTTTACACAGCAGCAAACCGTCCCAGTAAGACCTGTAGGTCATTGCTGGATGAAGCCAACACATAAATCATTATTTACATTTCAAGAAAAGGTCTGGATTGTGGGGAGACTTGAATAACGAAACCGAATTGTCTTTCATTCCAGTTTATTCAAGAAATCATTCCACTGTCTGCTCTCATTCTTGAGCAGCGAACAAAGAGAGTGAACACACCAAAGTTCTCTCATTTAAACATTCTGACATCAAACCATTTCCCTCGCGGGGGAAATCACACATCTCTCTCAAAATCTCTTTATTCACATTCATTAGCCTTTTATTTACATAACTCCCCCTTCTCTCTTCCCGAGCCTCAGTGGTCTGGAAGTCTTCTGTCCCCTGTCCTCCGCAGGGGGTCCAGGCTCTGTGGCTCCGCACCGCAGGGGGCTGGCTCTCCTTCATCGTGGTTAAATCACATATGCAGTGTCCAACATATACATGTCTCACAACACAGCCATATGGATACCCCTTAACAACCTTTCAATATGAATGAAGAGGATCATTTTTTGTAAAAGAAACAAAATACACCAATATACAGTATTTGTCAAGCTTTTTGCTGTTATGTATCATTTTTTTTTTTTCCAGTATCAATTCTGGTGATTCTTATGTGAGCATATAGGAGGCCAGTCACTGTAATTTTGCTGTTTAGGGTCACAGGACTTGTATGCACTGCAAATTCAGCTTCAGTGAGTTTGAATGAGCAATATTACACGAGAGGAAGTGTGGTATCAATGAATATGTATATAACTGCAGTGATTTGGTAGTAGGCCTGCTGCTTCACGTCAGGCCGAAGACACCGCATTCATACGCCTCGGGTGTAATATTGCTTTTATACAACAGTTCCACAAGCACAGTTAAATAAATGTCAGCAATAAAGGACAAAATATTATGAGTTTTGTTTGTTTAACCAGTTATTATGCTCCACCGAGCAAAATAGTCCCTTCCGAATGCACCCAGTTAACTGCTGCTAAGCACCTCAATGAGCATAATATAGAAAATAGACCTACTGTCATTACCCACACATACCCAAAATAATTGTGGGCCTTGTTTTTCATGACAGTGGGAAGTTAGCGATTTAGCTTTTGCAAATTTCCGTGTTAGTTTCTGTGCATTTCTCTCACTTTTTTCTTGGCATTTTCAGATGAAATAAAGAGTCCATCACCACAACAGTGTTATGGTCTTTTAGTTGAGCAGGTGTAACAGTGAAGATGTAAGGAGAAGAGGTAGTCAAGGTAGATGAGTTTAAATACTTGGGGGTAGATTTACTAAGGCAGCGCAAATTAGCCAGTGCGCAATTTAGACAGGGCACCTAAGGAAGTAGCCAATTTTTGCCAGTGATCTACTAACAACGCACAAAATTATGAACGCAGACCCAGATACTTCATTTCAATAATGACCACCCATCCACTCAGAGCACTTCAAAATTGCGCACAGGCACAGCTGATGAGGAAGCGGGTCATCATCACAGGGACAGCCAGTTCGGAGGGCCATAATATATAAAGCTTTTTTTTTAGTTTTTGTTTGAGCGCAAACCCCACTAAAATAGTTTATTTTTGTTATTATATTTCAAAATTTAGATTTTCATTTAACATGGCAGACTTTTTTGTTTAATATGAATAAATGAAGCATTTGTATCTAATTTAAAAAGGGACTACTCATTGATAAATTCAGTATTTGACCAACATGTTTATTTTATTAACACTAGAACCATCATGGTCTGATGGAGACGCTGAGGTTTTATTATGTGAATAACTAAACAAAATCTGCAGGTCTCCCAGTTTACAACTTTTTATAAATGCCATTGAGTTACAGTGTTGCAATTTTGGGGGATGTTTCTATGGATCTGTGCACTCTTTTTGTTAATAATCTCATTGTTGTTTTCCTCCTATATTGTGTATCCTGAACTGGGAGAGAGAAATAGAGAGAAGAGGGAACTGAATTACCCTTTTATGTATAGGAAAAAGAAATGCTGTAAATACAGAAATACGAATAGGGGAAAAAAATGAAGAAAATTGGCAATGTGGAAGATTTTGCTTCAAGAGCAAGGGAGAGCTGATAGGAAAACTTTAGTCCGAGTCTGAACCTCTGCAGGAAAAAGAAAAAGAGTCATCCAAAGACATGCATGTTCGGTTAATTGGTTGTTCTAAATTGTCCCTAGATATCTGTCTCCTATAGGCCCTTAGAATAGAGGGTTAGTACTAGTGAAACACTTTGAGTGGTCTTTGAGACTAGAAAAAGTGCTATATAAGTACAGGTCCTTAACCCTTTTCCCTCATTATTGTCTGACACCATCTGTACGTCCACTACGGGTATAAGGGCTCCTATTGTATCCTATTCTACGGATACAAATTCATGTAGTACCCTATATACAGTATAAACAAATGAATTAAAAAAAACTGCTGGCTGATGTCCAGTTCAGCATAACACTGATCTCTGTGAGACTGTTGATATTCATGTAATCTGTTCTTAAATCTGTTAATAAATCTCAACAGTAGTTTAACATCAAAACAGGGTTTTGTGATGGTGCAGCACGTTAGTAAATCTGCCCCCCTGGAGTCAGCCATACAGTGCAATGGAAAATGCTCAAGAGAAGTGAAGAAGAGAGTGCAGGCAGGGTGGAGTGTGTGGTGACTAGTGTCAGGGATGATTTTACGACAGAAGGATAGCAGCTAGAGTGAAAGGGAGGATTTATGAGGTGGTTGCGAGTCCTGCTGTGATGTACATTATGGTTTGGAGATTGTGGCACTGACAAAAATAGAGGAGTCAGGCTGGAGGTGGCAGATTTAAAGATGCAAAGGTTCTCAATGGGACTGACAAGTACAGAAATGAATATTAGTATTAGAAATGAGTACATCAAAGGGACAGCTCAGGTTGAGCGGTTTGGAGACAAAGTGGGAGAGGGAAGGCTGAGATGGTTTGGACATGTGCAGCTGAGGAATAGTGGATATAATGGACACAGGATGTTGAAGATGGAGCTGGAAGGCTGGAAGAAAAGAGGAAGACTGTGGCGGCATGGAATAATAAGGCGCGAACTGAGAGTTTTTGAGGGATTTTATTAATCATACCGCCATCACAGACTCACTCCGGCGCCATGCATGCGCGCCAGAGCGAGCCCGGAGGCTCTCCTAGCAGACAGTGGATGCGTCTAGTCAGATGAGCAGTGAGAGGGAGAGAGTGAGCTACAGAGCATATGCAGTTTTTATACCCAGTTACAGACAATACATGAAAGGCATGGGACATTTGCATCACAGTCAGAGCAGGAAGCATGAACGTTTGCATTTGAGTGTCACACATAACAATAGGGAGATTACTGGCCGGAATTCGCCTCTGCTCCGGAGCTGTAGGACAAAAGAGGTTACAAGGCACATCTACATATTGTTATCAGTCCATAGATCACACTGCTATGTTAATTGCTCCCGCTGAGCGCTCTGCTTGGCTGTTGTGGGGGTTACCCATAAAGACCACAGAAAAGATTTGTGGATGTAATGAAGGAGGACATGGTGTTACAGAGGAAGATGTAAAGGATAAGGTGAGATGGAGGCAGATGATCCACTGTGGCAACCGTTAAAGGGACCAGCCGAAAAACAAGCAGAAGAAAAAGTAGAAACAATAAATCAAATTCTAGCTTGTCTATTTTGTCGTAACAAATGTGTAATATGTAGCCAAATGATAACAAGGGCGGGACTTCCAGGTCACTGACATCTGGATTTTCAGGACCATCTCATTTCAAACAGCACCTCACTATAGAAATTAAGATGTCCAACACAGTATTACAATTCTCACATATTGTATTATAAAAAGCCACTGATATTACCCATAATGTCAGGAGGGACATCCGACATAAAACCTTTGCCAAGTCAAACATGTGGATCAGGACGACTGAGCCATTTATACCGGATCGGTCGAGACCCGGGTTAACAACAACCGCCACTGGTGCTGTTAACTGGCAGTGTCATAAAGCTCCCCGTGCGCTTTTACACAGCGCACGGCGAGGGGTGAAAATGATGAGGATTTACGTGCAGGGTTCACCACACACATTTATTAACATAAAGTCACACAGTTCCCAAACGGGTGAAGACATACAAAAATGCAAATAACTTACAGAGGGCGTTCGAGGGCCGGCATCGCTCAGCGAACGCATGAGGAGAGACACGTAGCCACGCTGGCGTCCCACAGCCGGTATCACTGTGTGGGCGCAAGAGAACCACAGCGATGCAGAGTGGCTACACGTCGTGGCATAAAGTTGAAACAAGTTATCTCCAAACAACGCAGCAGACAACACGTTCAGTTAGATGAAGACCCAGCAATGCGTGACTGGCACAAGCTGCTTAAGTACATGCATTGCTGGTCATGGTGAAATTGGCAGCACCTGGGTGAGGACCGGGAAGATGGCACCCGAGAAAGGGAACAGCTGGTGATGATGAGAGAGGGGGCGTGGCTGGCGAGTTGTCAGCAGCTCACAGAAAGTAGGTCACAGTGGCTGTCTAACAGCTGCATTCAGACAGTGGCTACAGGTAAGGAAGGCAGACTGAAATACATAATATACACATAAATAGTGGCACTTAACCCCACAGGGAGGTCAGGACCGAGCCGGGGAAAACCAAGCTGGCTCGGCTCCTGTCAGAGCCCCCCTTTCTAGAGGTGGATTCCCAGACACCCACGATAACATCCCGAGGACTCCCCCCCCCCCCCGGAGTCCCAGGCCCAGCAGGCAGTCCGGTGAACAGAGTCCCGTGACCTGCCGGAAAACACGGGCCATCTGGCCCAGCAACTCGGTCCCTCCGGCGGTCGGCCAACGTTGTAGAGCCACCAGGACCGGGTGGGTGGCACAGGAGGCGGTCTGCCCACTAGGAGGCTTTGTGGTGGGTGACCGGACCGTAGGGAGGGAACCCTCACGGCGCTGGACTGGGAGGTGATGGGACCATGATGGCGTCAGGCTGAGGAGTCACGGTCCCGGTGACCTCAGGCTGACTGGTAGCACCCTTGATGGTCCCGGTCTGGGACACTGCTGCACTCGTGGTGGACCCCGACTGGGCCAATGCTGCACCCGCGGTGGACTCCAGCTGGAGCCGTGTAGCACCCGCGGTGGACTCCGGCAGGAGCCTAGCTGCAGCCGCAGTGGAGCCCAGTTGGGCCTCTGCTGCCCCCACAGCGAGCGGGCCAACTCACAGGAGCACCAGGCTGAGGAGGCGGTTGATGGGAGGAACCTTGATGATCCTGGCTGGTGGAGCAGAAACGGCGGTGTACTCCTGTGGTTGGACCGGGCCCTTTGTGACCTCTGGCGACAGCACACCTTCTCCGGCGACCCTAGACGAAGGCTCAGGGATAGCAGAAGCCGAGGGCTGCACCTGACTCTCCTCCCCAAAAGTCAGGCAAGATCTCTCAAATACTGACATAAGAAAAACAAGGGAGAGAACTTGCCTGAACTGGAACTCCACCGCTGTCCAGGACTCCGACAGACTTGACGATGCGGTCCCGGGCCCGGCTTCCAGGAGGTCCAACTCTGGCTCCCACTTCACTGCCGTCACCTCCACAGCTGGCAAGATGGTAAAAGCAGTCACATGATGCCCCTGCAGCGGCTCCAATGCAGGGGGACCCCTCTGTGTGGGCCCCTGGGCAGGATCATGCAGGGCCCAAAACTCCTTCACCGTCTGGCGGCTCGGTTCCAAGACCGGAAGGCACTCAGGGATTAAGGGAGGAGACACAGAGAGAGTAGGGGATGAATTTACAGCTGCAGCCGGAGGAGAGGACCCAGTGGACTGCTGAAACTGGGCCTCTCCCTCAGGAGACTGACAAGGGTTTTTATGGGTTAATTGAGTTAAATGAAAACACACTTGCCTGTCATCCCGGCATTTGATGTTCTTGGCTGCAGCAGGCGGATTGTTGTCCCTCTCCATGTCCACGGAGTTTTTGGTCCCTTCCCATGGTGCGGATGACTCCATCAGCATAGCTGCAGGGGACCAGCTCCGTGCTGGCCCCGGAGCGGAATCTTCTGGGGCCCCCAGCTCCTCCATCATCCGGTGGCTCTGCTCACTCTCAGGAATCGATGGGGGAGACACAGAAGAGACAAGAAAGTGGTTTACCTCCACAGCTGGAGGGGAGGACCCAGCAGACTGCTGAAGTTGGGCCTGTCTTCCGGGAGACAGACAATGTTTCTCATTATTATATTGACTAGAATTAAAACACACTTGCCTGTTCTCCCGGTGCTCGATGTTCACAGCTGCGGAGAGCCAGCAGTCATCCTCTCTTACATCTGCGCTGGTTCTGGCTCTCCCTCTGGACGATGGAAGAGCCGGCTCGGGAAATGTGGAAGTGGGTGTAACCCAGGGAACCATGGCCCTCTCAGCGGCTGGAAGGGCGTCGACAGCCGAAGGAGGGGAAGGCTTCTCCTGGCATTTCCTCACCCGATGACACCATTGCTGTGGAGCCTGAGATGCACGGGCTGGAGGTGGCTGGCCAAGTGGGGCAGAAGAAGAAGCAGATGGCTGATGAGAGGGGATCTCTGCTTCAGTTCGACGGGAATTGCCCTCACAGATAATCCAGGAAATTGCTGCTCCAACGCACAGACCGTGAAGAGCAGGTTTGCGTATTGCGGGCATCTCCAGAGGCCAGGATGCACCTCCAGAATGCCCATAGTGCCAAGAAGATTCTCCCACTTCTTCTTGGGACCTCGGGACGCAAGAGCCTCCTCCACAAAATCCTGAATAAAGTCCGCTGCCCACTCTTCCTCCAGTGTCGGGACACCAGCTGCCTGTCGTCCTCTGCGGTGCCGAGGTCGGCGCACCCGGGACATTGTGCTCTACAAAAACCAGGTGAGTGGGGGGAAAAAAAAGGAAAAAAGGGATGTGAGGGTGTAACCCGATAAATCCTCTTTTTGGCTGGGTCTTCTGTCATGAACTTCCCTGTGCGCTTTTACACCACACACAGCGAGGGGTGAAAATGATGAGGATTTACGTGCAGGGTTCACCACACATTTATTAACATAAAGTCACACACTTCCCAAACGGGTGAAGACATACAAAAATACAAATAACTTACAGAGGGTGTTCAAGGGCCGGCATCGCTCAGCGAACACATGAGGAGAGACATGTAGCCATGCTGGCGTCCCACAGCGGGTATCGCTGTGTGGGCGCAAGAGAACCACAGCGATGCGGAGTGGCTACATGTCGTGGCATAAAGTTGAAACAGGTTATCTCCGAACAACGCAGTAGACAACACAATCAGTTAGTTGAAGACCCAGCAATGTGTGACTGGAACAAGCTGCTTAAGTACACGCATTGCTGGTCATGGTGAAATTGGCAGCACCTGGGCGAGGAGCGGTAAGATGGGACACAAGAAAGGGAACAGCTGGTGATGATGAGAGAGGGGGCGTGGCCGGACCGGCGAGCTGTCAGCAGCGCTCACAGGAAGTAGGTCACAATAGCTGTCTAACAGCTGCTGGTCAGACAGTGGCTATGGGTAAGGAAGGTAGACTGAAATACATAATATACACATAAACAGTGGCACTTAACCCCACAGGGAGGTCAGGACTGAGCTGGGGGAAACCAAGCCGGCTCAGCTCCTGACAGGCAGGGTACCAGTGGAAATTGGGCTACTTTTGGTCAAAGATCGAGGAGGAGGAGAGGGGGAAGGTGTGTTAGGAAGGAGAGAGAGAAAAGGAAAGGTAGAAGTGGGGAAGTGAGAGTAGGAACGTTAAATGTAGGGACTATGACTGGTAAAGAAAGAGAGTTGGCTGTTACGACTGAAAGAAGGAAGGTAGATATACTGTGTGTTCAAGAAACCAGATGGAAGGGAAGCAAGGCTAGGAGCACTGGAGGGGAATTTAAACTGTTCTACCATGGTGTAGATAGGAAGAGAAATGGAGTAGGAGTAATCTTGAAGGAAGAGTATGTGAAGAATGTTCAGGAAGTAAAGAGGGAGTCAGACAGAATCATGAGTTTGAAGCTAGAAGTCAAAGGTGTGATATTGAATGTTGTCAGTGCATATGCCCCAGAAGTTGCATGTCAGGTAGAAGAGACAGAGGAATTCTGGAGTAAGTTGTATGAAGTGGTAGAGAGTGTTCCCAGGGGAAGACAGTGGTGATTGGAACGGACTTTAATGGGCATGTAGGTGAAGGGAACAGAGGTGATAAGGAGGTTCTGGGAAGGTATGGTGTTAAGGAGAAAAATGTGGAAGGACAGATGGTTGTGGATTTTGCTAAAAGGATGGAAATAGATGTGATGAATACATACTTTAAGAAGAGAGAGGAACATAGGGTGACTTACAAGAGTGGTGGAAGGTGCACACATGTGAACTACATCTTATGCAGAAGGAAAAAGCTGAAAGAGATAGGAGACTGCAAGGTGGTGGTGGCAGGGGAAAATGTAGCTAGACAGCATCAGATGGTAGTCTGTAGGATGACTTTGGAAAGCAAGAAGAGGAAGAGAGTGAAGGCAGAGCCAAAGATTAAGTAGGGGGAGTTACAGAAGGAAGAAGGTCATACAGAGTTCAGGAAGGAGTTGATACAGGCTCGGGGTAGTAGGGAAGAATTACCAGATGACTGGTAAAGTACAGCAAAAGTATTGAGGGAAATGGGTAGAAAGGTATGTGGTGTATTCAGTGGACAGAGGAAGGAAGACAAGGAGACTTGGTGGTGGAATGAGGAGGTACAGGAAAGTATTCAGAGGAAGAGGTTAGCAAAAAAAGGGATAGTCAAGGAGATGAAGAAAGTAGACAGGAGTATTTGGAATCTCGGCGCATGGCAAAGAGAGGTGGCAAAGGCAAAGGAAAAGGCATATAATGAGTTGTATGAGAGGCTAAACACTAAGGAAGGAGAAAAGGACTTGTATCGATTGGCTAGACAGAGAGATTGAGCTTGAAAGGATGTGCAGCAGTTTAGGCTGATTAAGGACAGAAATGGTAATGAACTAACAAATGACAAGTGTGTTGAGAAGGTGGAAGAGCTGATGAATAAAGAAAAGGAGAGCTAGAGGAGGATGGATGAAGGAAAGATAGTGAATAAGGAAGTCCCGAGGATTAGCAAGGCAGAAGTGAGGGCAGCTTTGAAGAAGATAAAGAGTGAAAAGGCGATTAGTCCAGATCACATACCTGTGGAAGTATGGGGATGTTTAGGGGAGATGGCAGTGTACTTTTTAACCAGATTGTTTAACACACTCTTGGAGAGTGAGAGGATGCCTGAGGAGTGGAGAAGAAGTGTTTTGGTACCAATTTTCAAGAACAAAGGTGATGCTCAGAGCTGTAGTAACTACAGAGACATAAAGCTGATCAGCCACACTGTGAAGATATGGGAAGGAGTTGTTGAAGCCAGGTTAAGAGGAGAGGTGACAATCAGTGAGCAGCAGTACGGTTTCATGCCAAGAAAGACTACTACAGCTGCAATGTTTGCTCTAAGAGTGTTGATGGAAAAGTATAGAGAAGGTCAGAAGGAGTTGCACTGTGTTTTTGTGGATCCAGAGAATGCATATGATAGGGTGCCAAGAGAGGAAGTGTGATACTGTATGAGAAAGTCAGGAGTGGCAGAGAAGTATGTGAGGGTGGTGCAGGACATGTATGAGGACAGCGAGACGGTGGTGAGGTGTGCTGTAGGAATGACAGATGGGTTCAAGGTGGGGGTGGGATTGCATCAGGGATCGGCTCTGAGCCCCTTCTTGTTTGCCATGGTGATGGAGAGGCTGACAGTTGAGGTCAGGCAGGAGTCTCCGTGGACCATGATGTTTGCAGATGACATTGTGAACTGTAGTGAGAGTAGTGAGCAGGTGGAAGAGGACCTGGGGAGGTGGAGGTATGCTCTGGAGAGAAGAGGAATGAAAGTCAATTAAAGCAAGACAGAATACATGAGTGTGAATGATAGGGAGGCAGATGTAATGGTGAAGATGGAAGGAGTAGAGGTAGTGAAAGTAGATGAGTTTAAATACTTGGGGTCAACCATCCCAAGCAATGGAAGATGCACAAGAGAGGTGAAGAAGGAAGTGCAGGCAGGGTGGAGTGGGTGGAGACGAGTGTCAGGGGTGATTTGTGACAGAAGGGTAGCAGCAAGAGTGAAAGGGAAGATTTACAAGACGGTAGTAAGACCTGCTATGATGTATGGTTTGGAGACAGTTGCTGACAAAAAGACAGAAGATGGAGCTGGAGATGGCAGAGTTGAAGATGCAAAGATTTTCACTGGGAGTGACTAGGAGGGACAAGATTAGAAATTAGTATATCAGAGGGACTGCTCAGGTTGAGCGGTTTGGAGACAAAGTAAGAGAGGGAGGGCTGAGATGGTTTGGACATGTGCAGAGGAGGGATAGTGGATATATTGGACAAAGGATGTTGATGATGGAGCTGCCAGGCAGGAGAAAAAGAGGAAGACCACAGAGAAGATTCATGGATGTTGTGAAGGAGGACATGGAGAGGGTTGGTGTTACAGAGGAAAATGCAAGGGATAGGGTGAGATTGAGACAGATAATCCACTGTGGCAACCCCTAATGAGAGCAGCCAGAAGAAGAAGAAGGAGATTTCCCATACTTAGATTATTATAATTATTAAAATTATTAGAATTAAGCAATATTACACAAGACGAAGTACGGTGTCATGAATATAGTAACTACGGGTGTAATATGTTAGAGTATCATGCCCGTAGTTACTATATCATACCGTAATGACGTCGAGTGTAATATTGCTTTCATACAGCAGTTCTAGCAAGCACAATTTATTAAATGATAGCAATACTGGACAAAATGTTATGATTTGTTAGTTTAACCAGTTATTTAATGCAGCTGAGAAAAAACAGTCCCTTCTAAATGTAGCCAGTAACTGTTCCTTAACATCTCAGTCAGCATGAAGATGTCTATTGTCATTTCACACACGTGAACAAATTAAATATTGTTAAGTGCAAAAGTAATAAGTGTTAGTAAAACATATACCTGTTGAGTCGGTACTGCAGAAGACCCCAGATCAAAACATATCCAATGCCGGTCATCAGACCCACCGGTAGATATTAGTTAGCAGGCTACCGATTTAGTACAATTGGCTCACTTTTCTTCACATTTTCAAATGAAACAAAGAGTCCATGATCACAAAGGTGTTGTGGGGTTTTTTTGTTTTTTTTTCGAGACAATAAATGAAACTCTAGCACTGTCTATTTTTTAAACAGACGTGAAATAACTTCATGAGCTTAAAATGACAGCGGGGCCAGACAGAAACAGTTTTTTTTACAAAAAGGTGGGACTTCTGGGTCACGGATGTATAATTTTGTGTCAAACAGCACCTCTCTGTGGAAATTAAGGTATCCCAAACAGTACTGCAATTGTGAGAGAGTTGATAGTAAATTACTGTTAGTAATTAACAGTTACATGAACACCTTTGAAGCAGAGTGATACATATCCAGTGAAATTGGAGTGCAATTATCGTGGGATATAGTAACTCCTGGAATCCCTGTTGTCCAATCAAATTGCTTGGTCGGAACTAACTGTTGTATAAAAAGATTATTAGAACACCACTGAAGCGGAATGATACTTATTCTGTGAAATATCAGAGAGCGATTGTCAGGGAATATAGTAATTCCAGGAATCCCTGTTGTCTAATCAGATTGCTTGATCAGAACTACTTCCTGTATATTAGAAAACAATAGGAAAACTGTAAGAATAAAAGTAAGTTAATGGTTGCCCTTGTTATGATATGCCCATGTGGCATGAGATGCCACGAGCCAGCAGTGAGTTTTATTTTATTATAAAGTACAAAATAATGTGCCTCGAGGGGCAAAACACATAACCTATAACACTCGACCACGATGGGTCAAAATAACTAAACAAATACAAAGAATCAAAGAGTCACTTACACTTTATACAGCGAGGGTGAAACCTAACGCTGGAAAGAGACTGGAGCCGGACGTGGGGACTCAAGCCTGATAGGGTGTAAGATCGCAGCAAGGAATGACTCTCCACTGCAATCTTAAATAGTGCAACCAATAAACCACAAACAGGTGAGATAAATAATAAGGGATTAAATGCCCGCAGCTGTGACAGCCCGCAAACAGCCTGACAGGAGGAAGTGCTGCCACAACGCTGTCAAAATAAAAGCACAAAGTAAATCCCCTAACAAACAAAACTAAATAGACAGAAAAAAGGAAAATAATAAGTGACTCGGGTGTGGGGCAGACCTGCGCTTAGGATCACCACAGTACCCCCGCTTTAAGGGATGGATTCCAGGCAACCCAATCGTAACATCTAAGAGGACCCAACCCCCCCCCCCCCCCGCCAACCAGAAGAACTATCAAAACCAGCTTCAGGAGGGTGGAGGGGGAATCTGGAGGGAATGACACTGGATTGAAAAAAAAAAATATATAAACTCAAAATACTACACTGCAAGATACCAAGACATATGATAAACACCACAATATCCACAACTACAAATGAGAATTCAAATTCTTCCCTTTACTTCTTCTTACAAAGTAGTCCATACAAAAATTTACTAAAGAACCAGAACACGAAAGTATAACAAATTGCAAAACTGCGGGTTCAAAAAGGAGAACTCTCCTTCCCTTTTCTCCCCTTTTTCTTTTCTTTCTCTCTCTTTTTTCCTTTTCTTTTTTTTTTTTTGGAATGTCACCGTGAAAATTTCTACCAATATAACAAATTCCCAAACTTCAAGTTCAAATGAGAATAACTTCTCTCTCAGAAAATTTGAGCCAGAAAAGAAATCTGGACAAGATAACTGGATAATACATGCTTACTAAAAAAAAGGAGAAACACTAAGAATCATGTATTATCAGTCAAATAAATGCACTGTTCTGGTGGCCTCTCACAGTCCCAGCTCCACCCACCCATCACAAGAAAAAGGTCGGGCGGCCTGCCAGACTTCCAGCACCACAAATTCAGACGAAAAGGTCCCTCCGGTGGCCTCCCTGCATCGCTGGGCCAGCGGACCACGGAGCCCCGCTCACCTCCCCCAGAAGGCAGAAGAGGAGGCGGGTAGCCCCCGCCAATCCTTGGCAGGGAACAACCTATGAAGGAACCAAAAACTTGAAACTGAATCACAGCAGCCTTCTGTTCCAACGCCGCACCCTCGATGGCCTCGGCCTGAGGCATAGCAGCACCCTCGATGGCCTCCGCATGAGGCGTAGCAGCACCCGCGATGGCCCCCGCTTGAGGAGCTGAACGCATGGTGACATTGGCTTGAGGCGCTGGACCCACGACGACCTCGGGCAGCGGACCAGAACCCACGGAGACCTCTACCGTGGCAGGAAGCACCTTGGTGACCCTGAGAAAAGGCTCGGAAACAAGGGGCACAGGAACACGGTCAGGGTCACCGGCAGCAGTGGAACCCGGTGAGACGAGCTCAGATGCTGCTGATGGCAGCACCCAGCCCTCCTCCCCAAGAGCCAGACAAGATCTCTCCAAAACAGAAATAATGAAAACAAATGAGAGTACTTGTCTGAGCTCAAGCTCCACCGTCGTCCAGAACTCCATCAATCCGGATGGTGATCCTCTTGGCCCGGCCTCCTGGAGGTCCAACTCCATCTCTACTGCGGCGGTCCCAGCAGCAGGCATGATGGTCTCAGTAGTCTCTGGACCCCCTGGCGCTGCAGCCCATGCAGATGGCTCGCTCTGCGTGGCAACCGGAGATCTCCTCCCAACTGGCACAGGATTCTGCTCATTGGAGATCCGGGGATGCTTCGTCATTGGCACAGACTCCAACTGGCAGGATGACCTCCTACTCTGTGCATAACGCAGCTGCGGGGCTGGAACCAGGTTCACCAGGGCCGCAGGCCCCTCCTCCCTCCGGTGGTTTAGTCCTGGCACCGGCGGACACTTGGGGAATGTAGGAGAGACACAAAGGAGGCAGGTTGCATAATTATGGTGGCAGCAGGTGGTGAGAGCTCAGGGGACTGTACGACCTGAGCCTCACCCCCAGGAATCAGACAAGGTAATTCATCAGTTAGAGATTGAGAATGAAAAACCACTTGCCTGTCTTCTTGGGGAACGGTGGTCACTGCTGCAGCAGGCTCTGTTCTTCCCTCTCCCGTTCCAGGGGTGCAGGTGGGCCCCCCAGGAAGACGAGGAGGAGCCACTCCTGGTAGATCGGCGACAAAGGCAGCCAGAGAAGAAGTCCCTAGGTTCGCAGCAGCTGGAGGAAGCACCTTAGAGGAGGGAGGAGCAGCTGAGGCAGTCCGGGGTAGGGGAGCTGGTGAAACAGCTGGAAACGAAGACCTGGAGGCTGAAACTGCTGTCACATCTCTCTGCCGTGGTGAGGGAAAAACAGCTAGTTGGGAGACAGAGGAGTTTTTCCGGCAGCCCATAGCTGGACCCAAACAGGAA
The DNA here is from genome assembly GCA_020510985.1 of Pholidichthys leucotaenia. Lineage (NCBI taxonomy): Eukaryota > Metazoa > Chordata > Actinopteri > Cichliformes > Pholidichthyidae > Pholidichthys > Pholidichthys leucotaenia. The sequence continues at coordinate 386,545,202 of CM035837.1, read as the reverse complement.
CCACGCGGAGAATTGACCCGGTCATAATACTCCCTCCCCTTCAGAACAGCTGTGTCCTGGGGCGGAGACGAGTTCTGTGCAGGGCGGCGACGTCTTCTGGCTGGAGGCGAAGCTAAATTCTGGGAGACGGCTCTTCGGCAAAGCAGAAACCGGGGCTGGAATCGTAGCAGGAACCTGGTTCCAGGGCGAGGAATGGGAGTGCTTCGCCTTCTTCCTCTGTCTTAGGCTTCCTGCGGGAACTCTTTACCAGCTCACAATGTTTCCGCTGAAGCGCCGCTAGCTCAGCCATCCTCTCCCTGCCCTCAGAGTGATCCGCAAGGTGAGGGTGACGATTAACAGCAGCCTCCACGAGGTCCAGGTACCATAATGCGTGCTTGTGAGTCGAATATTGGCGTGCAATGGCCAGGAGGTCGTCAATCTCCATCAGAGCCTGGATGAGCTGAAAACCCAGGCTCATTGGATACCATGTCCTGAAAGACGCCATAACCTCCCCCCGAACAAGAAACGTTGGCACCCAGTAAGGGGAAAAATACAGAGCCAAAAACAAAAACTCACTGAGGCTGGCACCTCTTTTGGCTGTGATCTACTGTTATGATTTGCCCTTTGCAGGGCAAAGATGAGACGCCACAAGCCAGCAGTAAGTTTTGTTATTTTATTATGAAAGTACAAAATAATGTGCTTCGAGGGGCAAAACACATAACCTATAACACTCGACCACGATGAGTCAAAATAACTAAACAAATACAAAGAATCAAAGAGTCACTTACACTTTATACAGCGAGGGTGAAACCTAACACTGGAATGAGACTGGAGCCGGACATGGGGACTTGAGCCTGATAGGGTGTGAGATCGCAGCGAGGAATGATTCTCCACTGCAATCTTAAATAGTGCAACCAATAAACCACAAACAGGTGAGACAAATAATAAGGAATTAAATGCCCGCAGCTGTGATAGCCCGCTAGCAGCCTGACAGGAGGAAGTGCTGCCACGGCGCTGTCAAAATAAAAGCACAAAATAAATCCCCTAACAAACAAAACTAAACAGACTGAAAAAAGGAAAATAATAAGTGACTCGAGTGTGGGGCAGACCTGCTCTCGGGCTCACCACAGCCCCGCTGTTGGGTTTTTACTATTTTTCTTTTCAGGGTGCTATTAAAGATCCTTTTTTACTTATATACACTACCGTTCAAAAGTTTGGGGTCACTTAGAAATTTCCTTATTTTTGAAAGAAAAGCACTGTTTTTTTCAATGAAGATAACTTTATATCTACATAGGTGTATAGAGGCCCATTTCCAGCAACTATCACTCCAGTGTTCTAATGGTACAATGTGTTTGCTCATTGCAGCAGAAGGCTAATGGATGATTAGAAAACCATTGTGCAATCATGTTAGCACAGCTGGAAACAGTTTAGCTGGTTAGAGAAGCTATAAAACTGACCTTCCTTTGAGCAGGTTGAGTATCTGGAAAAAATTATTATTTCAAATACAAATCATTATTTCTAACCTTGTCAATGTCTTGACTATATTTTCTATTTATTTTACAGCTCATGGTGGTAAATAAGTGTGACTTTTCATGGAAAACACAAAATAATTGTCTGGGTGACCCCAAACTTTTGAACGGTAGTGCACATATATCAATTTAAAAAATTATTGATAGACTACAAAAGAACAGCAATGTCAGTGGTATATTTTGTAATTCATGGGATAATTTGTATTCTTGCTTTTGGTGGACAACATTAAGCATCATATGGCGATTAGAGATGGGGTAAAAAAATTAATGCAGCATAATATATTTTGTGGTGTTAATACTGTATCAATTCAGAGACAAAATTATTGTGACACTTTATCAAAAAACATTAATAAATGTGGCTAATACAGACTTATCTGTTTAGGTACCAAAATAATAAGAACTATTTACCATCTCTATGCATTAGATGGTGCTAAATGCTGGTCGGGTCAGTGCAGCAAGGGAGTGACTCGTCAGATCTAGCTGGGAGTTGGACAAGACAAAGATCTGGATGGGAAATCACAATATATGATATCACAATACTCAGTGTATTGCAAGATCACAACAATATTGTATTATGGCCCAAGTTTTGTGATAATATCATATTGTGGGGCCTCTGCTGATTCCCACCCTTAATGGTGATGTCATCTGTGTAAGTGCTCATTATTTCCCTTGAATATTAAACCAGCACTATGTTACTTTTTTGTTCTAAGTAGGAACACTGAAAAGACTACAATTGTGCATATGACCTCACTCTCAACAGCCAATGACAAGGTGGTTTGTTGTTGGTGGCTAAAGTCTTGCCCTGTGATTGGCTGTTGGGATGAGATCATAATCGCCATATTTGTAGTCATCTCAGTGAGTATCAAGAACAGAGTTTTTGCACGTAATGTCGGCCCACTACAGGAGAACTGACAGTCGCCTGGTCAAAGGTTGATGTACCGTCAAAATCATTTTTGGAAACGTTATTTTAAGGTGAAACTCTAACACAGTGTTGCTTTAAAAGAATCAAAATCAGAATCAGAAACAGATTTATTGCCATTGTTCATGTAGTACACAAACTAGGAATTTGTCTCGGTGCCATGCTGCAACATTAAACATGAAAAAATAAAAGATAGAAATAAAACTATACATGCAATAAAATGTAGAATATGAATGAGTAATACTAGTAATACTTTTAGTAATACTAAAAAGAGGAGTTTTAAGTTTGTATTCTTCCATATTCACAGTAGTTTATAGAGAGAAAATCTATTAAATGTAGTTTTATTTTGGATATTTAAAAAATAATAAGCGCTGAAATATGATTAGGATTAAAAAATTTATTGCTCCTACATAATGATTATGTTCCATGTCTGTTAACATACTCTATATTATATTAGATGTGGCCTATAACACTGTGACACAGTTAGACAGTGTATAATATGCTCCATGGAGCCTGAAGCTCAGTTTTATTGTGTTCACCTCCATGTAAAACAAAGGCAGTGATCTGCAAAGGAACATGCTCTCTACCCAGGTATTATCACAAGTATTCTTTATAAAAAAAAAAATACTTCAAGCTCATTGTAACCCTATGATTTTTTATCTATTGCAGTTTTGGTTAAAGCACCACAAGCTGCCCTACAGCTGACTTGAGGCTCTTCAAAAAATATCTCAGAGTCTTCATTGTGAGCTTGTAACAAGGTCGTTATAATTTAAGAGACACTTTCATAGTTTGGCTAAATCTGTTTAGTCAGTGTTCTAAAAGTTTACAGCGGCTGAAGACATTTCAGGGCTGCTGGTTACACCAGTCTCCAGTGCAGGACTTTTATGAGTCCTACCCTCTTTCAGGACACTCCACTGGAAAGTATCAGAAAAATCCTGCAGTGAAATTCCACAGCCAGAGCCTGTTTGCAAGGTTGATTTCACTTGGGATCCTCTACTGCGATTGAAAATGAATAGAACTGAAAGTAACTTCCTCATATTGACTTTTTTGTAACTCAACAGTGGGAATAGGCATATCTTCTGTGGTGCATTTTCATTTATTTTTAGATGTGCTTTTGTTTCATGTGAACTTATGAACAAAACAGTGGAAGAGAAAACAGGTTCATATGGTGGTTTCTTCTCAAGCACTGATGCATATAATACTCTTACTCCCTGATTGACACTTTACACTAGGAGGGCAGACAGGTAATGTCAAAAGGGATAAAGAAATAATTAAAAAGCAAAACTCTGTGTTGAAGGTAAATGTGAGGCCTGAGAACTTAAAGAGAGAAATATTTCATTACTTCACTAAAGCAGCCATCTTGAAATTGAAGACAGCCAGGGCCCAATTTTACAGTTTTTCTCAGTTGCTTTGGTGCATTTCTCAGAACAGAATTGAAGTGTGCACAACACTAAAAGCATTTCTCAAAACAAATTATGCAAACTGCAAAACACAGTAGATGATCTGCAAAAGCATGTCATTTACTCAAGATGTTTAGTCTGTGTTTAAAAAAATATTTACAGCAGGGAAAATAAGTATTGAACATATCATTTTTCTCATTAAACATGTTTCTGATGGAGCCATTGACCTGAGATTTTCACCAGATATCAGTAGCAATCCAAGTAATCCATACATACAAAGAAATCAAGGCAACTGTTTTCACAAGTTATATTTAATAAAGTGGAATGACACAGGGAATAAGTGTTGCACACATGAAGAAAAAGAGGTTCAAAAAGACAGAGAAAGCCAAGAGACCATCTGAAATCCATCAGAATTTAGGAGGTCATCCCATCCCCCATCAGTACAAAACTGATTAAGTCCTGACTGATAGCCATTAAAAAGGTCTGTGAACATCAGATTGTCACACGACAAAGAACTAATGATGGGCAGAAGCGAAGACCTCTCTAGACCTTTGCAACCTTATCGTTGCAAAACACTGATGGTATTGGTTACAGGTGCATTTCTAAACTGCTGAATGTTCCAATGAGCACTGTTGGAGCCGTCATTTGGAAATGGAAAGAACATCATTTTACCATAAACCAGGTGTGACCAGGAGCTCCTCTCAAGATTTCTGACAGAGGAGTCAAAAGAATTATCGGAAGAGTTATCCAAGAGCCAAAGACCACTCGTGGAGAGCTCCAGAAAGACCTAGAGTTAGCAGATACTGCTGTTTAAAAGAAAACAATAAGTAATGCACTCAACCCACATGGGCTCTATGCTGCCTCAGCTCCCAAGACTCCATTGCTGAAGAAAAAGCATATTGAAGCTCATTTAAAGTTTGCTGCACAACATTTGGGCAAGCCAGTAAAATACTGGGAGAATATAGTCTGGTCAGATGAGACCAAAATTGAACTTTTTGGATGCCACAACACACAGCACGTTTGGAGGAGAAATGGCACTGCACATTAGCCCAAAAACACCATACCAACAGTGAAATTTGGAGGTAGGAGCATCATGGTGTGCAAGTGTTTTTCAGCACATGGTACAGGCAGACTTCATATAATTCAGAATCAGAATCAGAATCAGAATCAGCTTTATTGGCCAAGTATGCACAACACATACAAGGAATTTGACTTTGGCTAAAAACTTGCTCTCGTTGTTCAGGTGAAGGATTTAAATAAGGATTCAATGACAACCACAGTATGTACAGTAAATTACAGTCTGTCCACGTTTCTATAAAAGAATGCAAATATATACAGGAATATATGCAGTTATTTACTCGGACTAACCACACTTTGCAGAAATTTATGAAAAAATATACAATCACACAGTATTTCAATGTGGACTCAGATTCAGTGATATAATGTGAATGAAGTAAAAAGCAGTGTGAGAGTTATGTGCAATGTAATAATGGATGAAAAGTCATGAGTACAGCAACAGGTAGGACTAGGTGAATGTTAGGAGTTCATCAGAATGATGGCTTGAGGAAAGAAACTGTTCCTGTGACGGGTGGTTTTGACCTTCAGTGATCTGTAACGACGACCAGAAGATAGAAGTTCAAACAGTTTGTGGCCGGGGTGTGATGGGTCAGCACAGATGTTTCCCGCCCGTTTCCTGGTTATGGACCGATATAAGTTCTCAATGGAGGGTAGGTCGGTACCAATGATCCTCTCCGCAGACTTAATGATCCGCTGCAGTCTGGTCTTGTCCTGTTTAGTGGCAGATCCAAACCAGACAGTGATGGAAAAGCAGAGGACAGATTGGATGATGGCGGTGTAGAAGACAACCAGCAGCTCCTGAGGCAAATCAAACTTCTTGAGCTGACGCAGAAAAAACAACCTCTGCTGGGCCTTTTTCTGGACAGTGTCAATATGGGAGGACCACTTCAGGTTCCAGGAGATTGTGGTACCCAGAAACTTGAAGGAGTCCACAGTGGACACTGTGCTGTTGAGGATGGTGAGTGGGGGGAATGAAGGGGGGTGTCGCCTGAAATCCACAGTCATCTCCACCATTTTGGCTGGGTTAAGTTCAAGATGGTTCTGGCTGCACCAGAGGATCAGCTGCTCCACCTCCCGCCTGTATGCAGACTCATCATCATCCCGGATCAAACCGATGACTGTGGTGCCGTCCGCAAACTTCAGGAGCTTCACCGAAGGGTCCTCTGAGGTGCAGTCGTTGGAGTAGAGGGAGAAGAGCAGTGGGGAAAGGACACATCCTTGGGGGGCGCCAGTACTAATTTTTCGGGAGCTGGATGTAAATCTCCCTAGCTTCACCTGTTGCCACCTGTCAGTCAGAAAGCTGGAGATCCACTGGCAGGTGGAGGGGGGCACCTTGAGCTGGAGGAGTTTCTGATGAAGAATGCCTGGGATGATGGTGTTGAACGCTGAGCTGAAGTCGACAAACAGGATCCTGGCGTACGTCCCTGGGGAGTCGAGGTGTTGCAGGATGTAATGTAGTCCCATATTCACTGTTAATTCACTGTTAATTCACTGTTAATTGAAGGAAAGATGAATGGACAAATGTAGAGACATCCTTGATAAGAACCTGTTGCCATCTGCCAAGATGCTGAAGATAAAACGAGTGTGGACATTTCAGAAAGACAATGATCCCAGACTCTCAACTGGCTTCAGAGAAGGAAAATAAAGCTGCTAGAATGGCCCAGTCAGTCACCTGACCTGAATCCAATTGAAAATCTATGGGACAAACTAAAGATCAGAGTTCATAGAAGACACCCATGGAACCTTCAAGATTTGTTGACAGTTTGTGTGGAAGAATGGGCTAAAATCACTCCAGAGCAATGCCTGCGCCTAGTTTCTCCACACAGGAGGTATTTGAAAGCTGTTATTACCAAGAAAGGCTTTTCTACTAAATATTAAATGAATTTCACCAAGTGTGTTCAATACTTATTCCCTGTGTCATTCCACTTTATTAAATAAAACTTGTTTTGTGAACAGTCGCCTTGATTTCTTTGTATGTATGGATTACTTGGGTTGTTATCGATATTTGGTGAAAATCTCACATCAGTGGCTCCATCAGAAATATTTTTCATAAGAAAAATGTGGATGTGTTCAATGTTTATTTTCCTCATTGCATGTCAATGAAACTGTCACTATCATCTGAATGAAGAGTCCTTATGCCATCTTTATGAACAAGACCATCAGAGCGTTCAGCCATGTTGTCAATAGAACAGTTTGCACTGTAATCACTTTCTAATGAAAACTGTCATGACTTTTGGTAACAGTGACTGAAAAATTTCTCCATGTTGCAGAGCAATTTTAAAACTATAGTCACATATTATTGTGTGAGGGAAATACATTGAAAGACACTGGATATGATTATGATTATTTACTACTGTTTTTACTGAATTATACTTCTTGAAGTTTTGCAGTAAGCACTATATACAGTATTTCTGTATGTACAGTATAGTGTGAATTCTTTGGGTTATTTATCTAGTCTCCTGGCAATTTCTTGGATAATTGAGGATATGCTTCTCCCAAGTGCTAATTTATTTAAAACTGCCTTGACTAGTATTACTCATTATTATTATTATTATTATTACTTATTATTCTACACTTATTGCATGTTTTTAGTCTTTTAGTTTTTTAGTTTATCTCTTTATCTCATCATGTTTTTAATGTTGCAGCATGGCACCGAGACAAATTCCTAGTTTGTGTACTACATGAACAATGGCAATAAATCTGATTCTGATTCTGATTCTGATTCCCAGTATTTGTACCTCTCTGACCAACCTCAGATCATGATTTAGAACATGGCCAACAATTGTGCCCCTACTTTCATCAGAAACAGGCCTATGTACATAGTCTCTTCTTCCTCTTCCTCTGATTTGTTTCCCTATTCTTCCACCTCACATTGTGACGCCTCTTCTTCCAGCTTGTTGAACCTGCTCATTCTCTTGATGGCCTTCCATTTTTGTGTCAGAAATGGTAACTGCTCTGTGAAGGCTTTATATATGCTGCCAATTGAAGGTTCATAGGATTCACATCTGAGCTGTTCTACAGAACTGGAAGGGCATCGCTTTACCTAACATTAATTCTTAACACATTGCACGTCATAAGTGAAAGTAAAGCTTCATTTGAGAACAATTAATCAGTTTAATACATATTCACAAAAAATATGATAGAAATGTATAAAATCTGCTTGGCATAATCATAACTAGTTCAACACTTTTGCATATAATGACTTAAGCAAAGAACAAATACCTAAATGTTTTGGGCTGTATATTATATTTTAACTGACATGACTATAGCAAGTGATAATGTAAAAGTAGCAGACAATTGTACACTAGCAACTATATAATGTACAAAAGCATTCACTATTTGTACAAAATTATGAGAAATTGCTTTTATGATGAGCACAAGTGACTAGGTGATGTGGAGGTTGAACTAATACTTTTGAGGATTTTGTTCTTAGAAATGCACCAAAGCGACTGAGAAAAACTGTAAAGGGACATAGATAGATAGATAGATAGATAGATAGATAGATAGATAGATAGATAGATAGATAGATAGATAGATAGATAGATTTTAACCTGATATCCAGCTGTGTCCTCTCATGATCAATCACTTTCTAGCTCTGAACAATCTTTTTTTTTCAAACTCAGTCAAGATTTCTTCAGCAGCAACAGTTTGTGGCTCTTTTACACACCCACTCATGACACAAACATGTTGATCAATCGCTCAATCTCTGCCAACACCTCAATCCTTTGAACCAATGTAAGGAAGGAAGGGACCAAACATCAGAACAGACTGCTGGACATCAGGATGTAGTGATGTGAAAACCCAGGACAGAGTGAAAAATATGAATATGTTGCATCCCATCACATCAGGGGTTTTAGTAATTGCCAGGAACTTCTCACATCAGATGCTATGACATATTTGTTGTTGTAGTGGAGACTGTGCAGAGACAGAGAGAAGTGCAGTAAGCTTTCATGAAGGGATCACATGATACAATCAAAGAGGAGAGATAATGGCAATTTATGAGAGGACAGGTGGGAATTACAAATAAGTTACAATAGATCATTTTTGTGTAATTTATGGAAATGATAGATGGTCTTCACATTTTTCCCTTACATCAAAAAGAAAAAAAAAAAAACTCTGCCATGTTTGATGTGGATTTCACTTGGTTTAAATTAAAATGTTGTTATGCTGAGATAAAAATGTGCTGCATATCATCTGTAATAATAAATCAGAGTGGGCTTAATCTTTTTTTCCTGTGCACTGTACCTTTTAAATAACCTGACTCTTGGGCTATTTAATCTGTAATTCACTCTGGAGTGTGTGTATACAGTGGATATAAAAAGTCTACACACTCCTGTTCAAATGCCAGGTTTTTGTGATGTAAATAAAACCAAGATAAATCATTTCAAAACTTTTTCCACCATTAATGTGACCTATAACTTGTACAACCCAAATGAAAAACAAACTGAAATCTTTTAAGGGGAAAAATAAAAAAAAAATAAAAAAAACTTACAATAAACCTGGTTACATAAATATGCACACCCTTAAACTAATACTTTGTTGCAGCACCTTTGGCTTTTATTACAGCACTCAATCTTTTTGGGTAGGAGGCTATCAGCGTAGCACATCTTGATGTGGCGATATTTTCCCACTCTTCTTTTGCAAAAACGCTCCAAATCTGTCAGATTGCGAGGGCATCTCCTGTGCACAGCCCTCTTCAGATCGCCCCACAGATGTTCGATGGGATTCAGGTCTGGACTCTGGCTGGGCCATTCCAAACCCTTAATCTTCTTCTGGTGAAGCCATTCTTTTGTTGATTTGAATGACAGCTTTGGGTCATTGCCGTGCTGAAAGATGAAGTTCCTCTTCATCTTCAGCTTTCTAGCAGAAGCCTGAAGGTTTTCTGCCGACACTGACTGGTAATTGGAACTGTTCACAATTCCCTCCACCTTGACTAAGGCCCCAGTTCCAGCTGAAGGAAAACAGCCACAAAACATGATGCTGCCACCATCATGCTTCACTGTAGGTATGGTGTTCTTTTGGTGATGAGCAGTGTTGTGTTTGTGCCAAATATACCTTTTGGAATTATGGCCAAAAAGTTCAACCTTGGTTTCACTGGACCATAAAACATTTTCTCACATGCGTTTGAGAGATTCCAAATGTGTTTTTACAAAATGTAGCCAGGCTTGGATGTTTTTCTTCATAAGATAAGGCTTCCGTCTTGCCACCCTAGATGGGAGATTCTTGTCACATGTACTAAACAGCCAGTACTTGCCAGAAATTCCTGCAGCTCCTTCAATGTTGCTGTTGGCCTCTTGGCAGCCTCCCTGACCAGTTTTCTTCTTAATGTCACTGTTGTGCCATATTTTCTCCACTTGATGACAACTGTCTTCACTGTGTTTCATGGTATATTTAATGCTTTGGAAATTATTTTATACCCTTCTCCTGACTGTTACCTTTGAACAATGAGATCTCTCTGATGCTTTGGAAGCTCTCTGCAGACCATGGCTTGTGCTGTAAGATGTGTCTACAAAAATGTTAGGAAAAACCTATTAGAACAGCTGAACTTTATTTGGGGTTAATCAGAGGCACTTTAAATGGTGGCAGGTGTGTGCTGACTCCCATTTAACATGAGTTTGAATGTGATTGGTTAATTCTGAACACAGCCACATCCCCAGTTATAACAGGATGTGCATATTTATGCAACAGGTTATTGTAAGTTTTTTTTTCCCCTTAAAAGATTTCATTTTGTTTTTCAGTTGGGTTGTACAGATTATTGATCACATTAATGGTGGAAAAAGCTTTGAAATGATTTATCTTGGTCTTATTTTTTACATCACAAAATCCTGTCATTTGAGCAGGGGTGTGTAGACTTTTTATATCCACTGTACATGTATATATGATTTTTTTCATTAATTTAGTAATCTTTCTAATATTTTTTAGTAATCTTTCTAATATTTTTTAAGGAAAGCAAAAGTTATTTGGCATCTTATTATGCTGTAAAAAATGTAAAGGAGTGATAACTGCTGCTCTTGTGTATTAAATTACTGAATTGTGATATTCTCATTTTTTAGATGCACTAGCACCTCTCCCAGTTGTATGGCGCTGACCTCCTCCTACACCTCCTCTTGCATAAAAATCTACAGCCCTCAATCAATCAATCAATCAATCAGTCAATCACTCCCCAAGGTGGCTTTTAGATGAAGCCATAGGAACTGTAGTTACAGTGACTGTCATTGAGTTTTGGTAATAATATTCCATTATCTTGATTTTTGGAGATATTATGAGAATGTGCTGTGCCCCCACAAATATGAAATGTATATTTGGTCCCTAACCAGGACTGCCTAACCAGCCCTTCATGTCATCGTGCGTTACTGCATTTAACCACCATACATTTGAGGTTATTCATGAAAATACTGTAAAAACACAGCAAAAAAGTAAGGGAATGGTGACAAAAGTCAATACCTTTCAAGGGTTCAAGAAGTTTTATTCAGAGAAGAAGTTTTATTCAGATGGTGAAGAGCGAGGCACGATTTTGCATGAGAAATTGTGTCTTTATAGATGTTTTTTTATTATTTTTATGGATGGATATACTGTAAATTATTAAAAATCATACCTGTTTGATGGCAACCAAATATCTCACAATTACACAAAAGTTGGACGTTATGTCACCATTTTCCAGCTGGCCCCTGTCAGCACAAATGGTTTTGATTAGAAATGAATTTGCTCTGTGTGTGTGCGTGCGTGTGTGCGTCTATGCGTGCTCGCATGTGTGTATAGTGCAGGCCAACCTCCCTTCCTCGTGTTCCAGTGTTTTTTGTGGATTTCTCCATTTGGTAAATCTGAGGCTGCTTCATTCTGATTTCAAACTAATGGGGAAACATATGTTTTTTAAACGATCACCGTGCACAACCTGTAATGATGAAAAACAAGCAACACATGCCGTGTAACTTGCAGGGGGCCCAGAATGGCTCATCAGCCCTGCAAGTTGTAGGATATTTGAATGGAGGCTTTCATGTTAGTTCTTTGTTCTGCTGTGCTAAACACTAACTGTACAATGGTATGTCTCTGTGGCACGACATGATGAGCATCTGTTATTGTCAAATGTGCATTTTATATCTCGATCAGCGTGCAATAAGCATACAGTGGTGCTTAAAAGTTTGTGAACCCTTCAATGTTTTCTACATTTCTGCATAAATATGACCTAAAACATCATCGGATTTTCACACAAGTTCTAAAAGTAGATAAAGAGAACTCAGTTAAATAAATGAGAAAAATATTTTACTTTTTCATTTTTTTATTGAGTAAAATAATCCAATATTACATATCTGTGAGTGGCAAAAGTTTGTGAATGTCTACGATTAGCAGGTAATTTGAAGGTGAAATTACAGGCAGGTGTTTTCAATCAATGAGATGACAGTCAGGTGTGAATGGGTAACCTGTTTAATTTAAAGGATCTTTATTAATCTATTAATGTGTCAACACGTGGTTTATGGAAGTGTATCATGGCATGAACAAAGGAGATTTCTGAGGACCTTAGAAAAAGGATTGTTGATGCTCAGGCTGGAAAAAGGTTACAAAACCATCTCTAAAGAGATTGGATTCCACCAGTCCACAGTAAGACAGACTGTGCACAAGTGGAGGAAATTTAAGGCCATTGTTACCCTCTTCAGAAGTCGTCGACCAACTAAGATCGCTCCAACAGCAAGGCGTATAATAGTCGGTGAGGTCACAAAGGACCCCAGGGTAACTTCTAAGCAATGGAAGGCACCCCTCTCATTGGCTGATGTTAATGTTCATGAGTCCAACTCCAAACAGATTTACTACACTTTATTGCGTGGCAGCAAAAACATTGTGCATGTACACGTAGGGGGTGAGGGCAGGCCATTGGAGTGTCAGCCATTTTTGCAGCAAAGTGCCAGACCCCCTTAAAAATAAATAAATAAAACTATGCCTTGACATTACTGAGGGTAAATACAGAGCAGCCGGTCACTGTCAGCAATGGGAAATATGCAGTAGTTTAGTCTCTGAAGAGGAGGAAAATATAAATCTATACTAATAAGAGGGGTGAGGGTGGATTCACACTACAACGTTTGGACCAACTTTTACTGACGTTTTGGCAAACGTCTGGCTCTGCTGGCAAACACTGGTAAAAGTTAATAATTGTTGGTGTTTGTTGGCAAACGCTGGTAAATGTTGTGTTCTTTGAAAATTTTCAGCATGCTGAAAATTTGTCAATGTTTGGAAATAAACAGTGAAAGTTGTGCTCAGTTTGTACACATTCCTGAGCGCTGGGCTAAGTTATGCAGAGCTCACCTAAATTGACCTAAGTTAAGCTCCGTTGGCAAACATTGACTGAAATGCTGATGGAAGCAGATGTTTTTAGGCTGAAACTCACTTCAGACACAAGCGAAATGCCGAAGAAGTGTCACTGTTCATGGTGCTGGAATGACAGAAGTCAAGAGAGGGGGTAATATATATATATATATATATATATATATATATATATATATATATATATATATATATATATATATATATATATATATACATATAAAATCCCCCCAAAATGTGACAGCCCAAAAGAAAAAAAAAATCTCATTGCGAAATTTACTGTTCTTAATTTTCTGCTCCACATGTAATCATTCTCCAGAATTTACTGGTTTGGCTTCCATTGTGGGGAATCAAACAGGCTGATGTGGTGTCAAAAAGTAAATGACTAAATGACATTTAATTAGATTTTATGTTATTTTAATGGAGAGGGTTGCATCAATCAAAACATAATCACCCATCATTTTATTTATATGATGATACACTAAATAGTTTTTTTTATTCCATCCACATTCACATTTTAATTGTGGACTTACTGTTGGAGTCTATAGATAGGCATCATTGTATTTTTTAGAGGACTGAATGAATGAATGAACAGGGAAAAGGGGCATGCCGAAGTAATTACATAGGAATATAAAATAAATATGTGAAAGACAATTTACCTTGTGAGGGTGTAGGCTTTGCGATCCTTTTTGGCCCACAACTTGGCTGACACTTCTCTTGAAGAGGGAGGCGTGACAGACCTCGGCGACATCCAGGTGGACCTCTCCTGTGAGGTGCTCCTATGTTTCAGGACAGTGGCAGGAACAGCAGCAGCAGCACTTGGTGAACCACTTTGTGGTTCTTTGTTTTCATGGGCATTCTTGGCACACTTCTTTTGAGACACTGCCACCTTTCCTCTCCCTCGCATAGTCCAAAACACTAAAATTATCCACTGAAACATATGCCCAAGGGAGATGTGTTCACTCCAAAAGCAGGCCCAGAATGGCAGGAAGCCTCCACAAATGCCGATCTTTATATGAGCATCACCTGACACTGATGTCAGCTGACCTGTGGTGAGTATGTTTGCTTAAGTTAAGCTAAGTTGGCAACAGCTACACATGCGCTAGCCTAAGTTGGCAAAAGTTTGCCAACACTGAATGCAATGCTGGCAAATGTGAGCAAAAGTTCGTAAAACTTCATAAAAGTTGGTGTGCACTGGATTAAAAAAACATGGTCATGAACGTAATTTCACTGACGTTTGGACGAATTTCTCTGATTTTTTCAAAACGTCTGTAAAAGTCAGTCCAAACGCTATAATGTGAACCCAGCTTGATGGCTGAACAGTCATGATGCTATTAGACATCATAGAGATCAGGAGCAGAAGAAGGCTGGGAGAAATAATGGCCACCAGCCAAAAATTAATCTGAGGTGTGAGTAAAGCCAGTGGAGAACCATACAGCTGTTATGCTATGTTGTTTAGCTTGGGATCACTGTTGAATTATGATAGCTAATAGTGAAAAACCGTGTGAATTTTTCTGTCTCACACACACACATGCTTTATTTGAATGCTCACTCAAAAATTAAGGTGAGCTTTAAGGTGTAGTCAGACTGTCATTTGCTCCATTATTAACATACTTGATGATTATCTTCAGTTCGTTTTTAGCTTTGGTCTGTAGTAATAATTTATGCTACATACTTGTCCCTATACAAATAAATAAATAGTAAAAAAGAAACCAATGTTAGTTAAACATGGGATTACTGAACTCAGGAAAAGTCCTGGTAACATGCATGCACTTCCATGATCTGTCATTCTTACCATTCTTCAATTTTCATGCCCATGGATAAAACTATCCAGAATCTTTTGGTTGTTAGCATTGATCCATTAGTCGGTTGGCCGTATCAAAACCACATTAAACCCTCATTTAATGTTTTCAGCCTTCACTGTTCACTTTTACAGCTACACTAAGGGTCATTGTTATGACAAAAAAAACTTATATGCTTTAGTCAGAATAAAAGAGACATCATTTATGAAAATCTCTTGGCAATACTTTGATTTGGTTGGTTTTCTCTAACATACAGTGGGATTTTGACATGAAACACTGTTAATTATTAAACCAGAGGGCTCTGCACAGCTACACTGCAAACAACACACACTTGTGCAAACAATATCATGAACAATTAATATTTTCAAAAAGAATTTGTGAATACTTGCTATCCTAAATTGCATAGTCAGGAGAAAAAAGAAGAAAAAAA
This sequence comes from Pholidichthys leucotaenia, assembly GCA_020510985.1. NCBI lineage: Eukaryota > Metazoa > Chordata > Actinopteri > Cichliformes > Pholidichthyidae > Pholidichthys > Pholidichthys leucotaenia. Next base: position 386,529,753 of record CM035837.1, on the reverse strand, counting down.
AAAAGCCTGAAGGTGTCACAGAGAAGATGCAGTCGCATGTTAGCACATAAACAATTCATTGTGTGTGTACATTGCAGGAGCCTGAGGTGTGTGTACACGAGAGTTCGATAACAAGAGCCCATGCCGTGAGCAGTAATCTGCTAACACAGGGGATCGAGTCAACTCCGCAGGATTAGCAGCGGTGTGTAACACAGCGCGCTCCTAATTACTGCTATACAGTCATGTTTAATGTAGAGGAGGAGACAGAGAGCGAGGAAGAGTGTGCACGCTTTTAATTACTGTTATACATCAGGTGCAGGCAAAGGAAGATTGAAGAGAAGTACGTGTGTTTAGACTTTCATTGTCTATGCTTGGATGTTAATGTAAAGAAGAGGCGGAGTAACTAACGCAGTGTACCGTCGTATGTGCATGTGGCACCAAACTGTGAGCCCGTCGCTTCCCACAGTAGCCATAAGTGGATGAGACTGTTCTGTTATTGTCATCACTCCCATTTATGTGTGCGTCTGTGCATGTGCACTTGTGTGTGTGTGTGTGAGAGAGAGAGAGCGAGAGAGAGAGAGGGCGAAAGGCTGCCAGTCTTGGCAGATCGATATCGCTGACTGAGAGATCACAGGAATGCTTAGTGCCCATCAATGGCTCTGTGTGTGTGTGTGTGTGTGTGTGTGTGTGTGTGTGTGTGTGTGTGTGTGTGTGTGTGTGTGTGTGTGTGTGTGTGTGTGCGTGCGTGGCCGTGAGTTACTCAGTGTCCAATGACAGAGAAAGGGGCGGAGGATGGATGGTTTAACGAAAGGAGGAAACAGATGAGTTGATGAATCTTATTTTCTGCTCCAAATTTCTCTCTCTCTCTCTCTCTCTCTCTCTCTCTCTCTCTCTCTCTCTCTCTCTCTCTCTCTCTGTGTACAATAAAGGGATTTTTTAAAACTCAAACTCTCTCTCTCTGTCTCTCTGTCTCTCTCTCCCCGTCTCTCTCCCCTGATGTGCCTCGTGATCATGCAGCGCCGCCAGTAGATAACATAAAATGAGTAACAGGCCAGTGAGGGAGAGATTTTACATCTTTATTCAATTATTCATTTAATCTTGTGTCTTCCCTTTGTCTCTTCTGTTTGTGCCCCTCATCCTTTTTTCCCCCCACGCTGTTTTCTTCATTTCTCTGCTTTGCTGTTGAAATTTTAATTTCCGATTTATCTCAGACTTGAATGAATAAAGTAAAATGAGTCAGTTCAATATACTGTATATGTGTGCATATATTTCAATTATAATCACGCATCTGTTGTTTTAATTAAGGATATTAGCTGAAGAAAGCTTGTCCTTGACTGAAATAAATTGTCTGACTGTACAGAAATATAGAATACGGGGATGTGACTGTACAGTCTGTTATGTCTTTAATTTGGAGCCAAGGAGGAGACCAGCAGAAGAGCTGAACACAAGTTTATTACTCTGGGTGCTGTGCACCCAACTGCACCCGCAGCCGCTGGCAGAGGTAAAGGCAGAAGAGACCACCCCCCTGCCTGCAGCCATTCTTATACCCACAGGGTTGGCGGGACCGGACGGCAGAGCCACCACCCCATGCCACACAAATAAAAGCACCATAAAATACAGTATATGAACAATAAATAACTACATTCCCCCCCCATAGAAAAATCCAACACACACACATATTAATAGCCCACCCCAATTTGGAACCCAAATCATCCGCTAAACAAAACTAAACTAAAATCACAAAAAGGGGCCTATGGCATTCACACAAAATAACTAAAATTAGGGGAGATGGGTAAACTGCCATCCTACCCCACACACGGCGAGGCGGGTTATTCTGTCGCCCATGACATACAAAAGTCCATCCATCCATCCATCTTCTTCTGCTTAATCCTTTTCAGGTCACGGGGTGGGGGGGTGTGTGTGGCTGGAGCCTATCCCAGCATCTTTGGGCGAGAGGCAGGGTACACCCAAAAGTCCCGTTAAAAAAATTTACTGCCGTGTGTCCCACTTAAAACAGCACACCAAAGCAATCCCAGAACTATAAATACATATTAACAACCAACAACAACTACACATCCATGGCTCGGTGACCCGTGGCCCCCCCAGACCCTTCACTATTCAGTCCATCCCTGGAGGTAACTCGCTTCCCGGGCCACAGCTGGTTGCCCCAGTCCCGATGCACCTTCTCCTCCACACCTCCGAGCGCTCCAATCATCTGGGGTCTTAATTTAATCCTCCGGACGATGACATCCAGCGCCCTGAAATGGCGCGCCATCAGCTCAACCACTTCTTCATATCTGTCCGCGTCACCAAGCATGCCCAAAATCCTTTGTCCTTCCATTCCCAGGTTGTGCACAAGCAACACACGCACCTTTAACTTCTCCATCCTTCCCAGGTCCAACGCCACCATATAAGTATTAAAGGCTTCGTACCACTGAGGCCACGGCACCAGCAGCTCACCTGGAAGCTCCAAGAAAGGCCGAATTGGTGCTCCACATGTTTCCATGGCTTTTTTTCTCGTCGCCAAATGTTATGTCTGTAATTTGGAGCCAAGGAGGAGATCAGCAGTAGAGCTGAACGCAAGTTTATTACTCAGGATGCTGTGCACCCAACTACACCCGCAGCCGCTGGCAGAGGTAAAGGCGGAAGAGACCACCCCCCTGCCTTGAGCCCTTCTTTTACCCACGGGGTTGGCGGGACCGGAAGGTGGAGCCACCACCCTGTGCCACACAAATAAGAGCTCCATAAAATACAGTATATGAACAATAAATAACTACATTACACAGTCATGCTAGCAGCTGCCAATAAGATGTACAAAAGGCATATGCATGCCTGGAGGTAAATGCTAATGTGTGAACATAATCACAGCTGTAATGTTAATATGCTTGAATGCGGCAGGTACAAAGTTCACCATCTTAGTTTAATGTGCTGGCATGAAAATATGTGCTAATTAGAGCCAAGAGTGCAGCAGAGGCCAATATATGAGACTAATTAAAATGTAACCTGCTGTTAGATAAACAAAGAAAAAAAATCAAGCATGAAGGAAAATGGGCTAAATCTATTTTCATTCCTAAGTTGTTGCATACAGTTGCTAAGTCAGGACCAGAAATGCACCAATCTGTTATTTGGTTTTGATATTAGTCCATCAGACTCCAAAGGATACATCAGGTTCACATTTTTTAAAAGTATATTTTAATAGTATTTTTAACTTTTATTCTACATTATATTGTAGCACTTTGAGATTGTCCATAATGAAAAGTGTGTTACAAATTTAATGCATTATTATTATTATTATTATTATTGTTTTAAGCAGTTTACATATAATAGTTATCACATGGCCACAGCTTTTCTTTGTAAGTTTACAGATATCCTGGGGCTATTATGGCAGGAAGCAGTACAGCCCTTTCAGTCATTTTGTTTGTTTTAGCCCTCATCAGGAAACTTTGAGGATTTTTTTGTTAAAATGAAGCATGGTGAAGAAACAAGTAATCAAGGCAGACAAGTAAACAAGGCAGACAACAGGTCTGCAGTTATGACTTCCATGTTGAGGAGAGAGGATGGGGTGGAGCCTCATCATAGCAATCTGTCGTGGGTGACAATGACTGTTTCATTTAGGTCTGATCAGATTCCTCCACGCAGCTCTGTCTTTAGCCTTCCACTGCCAGGAACTCTTGTCTATATCCAACTTCTTCAAGTTTCTTTTTACAGTGTCTTTAAATCTGAGCCTTGGTCTACCCTGATTGCATTTGCCTTTGCATAACTGTGAGTAGAGTAACTGCCGAGGGAGACGCTGGTGGGCCATCCTCTCAACATGTCCGAGCCATCTCAGGCTCATCTGTATTAGCATGTCCTCCATTGATGGTAGACCAGCTCATTTCAGCACTTCTGTGTTGGTTATCTTGTCTTTCCATGAGATGTTCATTATGGCTCAAAGGTGTCTCATCATGTACGCATGGAGTTTCTTTACCTGCACTCTGTAGACAGTCCAAGTTTCAGCACCGTACAATAGAGTTGCCAGTACTGTCGCTCTGTACACTTTGCATTTCACACGGATTGACACATGTCGATTGTTCCACAGTCTCTCCCTCAAGTTTCCAAACACAGCACTCACCCTTCCCATTCTGAGAGATAGTTCATCCTCCAGCCTAGCATTCTCTGAAACAGTACTCCTTAGATACTTGAAAGTCTTGCACTTGACTAGTGGCTCTGTACCAATGCTGATTTCTTCTGGTAGTGATGTTGATAACTGGGACTTTGGTGGTTTATAAAGGCACTCTGTCTTCTTGATGTTGATTTTGAGGCTGAATTGGCTAGCTGCTCTTGCAAATTTCTCCACTAAAGATTGCATATCTTCCTCACCGTGTGCAACTAGAGCTTTGTTGTCGACAAAGAGCATTTCTCTTACTACCTTTATCGATGTCTTGCTCTTGGCTTTAAACTGTGCCACATTGAACAAGTCTGCTTCTTTCCTTGTTTGAATGTATACTCCTTCTGAAGTGTCTTTGAAGGCCACCTCAAGTATGGCTGCCAGATATAGCGAGAAGAGTGTAGGCGCCAGCACACACCCTTGTTTCACCCTGTTGCTTACTGAAAAGTCTTTAGACGCTGAACCACTCATTGCCACGTTTGCTTGCATACCTGTATGGAGTGCCTCGATCAGGCTGACAAACTTCTCTGTACAGCCATATTTCTTGAGTACCTGTCAAAGTCCTTGTCACGAAACAGTATCGAAGGCTTTACTGACGTCTATGAAGACTACATAAAGCGGCATGTTCTGTTTGATACACTTTTCTTGAATCTATTTCAAGCAGAAAATCATGGCCATTGTGCTTCTTCCACTTCTAAAGCCGCACTGGGTTTCCGGTAGTACATTCTGCGAGATGTGTTCATTGAGTCTGTTCAGTAGTACACGTGAGAGAATCTTACAAACAGTGACTAGCAGTAATTTCTACAATCTTTCCTGTCACTTTTCTTGAACAAAGGCACAATACTTGCATCCTTCCAGTCTTGAGGTACTTTCTGGGCATCCCATATCTCTCAGATGAGCTTGTGCAGGCAGTTGGTCAGCTGAACACCACCAAACTTCCACACTTCTGCTAGAATTTCATCCCTTCCTGGAGCGTTACCATCCTGTGTTGTCCTGATAGCTAACATTAGTTCATCAAGATTTGGTGGTTCATCCAGACTTGATACAGCTGGTCGCTGCACTAGAGCTTCTTTAGCCTCTTCAGTGAGATCTCCAGGGTTGTTTAGTAGTTTGTCAAAGTGGTCTGCAAATCTGTCCAGGATCTTGTTTTTCTCCTGCAAAACCGTTTCACCATCCATAGCCTTTAGTTGGATCAGTCCTCTTGGTTTAGGGCCATAGATTTCTCTCAAACCTGTGAAGAATGTTTTCATGTCCTTTCTGTCTGCTGCAGTTTGAAGTTCCTCTGCTTTTTCATCCGACCAGTTGGACTTCATCTCTCTGGTGTACTTCTGTAGCTCACTCTGAGCCTTTGAGTATTTCTTCTTCTTCAACCTTGTGTTACACTGTAGGTTTTCCTGCCTAACTATATTCCTCGCTTCTAGTAGTTTCTTCAGATGTTCATCATGCTCATCAAACCAATCTTGATGTTTCCTCTCAGGGTGGCCTAAAACATCACTCGCAGTCTGATACACCGTAGCCTTCAGTGTTGCCCATTTCTCTTCGATGTCATTCTCTGAGTTGTTGCTGTCCCAGTCTTTCAAGTTTTCATCCATTTCCTGTGTAAGTTCTTCCTGCTTCTTTTGGCCTTTCAGTACACTAGTGTTTAGCTTCCGTGGTGGCTTCACACCCATCCTGCAGTGCTGTTTTCGTCTCCAAATCCGTAATCTAGATCTCAGCATAACATGATCAGTACCACAGTCTGCACCTCTCATTGCTCTGGTGTCTAACACATCCCTTATGTCTCTGTGCCTTACTATGATGTAGTCTAACAAGTGCCAGTGCTTGGATCTTGGGTGCATCAATGTTTTTTTGTGTGTGTCCTTGTGCTTAAACAGAGTGTTGGTTATCACAAGGTTGTACTCTGAGCATAGTGCAAGTAGAAGTTCTACATTAGCATTGCACTTGCCTACTCCATGACTGCCCAGCACTCCTTTCCATTTCTCAGTGTCCGAACCAACTCTGGCATTAAAATCTCCAACGAGTATCGGCCTGTCATCAGTCGGTACACGCCTGATAGTCTCACATAAATCACTGTAGAACTCTTCCTTCGCCTCCTCTGTGTTGGTCATTGTTGGGGCATATACACTGATGAGTGTGGCATACATCTTCCGCTGTAGTGGGAGTCTCATAGTCATTATCCTGTTGTTGATTGGCACCAGTTTCTCATCAAGCATTGCTGCTATCTCCTTTCTAACTGCAAAGCCCACTCCTGCTTTTCTCCTTTCTTGAGTTGATTTCCCACTTCAAAATGGGTCTGCCACCCTGGTGACGGTGGCAGAGATAAGGACTCTGGATAAACTGTTGGATATAATGGACAACGTCAGCCACCCTCTGCACACGATCATCAGTGACCAGAGGAGCTTGTTCAGTGAAAGACTGCTCCTTCCCAAGTGTCGGACCAACAGGCTCAAGAACTCTTTTGTCCACCATGCCATCACACTCTATAACTCCTCACTTGGGGGGGGGGGGCATAGAGTACCGAGGACAGTAGGGCATTCATAGTGCAATAACCTTAACTTATCCATACTTGTACAAGCCATATTTAGCCTTGTATTTATATTGTGTATATTATGTTAAGTGTTTTTTTTTCTTTTTTGCTTTTCTGATGTGTATGCTCCTTTTATGCGCTGCTGGAAATTTTAAATTTCCCAGAGGGAGTCATCCCAAAGGGATTAATAAAGTTAAGTCTAAGTCTAAGTCTAAGTCTAAAAGAAGATGTACCCATGGTCTTCCAAGCTGTCAAATCCAGGCAATCTTGTTTCACTAAGTGCAGCTATGTCTACATTTTATCTGTTTATCTCCAGGGCCACAAGCACGGTCTGTCTTTCTGGGCACTGTGATGTTCTTCTGTCCAACAGAGTGTGTACATTCCATTCTGCCACACACAAGGCTGCTGTTTTCCTCTTCTTTTGTCTTCCTGCTCCTAGCTTATTTTTCGCTGCCTGTTGAAGTGTGAACAGATCAGCGCAGACCTTGTTAGCCCGGGCGACGTCCGAGCTGGTATGAGTTGCTTTCTGACTGAGCAGTTCATGAAACTGCTTGCAAAGTATTTTAGTACCGCTAGATTTTGCTGGACTAACAGCACATTCTTGGCAGATAAAGCTATTATCGCTGGCAAGGACAAGCCAAGACAAACTGACTCCAGTATCTTTTGCAGTGACTGACTAGATGATAGGTTTGTTTATCTCTGCTCTTTGTGTAGTGCATGTCACAATGCACTGACTGGCACAGTCCACCACAGACCTTGCGACAGATGTGTTTATCTGCCAGGATGTCCAGTCTCACCCCGTGTAACTGGGAGTGGTCCACCACAGACCTGTGGCAGATGTAGTTTTTAGTTCTGCCAGGATGCCCTGTTTCATCCTTCACATCCTCGGAAGGGCGGGGATGCCGGTTGAGTCGCTGGCTGCCTGACCCATGAGACAGGTAGTACCGGTTTTCATGGTTATCCGGTAGAAAGCAAGCCAATGCCTGACCTGACAAAAAAAGGGGGGGGGGGATGTAAGTCTCAGTTAAAAGCTGCCAATTTCTGACCAAAAAAGTGGAATGTTATGGGTAAAAAGCTGCAACTTTAGCAAAAAGACAAAAAAGGTGTAAATTTCCAACTGTTTATGACCTAAAACGCTGCAAATTTACAAACAAAACGCTGCAAATATAAGATTTGAGTAAAATGCTACAAATTTAAGTGTTTTTTTTAAAACTGCAAATTCAAGAGTAAGAAAAGTTCTAAATCCATGAGGCGAAAGCTGCAAAATTATGAATAATAAAAAGCTGCAAATTATCAAGTAAGAAGCTGCACATTTCTGAGTAAAATGGCTGTAACTCTGCAGGAAAATCCTGCAAATTTATGAGAAAAATCCTCACATTTACAACAGAATGTTTCTAATTTACATGAAAAAGGATGTGATAAATTGGCGTGTGTTGGCCATTTTTAAATGACAGCCATGAGGAGGAACTAAACGGTGGTGTTTGGTGGTGTTAAATCCTACAGATCTACACTAATCAGGAGGGAAAAAGTGAAGAAGAAGAGGAATAGGTGATCCACAGCAGCAGAAATAATCCAGTTATCCCAGGAGGAGTAAACACATGACACCCAACAGATTACCCCCCCCCCCCCATAACATCAGCGGGAACAGCTGGGGACAAACTTCACGCCTCTGTCAATTTACATGTTCCCTTCTGAGGACAATTCAAACAGAGCTGCTGCTGAGATGGAAACCAAAGAGTTAAAGTGTGACGTGGCTTTAACAGCAGCACTGATACCCCTCCCCTCAACTAACCTGCTGGACAGGAACTAACAACTCTTCAGACCTGTTAACACAATTTTACAACAAAAGAACATGCAAAAGAATGAAGATTCCCTTTGATTTAACAGGATAACAGCCTGAATATTCTGGTCTGTGAATGAACAGACCAGTTATGAGTGTTTCACGGAGTCACTTATTGAATTATAATGGTTAATCTAAGTCACAATTTCAGGAAACATAAATTTCAGGGGACACTTAAACCCATGACACATTGTTTAAAATTTTGCTGTTTTTTTTTTTTTTCACTTCTCTTCCAGTCCTTGTGGCCACTTTCTGATTGCTTGCAGTTTTTAAAATATCATTTTAAGAATAATGTTAACTGACTTAAAGTACATTTCTAATGAAGTTCTGCCTGCGAGATCACCTGCACTCAAACATTTCAAGTACGATTTATGGGACGGACCAGATTCCATACTAAAATGTTAAAATTTTGCTTTGGCTTCATCTGAAAGAGGTTGTTGTTCCAGTTAAAAGTCTCAAGTGTTGAAGAGTCCACCTTTGTATAAAACGGCCAAGTCAGTATACCGCAAAAGGCTCAAAATCGCTAAGATAATCCAAAGGTTAAACTGGCTGTTGGTGTCATTTAAACCCTGCATAGCTTCGACAACGTGGAGCCGGCATTTCACTTTGAAACGGATGGCAGCAACTTATTGCAAACGAGCAACTTTCAAACACACAACACTAAAGTTAAGAGCATTGCAAGAAGGAAAACAGTTTAATATAAAACACAGCTGTCTTACCTTGAAATGTCCTTTTCAAACGAAGAGACCCAAACTGAAGAACGGAGGAAAAACATAAAAACTGTCCAAAATATCCACTAGATTCCATAGAGGCGTTACAATATATATGTATATATTGTGAAGGAATGAAAGGACGAGACACGAGAAGCCCAAATTGTGCACCAGAAGAAAAGTGGAAAAACACAGATCGTACTGCTTATGCAAAGGGCTGCAAACTAACAAAAAAAGTTACATGAAAATGGAACAAAATCACCAGGAAAAAAAAATGACCTATTTAAGCACAGAAGGTCTGAAATCGTGTGAAAATGTTAGAAATGGTACAGAGTTCGAGCCCAGGGCTAAACTACTATTTACACAGTAAACACGCCAAAATCAGGAGCCAATATACACAAACTCACTGCTCCTTTCTCCTCCGTTCTTGAAGAAAATAAAAATAAAAACACTTCAAAAATCTCACAGCCACTACTAAAACTACTATTTACTATTCTGAACTATTATTTACACGGTAAAAACGCCGAAATCAAATCAAAAATAGACAAACACACTCACGTGTTGAAGGTCCGGCCATACTGTATGCAGTCAGGGATCACATGGGGATCCTCGGGATGCCTGAAAAACTGTAAAAAGAAATCCAACACTTAACACTAGTGATGGGATTCACTGTGCACTAAAATGTACTGATTCAGTCCCATTCGTATGGTAAAAGGATTTGTTCCAAATATTTATTCACCGACTCACTCAGTGCTGCACTGGAGTTCTAACCATCTACCACTCACTGAACTAAAAATCGCAGCTGAATGGAGTGGGCAGAGTTCGTTCGTAGTGTACTAGTACATTCACTGAACTGAGAGTTGAACAGAGCGGGCCTCTCACTCAGGGGTGGAGCAGAAATCCAGCTTTAGTGATTCGGTAGAGTAGATTCACCCATAAAAACTAGTACATTCAAACGAATCGTTCGTAAACGTTTAGGGGTGGGAGTCTTTGGTCATCTCACAACTTGAGCCGATTACAATTTAGGGGCTCCGAATCGGGCCAATTACAATGCATCTTTTTTCCCCCCACCAAGTAAATATTAGAAAAAGGAATTTCTGCGCTTCATCCCAAAGAAACTGTAGCTGTAGCAGGTGCTTGTCAGTTTAAGGACATCAAAATCACAGAGGAAAAGAGTCTGGAGCACACTGTCAGACTCAGCATTTACTAGTGCTCAGACTAACACATGCATCCTCTGCAGTCTTCTTAGGGCCTAGACTAATTACTGATTTCAACATTTATTTTATTTTATTTTTTCAGGACATTGCATATTAATGAACATGTTGCATGAAAATATGCCAGATTGTAGCCGGAACTTGTTTGCTAAATCACATGTGTCAGGGAATGGAAGATGCCAATAACATTTCTCAAGTTTATAATGTATATGTCATGATTCAGGGCAAGAGAGGCTCAAATGCAGAGCTGCCAGAACAAACACTCAGACTTAGATGTAAAAAGTTCACCAGTTTATTGTAAAACAAAACCTAACACACAACTCTAAATAAAAGTGCACAACTAAGGTAAAGAGCAAACAAAAACACACACTTAAATTTCACACAAAACCGGTGCCCGCTGGAGCGCACGTAGCCTACGGGAGGAGAGCAGAAAACAGATTATTAGTGACACATTCATCTCAAGAGGTGAATAGACTAGGAGAGCTCTCTTACTTAATGAGCAGAAAAGCCCGGCAGGGAACTCCTGCATGGACCAGGGGGACAGGGGAAGACGGCGACATGGGTGGACATCCGGCATCTTCTTGGTCAGGCGAGCGTGATCAGCCCCGGAGTACACACTGCTAAGGTGGCAGCAAACCTGAGGAGACAGAGGACACAGGGAGTGAAAAACTCAGGTCAGCTGAGAGACAATGAAATAACTTGGCTTAGACTTCCAAGTAGCAAACCTAACGATCCAGCGGTGAGCTCCTTGCACACTGGCTCTTAAATATGCTGGCTAATTAGGAAGCAGCAGGTATGTAATCACGCAGGTGTAGTTGATAATCTGGAGCCAGGAAGAGAGGAACAGGAGGGGAGGGGGAACATGCTCGCCTGATCATCACAGTATAATAACATTTCAAACACTTTGTGTCTTCTTCAGAGTCAGACACAGAAGTGTTGTATTAGTCTTAACACCAATAAAGGCTGTGAATCTGACAGTGTGCTCTGACTCTTTTCCTCTGTGATATTAGTATTTGACTTATAATGAGAAATAGAAGTCTTCCTACCTGCTGGCTTTGGTCTTTCCATGTTTTGGTCTAGCTGCGGCTGTGCAGGTCTGGTGACATGTTGGATGACAGCAACGCCCCAGGAAACTGATTTGAACAACCATAATCAAATAAAATGAGGGTTTTTTTTGCCTTTATTGAGTGCCGTGACCATAGATATGAACATATTTATATGTCGTGACAAAGACTGTCCGGGCACCAACTTGCGCATTTCAGAGTCCACTTTTTCCGTTCCGTCAAAATTAATTACATTATTAATCTATTGTCCATATGTGCCAACAGCATGACAGCGAAGCCCTAGCAACCCAACCCAAGCACCCAGACCCAAATAAAATCAGGAGCTCTCTCACCCGGTGTTGTGCACCGTGCCAAACACCGTCTGGGCGGGCGCCACCTTCAACATTTAAGGTTTTGTGTTTTTCATTCTGTCAAAATAAAATTATGTTATAAATACAGATTTATGAATCTGAATCTTGCTATTTGTCTGTTGATTCAGAATCATCCACATCTGCATTGAGATGCATCAAAAAATGATCATTTTCCCAATCCTACAAACTCAGCATCACAACATAACACATAACACACGGTTGCCTCACAGGGAGAAGGTTTTTGGGTCTAACCCTCTTCAATAAATAAATGCAACCAAGTTGTTCCGTCTTTTTTTTTACTATAATTTTTCCTCACATTATTTCTCCTTTCTCCTCACCTTTACCCCTCTGCTTAATTTTCAGAGGTTGATTTGTTTCTTTTTTTGATCTAAGAGTTTGGGGCCTCATTTTGTTCACGTCTACTAATTGGCACTTTTTCACATTTTGATTCCTCCTGCTGCAATTCAACACTGAGGTAGTGTTCATGTACATGGGAAAGTGGGCTAAATTTGAACATTCAAGGGCTGGATTCAAAGGGATGCTGAATTCACGGTTTGTCATTTATGGTACAAAAAAATGTGTTGATGCTCCATTTTTCCCTGGAATGTCAAGATATGATCAAATCATTACAAGTGACCCTCTTAGTTCTGGATGTAATGACGGTATATGCTGTAGTTTTTCACGGCAGTTTCTGGTCTGAGATAAAATAAAACCACTGCACCCATTTCATTTGCTTAGCTTAGACGAAATTCAATACCTGCTTTCAAGTGCCAGGGTTGAGTGCAGAGCATCACACGGGGTAACTTTTTTGTGTAAGTGGAGTCACCGCTTTCCATCAACCTTCCTCAATTTTCTTTTTTCTTTGCCACACAAAGAGCATGAGATCAAGAGCTTCTCCTTTCCAAATAAAAACTTACTGACTGAACTCCACATTTTCTGCCTCTTGATTCCATTACATTCTAAGTTCCAGGTGGTGGAAATTGAGAGAAAGTGCTTTCTATTGGTGGGAAAGAAAAAATGTCTGGTTGCTCGTCGAACACTGACCTGAACTCTGTTTAAAAAAATATCGCTAATGCATCAGATGTGCTTGAAACAGCACAAAAAGACGAGGAGATGAATGAATGTCTTTGAAAACTTTTGTTTAAAGGTTTAAGATGTTGACGGAATGTGAATGTATTTTCATCAGATTTTTGATCCTGATCTCTGCAGAAAGATGATTTGTGGAAGATATATTCTTTTGTCAGCAGTCTTATGCATGATTAGCCACCTAAGGCTCAGGTCCTGATGATCCACGCGCGTCTGACCCCTCAGCTCCTTGTCTCATTTTTACATCCTGTTCTCTCATGTCTCCTCCTCATTTCCTTCCTTCTTGTGCCAATTTGCATTGTTGGACTGTATCCTCTCAACATTGATCTCCTGCCTGGCATCCTGGGGGCTCTGACTCTCTGCCTGGTTTTTTTCCTCATTCTTCCCCTTTCAGTCCACTTCACTCCGAACTCTATCAAATCCATCTCAATTCCAATATGAACATCTCTAAATAATTGAAAGCTCAATTCCAATAATGCGAATGAATGACTAGAATGCAACACTACCCTGCTGCAATTTCTCTCCATCCACCCCATCTCTAGCCATCTTTCCCCCAGCCCTGATTAGGTTGTTTCCCAGCCACTGTGCAGAGTGTACCGCTCTGTGGCTAATTGGCAAGTTCAATCAGAGAGACAAATGAAGACAGGAGAGACTGACCTTTCTAAGGTACTCACTGCTCTCCTGCCTCTTCACCTCTTCCCTTCCTTTCCTCCCATTTTCTTCTCTACTCGTTGCATCTCTCAGCTCTGCCTCCCCTCTCTTATAATTTCCATCGCCTCTTTCTTACAGCCTTCCCTTCATCTCTCGTCTCCTCAGTGTCTTCTGCCCTCCTTTTCTGTTCTCTCCCCCATCGCTGGAAATGAGTTGGCAGTCATTCCAATTTATTTTGACAACTTATTCTCCAGCTTGTCAGAGGAAAATTACAGCGTACATACATGCTTGCACACATTTTTTTTTTCTCCCGCGACTTGATCATACCGTATGTGTCTATTTTCTCTACCACCTACAGCTAAAAGCCCACTGCACCCAACACTCAGCTATTTGAGGAGGGGAGGGAAGCAATGGTCCAGAGCAGAACAATGGTTGCCTCCATGGTGCAGTGGGGTCATTTATCTGTTTGGGGCCCTAGCATGTCCCACTTGTTTTCCGTCTGACCCGCCAACCGTGACTGATGGTGCAACCACTCCAAGTTGGGGGTCTACATTACAGCATGACCCCTCTGTGTCAAGCTCACTTGCTAATGGCTGCAGTGTTGTCATTCATCAGTGCAGTGGCCTGGGAGATGTGAATGATCAGGTGGCGGCATGGGCATACTTATGCATGTGTGCACAAGCAGATGCATGGCACATCTACGAGCACATGAGCCTGAAATTCTAACAATAGATGTGAAATCCTGACATCATACTGCAATAAAGGGTACAGCCACTCATGCTTTCATATTATTAGTTACACTATTGCAGTGCTGTCACTGGGGTTAAAAGATGTACACTGTGATACTGCAGCCAGTTCCTAAAAGCTTTTGTATCCACTACATCCTTACGGGTAAACCAGTGCTGTGCTGCACAAATGGATGGCTGTGCTTTGGTAAGCAACAGTTAAACAAAGGATGACTAAAAAGGTAAGGTGATTTGATGGTTAGTAGAGGTGTTCAGTCTAGGGCTGCAGCTAACGACTATTTTACGGCTCGGGTAATCACCCACTTTAATCGAAGATTACTCGAGTAATCTGATGCTTTTTTAAAAAAATTTGCATTGACCAACATTTGTGGAACTTTCTTTCCAAAAGAGCTTGTACCACTCAATAAAACAGGTACACATTTATTGCAGTGCTTATTGCAATGTTTATTACTTAGAATGTAACTTTAAATGGTATGTTACACCATAAAGTTCCTTTTGCTAGCTGTTAGCATCATTAGCATCCTCCGCTAGCATCTGGATGCTAACGTTGGTGGCTATATGCTCTTTGGTTATATAAGCATAATTAGTGTAGCTGACTACATTCTATTCATCCTAACTTTAAATCTCAATCACGTATCTTGTGTCAGGTGCGCTGGCTGTACATGATGTGGGATGCTGTCTGCCACGACACTGTAACATCCAACGTTGTAGCATGCTAGCTCACCGCTCAACTTTACCATATACAAACTGCACAATGTTTTCCTTCAATTTGAGCTTGCAATGATTCCAGACTTGAGATACTTTTGTCATTTTTTAAAATTTTCTTTATTTTTGCAAGCCTGTCACTATGCCACTCTGTCATGGCACTGTGAAACAAATCTGAATTTTGTTTAGGTAGAAAGAAGGTCGCACTAGAAGAAGGTCATATAGAATGGAAATGCTACATTAACCTCTTGCACTCCGGGATACCGCGGGCGGTCACGTCTCTGCGTCCTAGGGCGCACTGAAAAAAAAAAAAGCTGTAGACACAGCCGCGAACAGAAAGCCACAGGAGTGCTTTGATTGGTTTAGATTTGAATTGACCTCTCATTCGACTAATAAGAGCCTTGAATTGGGTTTCTGAAACCTTGAAGAACCAATGACTGAAAACCTAGCAAGAAGGACCCGCCTACCAACGGCTGCGAATGCAGCGAGCCAATTGAAGCAGAGAACTTCGACAATTGAAAGCGTACGTCCCGTGCGTAAAATCTGTTTTGTGTAAGCCGCTGGGTGACAGACACGCGTTCGCCAGTCTTTTTTTCTTACTACTGTTCTTATTTGCTTTGAAAAATCGTTCACCAAAACCGCAATCATGGAAGCGCAAAACCGCAATAATGGAATCATGGTTTGACCGGATCGCGTGACCAGAACCACGAGTCTGTAACAAGCGGACCAGCGTCATGTTCGTCTGACAATGAGGAAGAGAAGTTCGCCAGCGACACTGCTGTTGTGGACAGGTAAGTGTTATAAGCTAAATTATTCTTTATCCCTGAAAATTGTAATCAAAATGACTTTTGACCGATCGGTAAATTACAACTGTGCGTCATCGCAACATGACGGACCGCGGCGCACGGACCGCGTCCGGACCGTGAATGCCCCCCCCCCTGCTACTCTTCTGTAGCGGATTGCAGATATTATTGCAGATATTTTAGTACAACTGTGCGTAGTAGACCGCAGCGCACCGTCACTGCGGTCCGTCATGTAGCGATGGGCGATGTCCGTCCTCTGTAGCGGGGGGGGGGGGGGGGGAGTTGTTGTCTTCTACATTACAAATATTTTAGTATAATTTTTAGTGCACTGTAGGTTATTTTTTCTTGTAAAAAAAAAAAAGCCACACTGTAGAAGCATGCTCAAATAACGAGGCTGAGTTTCAGTCATAAAACCAGCTTTATTTGACAGAACACAGCTTCTAGCATTCTCAAAGCAGGAAAGAGACAGAATCATGTCTCAACACCCTTTTATACATTTCCAGCATCAGAATTCAAGTCACATGGTTTCTTCAGTCAACATACAGTTACAAAGCATCCCTTTGAAGCTTCACCATTGTCTCTCATTTCCTGATGAACCGGAATACCCTCCGGGGCGTCTTCTGTGGGACAAAGAGACAAATCTCACACTTCCTTGTTATCTCCTGTAGATTCAAGTCCTCAGTCCTTGCAGACGTGACACCCCACAATACACACGCAGTCCTGTCTCTGTGGCAGCGTGAGCCCACAATGTGTGTCGGCCACACTACCCCCCCCCCCCCCCAAACGTCTAGTAAGGCAAAATCTGCATGGCATAACAAAAAGAAAAACACAAAGCACTCCATACATCGCTAATCAATCCACCAACTGCCTAGGTTTTAATCTTCTGCCGAATCTGCTGCAACCTGGCTTGGCTGCACCTGCAACGTCTCTCTGCACCTGTGGATTAAAGCTGTTAGCACCTTTCTGTGAAGACTTTGGAGAATGTCCCCTTGGCGGCCTGCCCCGGCGGGGGGGCCTCGCGAGCTGCACCTCCTCGTCAGCCAGAACAAAAGCGGGTTTGAGCCTGTTAATGCAAATCAGCTCCCTTCTGCCCCCTAAATCTAGCAGAAAATGCTTCTGCCCGGTCTCCAGCACTCGAAACGGTCCGTCGTAAAACGGCCGCAAACTTGGACGCTGGGCGTCATGTTTAACAAAAACAAACTCTGCATTTTTTAAAGCCTTGGGCACAAAAACGTGTGGGAAACTGTGATGGACTGGGCCAGGGAGCGTGTTTGCTCCTGAGCCGCTCTGCCACGGCTGAGCGGGGGGGCCATTAGGTGCGGGATTATCAGGAAGAAATTCCCCGGGCAAATGGAGCGGTTGTGCGAAAACTAATTCAGCCGGGGAAGCGTGCAAATCTTCCTTAGGTGCAGAACGCAACCCTAATAAAACCCATGGAAGTTTGTCTACCCAATTTGTATCCGTTAGCGATGCTCTGAGGGCTGCTTTCAATGACCTGTGAAAGCGTTCGCATAAACCATTAGCCTGGGGGTTATACGCGGTGGTGCGATGAATCTTCACCCCCAAGCTGCGGGCCATCGATGACCATAGCTCGGAAATAAATTGGCGACCCCTGTCAGACATTATGCCCGACGGTACACCAAAACGCGCAACCCACGCTGCTAAAAATGCTCGCGCAACTTCTTCCGCTGTGGTTGATGTCAGAGGAATCGCCTCTGGCCAGCGCGTGGTGCGGTCTACCATCGTCAAAAGATGTGTGTGCCCGTGTGATAACGGAAGCGGGCCGACCAGGTCAATATGCACATGATCAAAACGCTTAGCGGGGATGTGGAAAGGTTCTAACGGGGCCTTAGTGTGTCTGTGTATTTTGGCTCGCTGGCATGCTACGCAGGCTGCTGCCCATTCCTTGACCTGTTTGCGCAACCCGGGCCAAACAAATTTCTCCCCCACCAATTTGATCGATGCGAAAGAATGGACCAAGTCAAAAACACGGCGACGCCACGCGGTTGGCACCACAGGGCGGGGCCGTCCTGTGGAGACATCGCAGATTAGCGGGGGCATACCGTTTTGTTGCACCCTGTGCTCCAGCCTTAACCCTGTTGGTCCAGACTGGAGCGCGCGCACGTCTGCGTCGTTTGCTTGCTCCGCAGCCATGGCTGCATAATCTAACCCAACACAGACCGGGGCTGCACGCGCTCCTGCGTCGCTGCCCGGGCCTGCGGCCATGGCTACAGAGTCTGCCCCTATGGGGCTTGGCGGTGCTACCGCACGCGAGAGGCAGTCTGCCACCACATTGTGTTTACCCGCGACATGCTGAATATCAGTAGTGAACTCCGATATTGCGGCTAGTTGCCTTTGTTGCCGGCCTGACCAGGGTTCTGAAATTTTGGCCATCGCAAACATTAGCGGTTTATGATCCACAAAAGCGGTGAAACGTCGCCCCTCTAACCAGAACTGAAAATGACGAATGGCCAAAAGCTCCCTGTCAAACGCGCTGTATTTCCGTTCACTATCGCGCAAAGTCCTGCTGAAAAACGCGAGGGGTTGCCAGGTACCTGCCACAAACTGTTCAACTACCGCCCCCACCGCTACATCGGAAGCGTCAGTGGTGAACGCCATGCGGGCCGTTGGAACTGGGTGCGCTAACAAAACTGCGTTTGCCAGGGCTGATTTGACCTGGGCAAAAGCGCGCTCCCGCTCCGGAGACCATTCAACTTTATTTGCGGGCTTTTGTTTTTTTAACGCGGTGTACAATGGCTGCATGAGTCATGCTGCGCTTGGGAGGAATCGGTTGTAAAAATTAACCATCCCTAGAAACTCCTGAAGCGCCTTGACCGTTTGAGGTTGCGGAAAATCCGTTATGGCACGCACTTTATTTGGAAGGGGAACTGCTCCCTCTGCCGAAACGCGATGTCCCAAAAAATCAATCTGCGCCACCCCAAATTGGCACTTCGCTGGGTTAACTATTAACCCGTGCTCTGCCAACCTCTGGAAAACTGCTGTGAGGTGTTTTTCATGTTCGCCTTCGGACGTGCTGGCTACCAAAATATCGTCCAAATAAACGAACACGAAAGGCAGGTCGCGTAAAACTGCATCCATCATGCGTTGGAAAGTCTGCGCGGCCCCCTTGAGGCCAAAAGGCATGCGCAAGAACTCAAAAAGGCCGAAAGGCGTTATGACCGCTGTTTTGGGTACATCCTGCACGCGCACTGGAACCTGGTGATAGCCGCGCACCAAGTCTATTTTAGAAAAAATGCGCGCCCCCGCCAAATGAACAGAAAAATCCTGAATGTGCGGAATCGGGTAGCGGTCATGAGCTGAAATGTTGTTCAACCTGCGGAAATCGCCGCAAGGTCGCCACGAGCCGTCAGCCTTTGGGACCATGTGTAACGGCGAAGCCCACGCGCTCTTGGAGCGTCTAACAATGCCTAGTTTTTCCAGATTAGTGAACTCCTCGCGCGTGATGGCCAGTTTAGCTGGGTCCAAGCGCCGAGCCTTTGCAAAAACGGGAGGGCCTGTGGTTGTTATGAAATGTTCTACCCCATGTTTGGCCACCGTTGCTGAAAACGTGGGGACTGTGAGTACTGGAAACTGAGCAAGCAGAGTGTGAAACTTACCACCCGCAGCTGAGACGCTGGCAGGTGCAGTTGGCGGGGCCACCCGAGCTGTGCAGGGAATAGAATGAAAGGACAGTGCATTAATCAGACGTCTATTAGCAAGGTCAACCAATAAACCATGTGAGCACAAAAAATCAGCCCCTAACATGTTGAAACTGACTGCTGCTACAATAAATGTCCACTCAAATGAACGGCCCTGTAAGGACAGAAGCATGGTCCTCTCACCAAACGTTTTAATCGTGGAGCCGTTCGCTGCTGACACTGACACCCAGGGGGCTTTAGAAGGCGACAGCTGTTCCGCGTAGGTGGGTGTGACGAAGCTCAGCTGAGAGCCCGTGTCCACGAGGAACTATTTCCCCGAGCGTGCATCCGTCAGGTAAAGCAGCCTGTTCTCGTTGCCGAGGGTCACAGCTGCTACCGGCCCTCGGTCTTGGCGTTTCCCTGGCGCTTAAAATTGCACGGTGGGACGCACCTGTGCGCTCTCTCTGCAAAACGGCGGTGGTAGGAGCACAAGCCGTTCTCCGCTCCGCGTCGTCTGGCTTCTGTCGCCGCCGTTGTTGGTGCGTCTGGCGCCGCGGCCGCTGGACCCGCGCTGTCTCCGGACGCTGTTCCCGGACTGGCCGCCGCGGCCGGAACCGCGTTCCGCTTGTGGGCGTCGACCAACTTCTGCGCCTCCTTGCTCAACCCATGGTAGTCTCACTTGGCCAATCGGGGTGACTCTGCCAGGGCCACTATCACTGCTGGTGGTAGGGTTCGAAGGAAAAGGTGGGCGAAAATGAATTCGCCATCCTCAGAGGCTTTGAGCTGCAGCATCTTCACCATCAGGTCTGCAGGTCTATCGTTTTCTGCCTCCGTCAGTGCCAGGAGCCCCTCTGCTCGTTGTTGGACTGAGGGGGTGAAATGGCTGATCAGCGCGTTCTTCAATGCGCTGTACTTGTCGCTGTCTGGTGGATGATTAACCAGATCCTCCACTCTCTGGACTGTGTCGCTGTCCAGCTTCGCTACCACGTGGTAGAATCTTGTGTCGTCGTTGAAGATCCTCCGGAGGTTGAACTGCGCCTCGATTGCGCTAAACCATGAGCGCGGGCTGTGCTGCCAGAAATCGGGCAGCCGGATCGTGGAGGCGGCCATCAGGCTGGCTTCCACCGAGCCCCGCTCGGGAGAATTCTGTCTGCTCATTTTCCGTCGTAGGTCACCAGTGTAGAAGCATGCTCAAATAACGAGGCTGAGTTTCAGTCATAAAACCAGCTTTATTTGACAGAACACAGCTTCTAGCATTCTCAAAGCAGGAAAGAGACAGAATCATGTCTCAACACCCTTTTATACATTTCCAGCATCAGAATTCAAGTCACATGGTGTCTTCAGTCAACATACAGTTACAAAGCATCCCTTTGAAGCTTCACCATTGTCTCTTATTTCCTGATGAACCGGAATACCCTCCGGGGCGTCTTCTGTGGGACAAAGAGACAAATCTCACACTTCCTTGTTATCTCCTGTAGATTCGAGTCCTCAGTCCTTGCAGACGTGACAACCCACAATACACACGCAGTCCTGTCTCTGTGGCAGCGTGAGCCCACAATGTGTGTCGGCCACAACACATTTTTTACATGGCATGCTTCTTTGTGTGTGGGGGCTTGTTTGTTCATTCATTCATGAATGAATGAATAAACACCCCCCCCCCCCCCCCCCACACACACACAGCCCTTCACCTTTCATTAGAGCCCAAGATGAAGCTCCTATATTGAATCATTCAAAAGTTACAGACGTTTTTCCAAACTGTGCCATTTGGCACAATTTGGCACAGTTCAAAAACGCCTGGGAACAACCTGAGTAAAAAGCTGTGTAATATATTCATTTTTTGTGGTATTGTTACAAAATTTTGACCTCATCTGGATAACACTTGGTTCTACATTTCTGTTGCATTTTCCAGCCCGGATCTGACAACTGTGTGTTATTTGCAAGCATTTGTATCCAAAAAAACACCCAGGCGAAATTTATTTTCTTCAAGTTCAGTATGTTTAGATGACTGTTACTCAGTGGCAGGAGCACTTAGAAAGATTATGACTGTTTTGCCAAAAAAATTCAAAGTGTTTTCTTTTAAATGAGACCAACCCCATGAAGATGCTGCAAATGGTTGAAGAACAGCTTTTGATTTACTTTGGGTATGTTATTTTTAGGCGTTTTTAGGGAAACTGACCAGAGTGCAAGGGGTTAAACAACATCTCAATGCATAAATGTTGGATGGAGAATTTTTTTTAACTGAATTATTCGAATTATTCGAGTAATCGGTGCAGCCCTAATTCAGTCCTTCCACAGTTTACGAAAAACAACTAATTGTAAGTCAAAGTTTCAGTGGGATTCAGAGATTAAGGGGGCTTTCACACCTAACTCATTTGGTCTGGATTTTTCAGTTCAATTTGGACTAAAATTTTGGTAGCAAAACCTCCCCTGAACCACCAAAAGAGCTGAAACTGAGGTGGTCTAGGTTGGGCTCAAACTGAACCTGGTTCCGTTTTCAGAAAAATTCAGAGTTTTGGACCAACAGAACACAGTCAGTAACTAGAAAAGCACTCGGAGAGCGCAGACCTCCGCCAAGCGCCGCAGTTCCCCCCATACAGTCTTCAGATTCGTTGATCATGAAAACATGACAAGCAGTGGTTCAGTAGTTATTCACGAAAATGGCATTTTCCGTAATGGCGGCCACAGTTCCTCCCATACAGTGTTTGTGTGTACGTTTTCAGATTCCTTGACCATGAAAACATATGACTAGCAATTGGATTGACAATGATAGGATTAGTGGTTCAGTAGTTATTCTGGGAAATGGCATTTTCCATAATGGTGGCCACAGTTCCTCCCATACAGTGTTTGTGTGTACGTTTTCAGATTCCTTGACCATGAAAACATATGACTAGCAATTGGATTGACAATGATAGGATTAGTGGTTGAGTAGTTATTCACGAAAATGGCATTTTCCGTAATGGCGGCCACAGTTCCCCCCATACAGTGTTTGTGTGTATGTTGTCAGATTCCTTGACCATGAAAAGATATGACAAGCAATTGGATTCACAATGATAGGATTAGTGGTTCAGTAGTTATTGACGAAAATGGCATTTTCCGTAATGGCGGTTTAGCGCCACAGTTCCCCCCATAGAGTGTTTGTGTGTATGTTTTCAGATTCCTTGACCATGTAAAGATATGACTAGCAATTGGATTGACAATGATAGGATTAGTGGTTTAGTAGTTATTCATGAAAATGGCATTTTGCGTAATGGCGGTTTTCTTGTGGACGGTGATCCGGATCACCACCAAAATGTAATCATCTGTAGGATACCCCATTTCTGACAATCTGTGAAAATTTCATGAAAATCCATCCATAAGTTTTTGAGTTATCTTGCTAACAGACAAACAAACAAACAAACAAACAAACAGACAAACAGACAAACAAACAAACAGACAAACCAACGCCGATGATCACATAACCTCCCCCTTTGGCGGAGGTAACAAGGAAAATGAGCCATGGTGGCTTTCAGATAGAGGAAATATGACCATTAGTGGCATAAATAGCCACTTGAAAAAAATCATAAAAATGCAGAAACTCACCAGTCCAGTGGATCCCATGAAGAAGATTACATCAAGGACCCAGTGTACCCAAAGGAGGCACATGGGTCTGCCCTCCAGTGGGCTCACCACCTTCAGGAGGGATCATGGAGATTATGGTGCTATGTGAACTGGGCCAAAATCTGGGCTACTCTTCCTGGACTGATGCCCCCGCGACCTGGATCCCTGGATAAGTGGTAGAAGATGGATGGACGGACGGACGGATGAATGGATGGATGGATGGATGGATGGATGAATGGATGGATGGATGTGATAGAGTATGCCTACAGTAATTTTTCTTGTCAGAAAATCACTATTAGGACCCAGTGATCTGTGAGCAGGACAGGAAGCAAATGTAGTCAAGTGAGCTAGAAAGTGAATAAAGAGAGGGAGACCTCAAAATGGTCCAACTATTTTCTGATTATTTTGCAGCAGTTGAATTCTAAAGCCCCGATAAAGCACCCACAACTACAGTTTTGTTCACCATCTGCCTGACTGAAATTGCTCTCATTCACAGCATTGGCCAGTTTGAATCTTTGAATATTGGCTGTAAATCAAAAGAGAATACTCAGAAAGAAATCAATCAATATACGAATACAGTAGAAAAGCCCTTTAAGTTTTGGGACATATTAAAACATCCTTAAACTGGCACTCATTCAATCATTTGGAATATGACGCATATTATTAGCCACAAAAGAAACAACGGAAATCAATGAAAAAAATAATCTATCTCATAAAAACGTGACTCCTCTTATGCTACCAAGAACAAACTGTTGGTACTTGAGTGTGTTATGTAACACACTGTTGGTGTTGGCCTGCTGCGATGTTCCATTTAATTACAAAGTTCTTCAATCTTTTCTCCTCCCCAGTGGTAGGAAAGAACATGCCCGCTATCACTTCTTTCACTGAATCTCTCCTTTAGCCCCACTCACTCGCCGGCTTACCACGGACACATAAAGCTGTACTTTCCTCGCACTGTGTCCGCCTGCGTGTCGATGCCATTACAGGCTTTTTATTCTGACCTTGCTCTGACCTCTGCAGTGATTACCAGTATATTGCTAGGGGAGCATCCAGCAAGTGTAAATAGAAGTTTCACCTGCAGCAGTGCCAATGAAGTTCTTTGTTAACGGTTGAAGGAAAAGAAAAAATCCTTGATCTTTGATCTAGCCCCCCCCTCCTCAGAAACAGCAAGTTGAGCCACTTAATGGTCTTGTATGAGTGGATAAATCCGTGTGTGTGTGTGTGTGTGTTGAGTTCAAAGCCTTTAGTCACACGGGGATAAAGAGTTAATTTGGTCAAGGGACATTGAACCGTTTGCCCCATAGATTGCCTTGTTAAACAACACTTGTCTACTTGTCAGAATCTCTCCAGACCTTTTATCTGTCTTCTTCAATAATATCAGCTACTAGTAGAACAGTATATTAGCAGAACA
This sequence comes from Pholidichthys leucotaenia, assembly GCA_020510985.1. Taxonomy (NCBI): domain Eukaryota; kingdom Metazoa; phylum Chordata; class Actinopteri; order Cichliformes; family Pholidichthyidae; genus Pholidichthys; species Pholidichthys leucotaenia. The sequence continues at coordinate 386,505,285 of CM035837.1, read as the reverse complement.
GTCGCCTCTGAACTTCAAAGTGCTGCACTCGCTCTCTCTCGCTCTCTTTTTTTTTTTTTTTTTGGCTAGACATCACATTGCTCAAGAGCCCCAGGTGCCATTGGCTGAGTCTCCTCTTTGCTCCTCTCCTTTTCCCCCCTTTCTCACGTTTGAAGTGTGTTCAGTTGGTCCCACAGCATTTTGCATCTATTGTCAGATAGCACCAAGTCTCTCACTACTTTGTGATGCTGGCCTTTTCTCGCTGATTGCTTCCCTTCTGCCACGAGATATCTTGTCTAAGGAGCAATCAGGGGAGACAAGCTCAACTGCAGATTTCACCGGAGCTCCGCTCTTCAATGTGCATCAATTTCTCTGGTCCTGTTTCTTTTTTTGAAGTAAAAAAAAAAAAATCCATTTTGTTTTCACACTTGCTTCCTTCATCCAGTCACATCAGTTACATTTACATATTCCCTTGTGCTGAATAGCTGTCTGAAGTGTAGGTGGAGAGCGAGCGAGTGTGTGTGTGTGTGTGTGTGTGTGTATTATGAATGTGAACGTGTGATATCCTATTCCTCTAAATACTCAGTTCCAGCTATTGCTCATCATCTCTGGAAAAATGAGCTATATAAATATGGTAATGAGCAGAAAGGCATGATAAAATGCTACAATAGATCTCACTTTATTATAGACATTGATATGTTAGTCTCTTCCCACAATATGAAATAACAAATGGTGTCTGTGTGATATAAGATTTGCAATAAATACATTTTTATTGCTATTATCATTTTTGCTTTTTTTCCTGGCGCCTTAAGTTAGAAACATAAAGTGTCCCTCACAGCCAGACAGGATGCACAAACTGAGGTTCTTGAACTTAATACGGAACTAAAAGGGGTGTCAGCAAACACTTCATTACAATATGACTGTTCGGTGTTACAGGGTAGTTTATGGTTATACTTGTGGCAGTTGGGCTGCCAATTATTTATTAACATATTTTTAACCTTGATAGATGGAGACCGTCCTGGGTTGGGCTCAGTTACCACTCGCGGCAGATGTGCTCTGTCCCCTAGTCAGACTCTTTAAATGTGCCAAAACATGGCGTGTAACGATCAGACAAAGGTGATGTTGGGGGTCAAACATGGTCAAGTAAACCTTCATTATTGTCTAACTTAAACTGCATTGCATTGCTTGTGGATGTACCTGTACGTAGTAATGGCACTAGTTATACACCTTTATGTTCTGAGTGGATTATGATGCTTTTAGTTTTGTTTGTCTTAATTCTGGTTTTATTTTGTTATTACCCCTTGTCATGTTTTTTTAGTTGTAGGTTGTATTTGTTCCGGTTTGGTTACCAGCCTGTTCAGTTTACTTCTGGGTGTGTATTTGATTCCGTTTCATATCATGATTGTTCTGTGTATATTTTTTAGGTCTATTTCTGTTCTTTCACTCCTGTATAATTTCCTTGTTGAATCTTTGTGTGTCCCTATAATTCTGCGTCTGCTTCTGTTATCAAGTGTCTTCCTGTGGCTCTGTGTGTCTGTCTCTCTGCCTTCCTTTCATGAGGGTGATACCCCCAGATGTCACTCCCTGCTCAAATGTTTCCACTTCCTTTGTGTATTTAGCCTACTGTTTTCCTCTCAGTTCTTGTTAGGTTCCATCCGTCCATCCATCCATCCATCTAGGTCACAGAGGGAGCAGTCTAAGCAGATAAGCACAAACTTCCCTCTCCCCAGCCACCTCCTCCAGCACTTCAGGGAGGATACGGTGGCGCAGTGGTTAGCACTGCGGCAGCACAGTTTACCCTTGGCCGGGGGATTGTGGGGATCGTGGGATCGTGGGTTCGATCCCAGCCCCCGACCAACAGTGAGCTGTGTGGAGTTTGCATGTTCTCCCCGTGTTGCGTGGGTTTACTCCGGGATTTCTCCGGTTTCCTCCCACATGCCAAAGACATGCATGTTAGGTTAATTGGCTGTTCTAAATTGTCCCTAGATATCTGTTTCCTATAGGCCCTTAGAATAGAGGGTTAGTATTAATGAAAGCGCTTTGAGTGGTCTTTGTGACTAGAAAAGCGCTATATAAGTGCAGGTTAGTTAGTTAGTTAGTTAGATACCAAGGCATTCTCAGGCCACCTGGGAGACATAGGGCCTATTTCCACCAGACCAGTGAACACTTGCATCAGTGCTTTAGGTAGTTTCTGCCAGTGCATAGTCCGTTTTTCATGTTTTGGGTTGTGTTACCTAATTACCTGTGGACAGTGCGCCCGCTTTGTGCTGCCGGGAGGGGTCTCATTTCACAAAGGTGTGACAGCAGCGCAGTGTAGCTGACAGCTCTCATCTGTGTATAATTATGATCCCAGTGCAAGCAAGGCTTTGGAGTTCCTTAAAAGCTCCTTGTTCTTTAATGCATTTTCACTTTATGAACGAGCTCACATTGCTCTCAGCACAAAACTGATTTCTCCAGGGATGAGAATCCTCCGCGGATCCGCGGAATTCCTCGGATTTGATCATGTCTAGGGTCATTCTCGTGGATCGTTTAAATTCGAGGAGAAAATTTTAGGGGGGGGGTATGTTAAGAGCGGCAAGTCGTATTTTCGATCAGCTGCTAAAATCCACCGCGCAGAACGCGCTACCCAGCAAGATCAGTAATGTAATGTAACAAGGCCACTGATTGGCTGATACTTATTGAAGCAACCAGTCGACGATTTTGTTATTCCTTTGTCATAGCCAACACGCGGAGCGAAATGCAAATGGCGGACAGTTCAATCAACCGAGTTTTCCCAATTTCGTGAAAATGGTGAACCTAAAACTCACGAAAGACAACAAAGCAAGAATTTTAGAAATAGACAAAGGGATAAGGAACAAGTTTCGTTGGGAATGGCTTGAAAAAACTGTGTCAATGACTGTAAAGATCGGTAAAAATACTGAAGTTGTGGTTGAAAAAATGGCCTACTTCATAGCGAAATGCGACGTACCAGGGAAAGCCCAGTGTGTTTATTGCAACGATTTCTTGAGTTATGGATCTCGTGGTTGTGTTGCCTTAGTTGAGCACTGTTCAAAACAGAAACATCTCAAAATTGTGGCTACAAGGAAATCGAACTACTCGCTCGTGCTGCGTTCAAAACGATCGATGGACATGGTCAAATTCAGATGCCAGTCAATCAAAGTTCATCACAATCGGCCCCGATTACAGCAATTAGTGATCGGAAGACACATTCCGAGGTAAGATTTTTTTCTCGTTATAAGTAATGTACTTGAGAATTTTCGCGTAATGAATTTGTTATGAAATAGCATGTGTAAGTTGTGACGTCATGCCTGTTTTGAAACACTAATTGCATTTGAATGCTGATAATTGATTGTTAATAGATAAATGTTATTACATATTTTCTCACAATTTGAAATGCAATCTAAGAATTTTGAATATAATTTATCATTTTTTGTTTCACTAGGAGGAGTTACACAATGCATGTGTAAGTTTTTTTGTCATGGGTGGTGATGGGTTGCCTTTCCTAAGATATCTTTGCTTTTATTAGTAAACATAATTTCTTTATGGTCATTGCATAAAAATATTAAACATCTTTTAGGTTTTACTTACTTTCTTAGATTATCTTTCAAATATTAAAATATACTAATATGCAACTTTTTTATATTCCTAGTAACACTAACAAATGCACACATTAATAAATCAAAATGTTTGCAGAATGTCAGTATATTTTAATAAATGGGTGATGGACTTGGTGATGGAATTTTTTTAATATTTATAATTTATTTTACTTGGTTAAATTATTTTGTCTGTTCTAGAACTATGTAAATGTAATTCTGTGTCAGTTCTAAACATATCAAATAGTAGTAAAATATAATTTAGTATTATTACATCAACATACCATTCAGATATCATAAATTTACACGTGATGCAGCAGCAGATTAAAAAGGTAAACTATAAGTGCATTTGTACTTACTTCTAACTTTAAATATAAGACCACATTTGAGCATTCTAAAACACCAGATTTCGTTAGCTTCTGGGGGGTGTTGCCCCCTAGACCCCCCACCAAGGCTCTGCCTTGGATCCGGCTTGGGGGCCAGCGGCCCCAAGACCCCCAGCTTAGTTTCCTCTTTTTTTCCCAAACCCCATTCTCATCCCTGTTTCTCCTGGCATTTAAACGCTGTCATATTAATATTATGCCTTTGATCTTGCACCCCTGCAATTGGTTTATTTCACATTACACCCCAAAAACATCTCTGAATAATTAAGAGCATTAGGACAGCCTTTTTCAACTTTGTGCCCAGTGGAATATTCAGTTTTGCATGGCTGTGATAGTGAAATGAACTTGGAAATGGCCATAAATACACCCCACACTCTGACAACTGATTATGGACTGTGTCCTTGTAATATGGCCCATAATCTCTCCCAGCGTGTCCTTGGTTTGCCCTGGGGTCTCCTCCCAGTGAGACGTGATTGAAATACTACACATAGGAGGCGTCCAGGAGGCACCTCATCTGGCTCCTTTTGATATGGAGGAGTAGTGACTCTACTCTGAGCCTCTCCAGGATACCTTAGCTCCTTACCCTATCTCTAAGGGTGAGTCCAGCCACCCTATGGAGAAGCTCAATTCAGCTGCTTGTATCCATGATCTCATTCTTTCAGTCATTCCCCAAAGTTCATGACCATAGGTGAGGATAGGAATGTAGATTGACCGGTAAATTGGCAGCTTTGCTTTGGACCTCAGCTCTGTTGTGCATCAAATTTAGCTGTCCCAGTCGCCATATGGTGACTGTGACGTTTAAAGAGTGGTCAAGGCCCCTAGTGGTCAAGAGTGGTAAAAAAAATTTGTCAATAAAATAGTTCAGATTTCCAAGGCTATAACTTGAAAGTTGCAAGACATAATGGCTTACTGTCAATTAGAAAGACGTAGAATATGATCCAAAGTTTCAGATAGGAATAAATTTATGCATCTAATTTGCATAATGTCATGGCAGCTATATAAATTACATAACTCAGTCAAAAGTGGACTTTGGACACATTTGCACAAAGAATACACGTAGTTCTTTTTTTGACACTGTTTTGTCTGCAGGGGTATGTTTTTATTTAATTGTCAAAGTATATGAACCAGAAAATCAATAAAATGTAAAAAAGAAACCTAAATTTGTCACTTACCTGTGGCCGGGGGGGGGGGGGGGATGCTCACTTGCTTGCATCGTCGGTCCGCTTTCACCTATCGTGATCGTTGTTTTGCGTTTGGTCGGTCATTTATGCTCTCTACCACATCTACAAACTCTTATGATTACCCCACGTGAATTTCATTTGTATTATGCGGCTGTTTTTCCTGTATGATGCAGTTTTTCTGTGACAATCCATGATGATGATGGGCGCGGCCATCTTGGTGTTGTGAGCTCAGTTTTCGCCCATCGTGGTTGTTGTTTTGCATTTGGTCAGTCATTTATGCTCTCTACCACATCTACAAACTCTTATGATAAGATAAGATAAGATAAGCCTTTATTAGTCCCACAATGGGGAAATTCCAGGATTGCAACAGCACAGGGATAGCAACACTCAGAGCGACAATCAGAAGGCAAGAGAAAAAAAAAACAAAAAAAAAACAAAAAAAACAAGAGCAGCCAGTATACATATGTACATATAAATATAAATATATATAGACACACAGTGCGGAGCATTGTAGCAAGATGGAATAAATATGTAGATATATAAACACACACAGTACGGAGCATTGTAGCTAGATGGAATAAATATGTAAATATATAAACACACACAGTGCGGAGCATTGTTGCTAGATAGAGTAAATATATAAATATACAGTATATATAAACACACACAGTGCGGAGCATTGTAGCTAGATGGAATAAATATGTAAATTTATAAACACACACAGTGCGGAGCATTGTAGCTAGATGGAATGAAACAGCACAACCGTCTACTTAGTTACCCTACATGGTATGATTATGTACCCATACATATTCTCACCCTCCATAGCGACCGATATTTTCCTAGTTGTATGCCGGAGGGGACCATTGTATAAGTCTATTGCGTCTTTTGCATTCAAAACTATTAGGTTGTCACGTCTTTTTGCTATCTCTGCGAGCAGCCCTGCTTAGGTTGTACAGTCTGACAGCCGTAGGTAGGAAGGACCTGCGAAACCTCTCGGTTTTGCACCTAGGAGGATGTAGTCTGCTGCTAAATGAGCTCCTCAGTGCATTCAGTATGTCCTGCATAGGGTGGAACTCGGACTCCAGCAGAGATGACAGTTTAGCCACCATCCTTCTCTCTCCTATCTCCTCCACTGGGTCAAGGCGCTGCCCCAGGACAGAGCTAGCTTTCTTGATCAGTTTGTTCAGTCTCTTCCTATCGGCTGCCGTAATGCCACTGCCCCAGCAGACCACTCCAAAAGTGATGGCTGATGCCACCACCGTGTCATAGAATGTCTTCAGCAGCGCCCCTTGTACACCAAAAGACCTGAGTCTCCTCAGTAGGAACAGCCTGCGCTGTCCCTTCTTGTAGAGTGCGTCAGTATTGTGTGACCAGTCTAGTTTATTGTTCAGATGAACACCCAGGTACTTATAGGATGTCACCATCTCGATGTCTGTTCCCTGTATATTTACTGGTGCTGTGAGGGGTTGTCCTTGCCTGCGGCAGTCCACCACCAGCTCCTTAGTTTTCCTCGCGTTGATCTGGAGGCAGTTCCGATGGCACCTCTGTACTCAGCTTCATCTCCATTGGAGATGAGGCCAACGATCGCAGAGTCATCAGAGAACTTCTGTAGATGGCAGTGTGTTGTGTTGTGTGAGAAGTCCGCAGTATAAAGGGTGAACAGGAAGGGAGCCAAAACCGTTCCCCCCCAGGGAACGGTTATCCCACGTGAATTTAATTTATATTACGCGGCTATTTTTCCTGTATGATGAAATTTCTCTGAGGATCGCCGTGGCAGCGGCCGCATTGGTGTTGTGAGCTCAAAGTGGTAAAAGGAAGAATAATAATGAAGATTTCTTCTTCTTTGCTGTATTCCATATCAGGCATGATTCCTCCGACTCGTGTCTGCCACCTTCTGAACTGTCAGATCAGTACAGATCAGTACAAATTTTCAGTATAGCCGGGGATGTCAGAGTGAGTTGACAGGCGTAGTTGCTGCGCTGTGCCACTGGGGGTGCGCGACCCATCCATGAAATGTGGACAGTTAAAGAGTTAACAACAAAGCAGATTTCTTATGTGTGTGAAGGTACAATGGTGATAAAGGTAAAGCCAACTTTATTGTCATTCAATCCATACAGCCAATCATGTACAGTAGAACGAAATTACATTTCTCTTACGTTTCTCTGTTAATCACATCTAGAATCAGAATTGCTTCCATGCAAGGCACCACCACAAATTTCCCTCCTCCATTCCATTATTGCAGAGCACCAAGCTGGACGGCAGGAAGTTCCACTTTTATATGGTCTTCAGCATGACCCGGCCAGGATTTGAACCCCGGCCTCCTGGGTGTGGGGCAGATGTTCTACCAACTAGGTCACCACGCCGGTGGATCCAGTAAAATGATCCAGTTTTTCATTTGACTGAAATCTATTACATAGATCTGACCAAGAGATGGTGGCTTATCCAGAAACCACAAGTCCAGATTCTGTGATCCTGATTTTGTGAGATCTGGATCACCTTTATCCTATCTTGGAAGTCTTTGAAAAACCAGGAAAAAGTCTACAGGATGAACACTTTATGCAAATTTTAATTGCCAGCTGAAATGAATACTAATTGACCCCCTTTTAATATCACAGGACCACTAAGTACAGAGAAAAGTAACGTTGTCCTGTTTTGCTCCAAAACCAAACTAAAAAAACAAAAATAAGTCTTCTGTAGTTTAAATTGTTTCCTGATTTTGGATCCTCACATCCCCCTCATCTCTCCACCATGTTCTGTACTGGTGGTGCCTTTTGGATGATGTGGTTGTGGTTTACCCTGCTCCCTTCTTCGGTTATAGTGAGTGAAATTTTGCATGTCTGTGTGAATTTCTGCCTGAAAACAGACATTAAAGAACTGGCAGGTTAGAAGCCCCAGTTCATAAATATGTAGATACATTATTCAACCAGTTTTCCAAGTAAAATCTGTATGTGCCTCAAAACAACTACTACAGCTGTTGTCGTAGCAAAAACTGCAGCCTAAAAAGGAGAGACTAGTATTCAAGGTCTGTGTCTGCAATGAGAAATATGGACTTTAACAGTTTTATATCTGAAGAGGATAGAATATAAAACTGTAAACAGATGTGCTGAAGTCATTCAAAACAAGGGTGTCTACACTTCATATTCATTTTTTAATCCTATAGCCCTAAAACAAAAATGTTTATACCTCTTCTGACACAATGGTCACTGTTCTCTAATTTAGCTTTTTTTTAAAAAAAAAATTTACTTATTTTTTTTTTTACAAAATAAATGTTTGTGTTGAAGTGTCTTGGTTATTTACAAAAATCATGCTAGTATAGCAGTGGTATAGCCACAGCTGATATTCTGTCAAATTCTGAACAATGAAGAATAACAATGTTTCAGAATAAATTAAGTATTAATATGTTGTTCTCTAATTTTGATTGCCACTGTATGTATATAATTTTTTGAGGAAAGTCAAAGGAGAAGTGAGCAGCTGTAAATGGTTCTTTTGAATCTGAAAGTTGTCAAAAATTAGACAAGACTTATGCTGGATGGTTTCTTTCTAAAGCTGAATTTCTTAGTTGGTTCATTTACATTTTGCTTTTCTTTTTTTTTTTTTTTTGTGGAGAAGTGGTTTGTTGTTATGGAACCTGTCCACTGCATTTGTTGTTTCTCTGCTTCCTATTCAGTGCACGGCAGTCCAGTTTCCTGTTTGGCCAACTGGCCTACACCTATCAATTGCATAAAGTTGGATTTATTTTAATTTGATGCAAATTAGGTTTGGCAAGTGGAGCTAGTTGGCTGCGGCGACGACACGCTGAATGTTTAAGCCAGTGGTCGTTGAAGTCAAATAACAACACCTCTTATTTCTCACCTCAAATGTTCTTAGAAACATTTTTCTTGGTTTATTTTAAAGATAGGACGGTTTTACACACAGTCCACCATGTTGTCTAGGATGATCTGGTAGCAGATCTCCCATGGCTAGATCCGTCAACCAATCAAGTGCACCCAGCGGTGCTCTCAGCAGCAGAACGAAACAGATTCTTTCTCTGGAAAAAGAGTTCTTTGACAATTGGTTTTAACTACACTAATTATTTGCTGTCACGCCACCTGATTGTGCCTCATACCTACTGTCACTGCATTCGGTGGTGAGTTTCTTTCCAGGGTAGAGTGTGTGTGTGTGTGTGGGGGGGGGGGGGTTGTTAAATATACACCAGTGGACACATGCCATTAGTTAGCATTTTTGGGGGGAAATGTGGTTCTTTTGTTGCTTGCATTTTTCAGAGAGCTGGACTCTTTGTGTGTGTGTTTTTAATATAGCTGGCTTATTACAGTTTCATAAATCAAAGTGGTGGCTTTTGTTCACTTGTTTGGGCTTTGAGCTTTGTTTCGTGTTTTAGAGTCAGATGCACACAGGGAGAAAAACTCCAGGTCTTGTGGTTAAATTATGGATTTGATGTCTTTAGAAGCTGTAGTTTGTGCAGCCCTCACAAGTAAAATAATTAAAGATGAACTAAACTCAGTGTCATCCTTAACTGAAAAAGCACGCTTTCTCATCTAAATTTATGCCTATGTGTGATGTAAATCAAACTAAAACCTGGATTTATAAGATAAGATAAGATAAGATAAGCCTTTATTAGTCCCACAATGGGGAAATTCCAGGATTGCAACAGGACAGGGATAGCAACACTCAGAGCAATAATTAAGAAGATACGGAAGATATAAATAAGAGCAGTGGATATACATACATACACATCAATATATAAATATATATATAAAGTGCGGAGCATTGTAGCGAGATGGAATAAACAGCATAACCGTCTACTTAGTTATCCTACATAGTATGAATATGTACCCATACATATTGTCACCCTCCGTAGCGACCGATACTGTCCTAGTTGTGTATACTGGAGGGGACCATTGTGTAAGTCTATTGCGTCTTTTGCATTCAGTACTATTAGGTCGTCACGTTTTTTTTGCTATCTCAGCGAGCAGCCCTGCTTAGGTTATACAGTCTGACAGCCGTTGGTAGGAAGGACCTGCGTAACCTCTTGGTTGCGCACCTAGGATGATGTAGTCTGCTGCTAAATGAGCTCCTCAGTGCGTTCAGTATGTCCTGCATAGGGTGGAACTCGGACTCCAGCAGAGATGACAGCTTAGCCACCATCCTTCTCTCTCCTATCTCCTCCACTGGGTCAGGACGCTGCCCCAGGACAGAGCTAGCTTTCTTGATCAGTTTGTTCAGTCTCTTCCTATCGGCTGCTGTAATGCCACTGTCCCAGCAGACCACTCCAAAAGTGATGGCTGATGCCACCACCGTGTCATAGAATGTCTTCAGCAGCGCCCCTTGTACACCAAAAGACTACCACTTAGAAAAAATACTATGTACAAAATTAGATTTTTTTAAACTCCAATGTGGACTTTAACATAAACTGATGGATTAGCATTCACTCCTCACCTGTTAATAGAGTAGTTTTTAATAAAAAGCATGGTGGTAGTCATTATAAGGTGTTGGCACTACAATTTCTCCATGGCTAACATGGAAAAAATCCCAGCTGCTTAACTGACAACTGTTATTATTTTGAGTTTGCACAGAAATCCTTTCACCAACCTCCACCGAGGATATTTTGGATGCTGATTGTCTGTCTGTCTGTTAGCAGGATTATGCAAAAACTACCAGCACAGTTTCAATTAGATTTGATGGAAGGATGGCACTCGGGCCATGGAGCAGCAGAATCAATTCTGGAACAGATATCAATGGGTGGATGTGTGATTTTTTTTTTCCTTTAACATTGCAAGATAGACATTTTAACCATTAAATTTACTACAGTTTTTCCACAGGCTATCACAGATCTTAATATAATGTTTATGGCATACTTAGACCAAATTGACTTTATTTTTTTAATTATTGCAGCATCATTGTGAATCATCTTTTGCAGTCTTCTTCAAAACAGTTCATTTCAGTACATGTCTCTTTAAATGCCCAAGGGCTGCATTTGACCACTATTCCCAGTCTTAGCTGGCTAGCTCCTAGCTTGGGTGGTGAGCCTGAGCCAACTAATGTAAACACACACACATACGCACGTACACACACACATCTATCTGTTCTCTTTCAGGTGCAGATATCAGGCCTATACAGAGATCTCAGAAGCAGCGATCGTTTGTTGTGTTTTCTCTTCATTTGTTTTTCTTTCTTTCTCACCCCCGACTCCTTGACCCCCCCCACCTCTACCAACCACTTCATATCCTTTCAATTCCCTTCTCCATTCTTCCCTGTCAGTTCCAGCATAAGTAAGACAATATAAATAAAGTGTTAAAGTTTTTATATAGCAAGAGGAGCCTAAAAACACAACAGTATTTATATACAGCATATATTAAATATGAGCAGAGCTCCTTTTGGCAAAGCATATTGTCATGAGCCGAGAGCTGGAGGTTTCCGCCAGGCTCGGTCTCATGGCTTTTTTCCGTTTATTTACTTACTTGTTGTATTTTATGCCTTCTGGGTTTCTGTATTCATGCACTGTTTGCCATTTTCCTGTTTGTGTTCTAGTTTTGTTTCACTTTTATTTTGTATTTATTTATATTTATAGTTTAGTCTGCTGGGATTAATATTTTATTCTTTATTTTTTTTTTAGATTTAGTATACTTTATTGATCTCCAGAGGGGAAATTGAGGGCATTCACCACCTGGATGGATGAAGCAGCCACGATACGGCGCTATCCCTTAACCATTCACACACACATTCACACCTAGGGCCACTTTAGAGTCTCCAATTAACCTAACCTGCATATTTTTGGCATGTGGGAGGAAACCGGAGAAATCCCGGAGTAAACCCACGCAAACACGGGGAGAACATGCAAACTCCACACAGATGTTGGTCGGGGGCTGGGGGTCGGGGGTCGGGGGCTGGGATCGAGCCCACGATCCCCCGATCCCCACGATCCCCCGGCCAAGGGTAAACTGTGCTGCCACAGTGCTAACCACTGCGCCACCGTGCAGCCCCTTTATATCCTCATTGTTGTTCTTTTGCTGGTTGACAGCTGTCAGTGGCGTGGTGCTCCGTGTGGGCATTGCCCTGTCAGCTGTCAGCTTTTGTTCGCCCCTCTCTCACTTCCCCCAGCTGGTCCTAATTATGTGCCACCGCCTTCTCCTGCCCGTTCAGATTACCCACACCTGTCATTTATTATGTAAATGGTTTTTGATCCCTATTTAAGGGAAGTTATTTTCATTTCCATTTGCCACTGTCTTGGTTTGCATTCTCCTCATCTCCACCAGAGTCCTGCCCTGCTCTGGTGCGCAATATCTGTAAGTTTTCTCCCTCGTTTGTATTTTGCGTTAAGAGCTCCTTGTTGAACTTTATGTTTTTTGCCTTTTTTCAATAAATTGCCCAAACTCACAGTTCAGCGCCTGAGTCTCATCTTCCTGCCCCACAGGGCATTCATGACACATATCTGTTTAGCACAGTAAGGCAAGCAGATATCTCTTCTGTTGCCAAGCTGCTGGGTAAAAAAAAAAAAAAAAAAAAAGAATAATCATGCATCACTGTTGGACAGGACTGTGTGGTTTCAGTGGTTGATAGGATATGACTGGTCCCTGGAGTACAATAAGCACAGAAACATTCATGATTGAGTGAATAGCTAAACTACTTGCATCAGCTAGCTGCCTTGGGTCTCAGTTAGAGAAGATAAACAATAGTAAACTAGAAGTAACAACTAAGAATGACGTATGTTGCCAGGTGCTGGTAGATGAACAAGGTTCATTTCAGTGGCGGGGAATAGAGAAAATAGTGATCAAAACCTGTGAGATTGACAGTTAAGCTAAAACCAGGCAGCCTAGCTTTGAGCCTCCCCCCAATGAGGCAAGCTCTAATGTGATTAAAAGGATCAACTCTGACCGCCTATCCAAGCTAATGCTAATGATGTGATGTAACATCACAGTGGAAATATAACAACATAAGCCAGAAAGACACAAGATAGCTCATAAACTGTGAATCAGTGAACCAGGTGGAAACAGGCATGCCTGTTAGGGTGACTGAAATTTAAAGAAAATAACAATTTAAACTGTGGTTGGTAAGCTAACTCCCTACTAGGTACTTTGGGGCAGTGGTGGCCCAATGATTAGGGATGTGGACTGGTGATTGGAGGGTCACCGGTTCAATTCCTGAATCAGCAGGATCAGATCAGGGTGGGACAGGTGACACAGCAGTGTTTGCCCCACCTTCATTAACCCCACTGTGATGCTCCTAAATGGTAAATGGCGTTCACTTATATAGCGCTTTTTCTCATCTCTGGATGACCAGAGCGCTTTACAGATCCTGCTATCCACCCATTCACACACACATTCACACACTGACGGCGGCAGAGCTGCCATGCACACACAGGCGCTAGCCTGGCCACCAGGAGCAACTGGGGGTTCAGTGTCTTGCTCAAGGACACTTCGACATGCAGACTGCAGACAGAGCGGGAATCGAACCCATGACCCTCCGATCGGTAGTCGGTCACACTACACCTGTGCCACAGTCGCCCAGTCACTCTTAAACAAGGCCCTTTAGACCCCAACTGCCCTAGTGGAGCTGCTCAGTGGACATAGGTCAGTCTGTGGCTGTACTGGGCTGCTTCCAGGTGTGAGTGTGGACAGGGCGTCCTCGAAAAAGACAGGTTGCCTCTCAATGGACCTCCTCTGTTTAAATAAAGGTAAAAAAAGATCACTATTAGCTCTGAAGCGGATACTTGACCAGGGCTGACTTTTAGAAGGTTAAAACCCACAAACAGATTATGTCTGAGTGAAAATTAATACATTCTTTAATTTCTTGGAGAACTGTACACAGAACTGGAGGGGGAAAAATGGTCATGTGTATAAGGTGGGTACCTTTCTGTGTGTAGAATATGGTCACAATCCAAATAGTGTGGATCTAGCACTTAAGTGTTAGCACATTCCTTCATTTCACCTCCAAGCTGCTAGAGGCAACAAACGGTCACAGAAGGTCTCGTTTTATTTTGCATGTTTGCATTAAAACTACATTATTGTTGCACTGGTGAATTTGAATGTTGGAAATATCTGTTTCCAGCTTCTCGCGCACTTGTCTTTTCAGGATTTAAAAATATGAAGTATGTTTTTCAGGATTTTGACAAGCTAACACCATTTTGCATACAATAGATATATCATATTTTTGTCCTCAGAATAATTTATTTATTTATAAGCAATACCATTTTTGTAGTATCTGTCCAACCAGACAAGAGCCGTAGAGGGAAAGTATGTATTTTTAGAGAGGGGGAAGTGCAATATGCATTTCTAGATCCCACCTTTTTGTGTGTTGTTGTGAAAAGGATTCACAAAGCAAGTGACGTCTGAAGACTCATTTCCCTTCACAATAAGCAAGGCAGCAAGAACAAATTGATTCTCAGGTGCTTCTGTAATAGAAAGCAAAGCATTTCCCCTCTGTATGGAGCATAGATTGTTATTCAGCTTCCATTATAGTACAGTACAGAGTGTAATCAGTGAAAATAGCTTTATTCTGCCAAAATGAAATCCATTCCATTTGTACATCAACAGCTGTCTGCTGCCGGAGCAGCTGGCACCTTTTGATCATTCTGCCAGAGTCCTGACTTGCGTTCCTTTGCTATGTGATCATTAACCTTGTTGATCTGCAATGGACAGCCAACAACATTACCTTTTTTTTTTATGCAGGAAGCTCTGCACAAAAATTCATCTGCATGATAATGCCTTATAGCCTACGGAACATTTAACTGTCAGTTTCAGCCAGTTCTATGGAAAGTAGGGCCAGATATCAAACCTGCTCAGCTGCTTATTTTCTCCATTTTAGTTTTATTTCTAATTCTGTTTTACTGTATGTGTCTTGTTATAGTTTATAGGGTATTAGTTTTGGGATGATCAAGCCCAAGCAGAAAAACTAACTGGTTTAATTTTGGAAGGAATAAAATTTGTGAATTCAACTGAAAATCTATGGAACAAGCGGAAGATCAGAGTTCATAGAAGACACCCACGGAACCTTCAAGATTTGTTGACAGTTTGTGTGGAACATTGGGCTAAAACAGGGGTGGGCAGTGAGGGCCATTCCACTGCAGGTTTTTTGTTCCACCCAGTCTCTTCAGCAGGTGTGTGCTCTGACCAGCTTCAAGGATTGCTAATCATTGAAAACACCTGCTGAAGAGACTGGGTGGAACAGAAAACCTGCAGTAGAATGGCCCTCCATGGCACATGATTGCCCACCCCTGGGCTAAAACCACTCGTGAGCAATGCCTGCACCTAGTTTCTTCATATGGGAGGTGTCTGGAAGCTGTTATTACCAACAAAGGCTTTTCTACTAAATATTAAATGAATTTCACCAAGTGGGTGCAATACTTATTCCGTGTCATTCCACTTTGTTAAATATAACTTGTTTTGTGGAAAGACTAAAAGCAACTAGTCCTAAAATGGATGTGTTTAAAGGTAAGAAATAATTGTGAATTGCAGCATCTCTTTTGATTGCTAATCTAATTTTCATTTGATCTGTACAAGTTACTAAGAAACTAAGAAAAAGAAGAGTTTATTTTGGGCATATGTAGTGTAATTATTTCTATGCTATGCATGCATGCTAATAGGAAGCTAATTAATTGTTAATTTCATTCACTGAGTTATTCATTGATTCAGGAATTTGTGTTGCACTTTGTTACAGTGAAAAAAAAATATATTGAGCCTGTTATCAAATCTCATGCAGGACTTTTACAAGTAAATTCTGGTCACCTTGTTTTAGTGTAAAAGTAACTTTGCGAGACATTGTGGATCAGCTGCTTCTGAGTTAGTGAAAAATCCACCCCAGACATCATTGTCTCTTATCTATTGCTGCACGCTGAACTTTGAATGGCACCACCAGCGGTGTATAAATGTTAAAATCACTTTTGCTTTAGCAGTCCTAATGGCCCTTCCATTGTGCAGAATAATTACAGGCTTTTTAAATGTCATAGAGCCATCAGCATGATGCTGTAATTAAAAAAGAAAAACCTTTATGAGTGTCATAATGAATTGCCAGAGTCATTATCATCATCACTGAACAGCCTTTGTTCCTTCACTGACTGTGTGTGTGCGAACATTCTGTCATTTGTTTAATGAAATGTGTTGGACTGGCTTTACTTTGAAGGACTAAAATGAAGGTTTGATATATGAAATTGTGAACATTTGGTGGCATGCTTTTGTTTAATTTCAGTCCACATTTCACATCCTTCAATCACTGTATGTTGGAATTAATGACTGTTATGACCTCAGACAAATTTGTAAATTTTAGTCAAGTTGTTCGATTCAAAATTCCTTTAACTTCATTTGCATAGAATGTATGGGAGCTGCCTTTACCTAGCTAACCTCTAACGCACAAAATATTTTTTTTAAACTATTAATTCTTTATTACCTAGTATGTTTTAGAATAATAAAGAATTTACATCATTAAAGTGTGGACTGAAGGTTTCTCAAGGGGAGGTATGAAAACAGTCAATACTTCCAAAATTCTGGTGTTCCGCCCACAGAACATCTTAAATTTTCTACATTGACTCAGTGAAGAGAGAATATGATTTACTGTGCATATGCTATCTTTTGCCATTTTTAGGGAAATTGCCTGCAATGCTAAGGGGTTAAACAATAACACATTATCAAATTTCTAGGCACAGCCAAAGAATGGAGGGTGTCATGTTTGGTGATACAGTATCTCATTGCTGCTGTTTGCAGATGATGTTGTCCTGTTGGCTTCACTGAGCAATGACGACCTACAGGTCATGCTGGAGTGCTCTGCTGCTGAGTGTGAAGCCATGGTGCTCACTATGTTGTGGAAAAGAGGGAGCTGAGCTGTTCAGAAAAGCTGTTGATTTACTGATCAGTCTACGTTGCTACCCTCACCTATGGTCATAAACTTTGGGTAGTGACCAAAAGAATGACATTGCGAGTACAAGCGGCTGAAATGAACTTTCTCCGTAGCGTTCCTGCACTCACCCTTAGAGACAGGGTGAAAAGTTTAGTTATCCAGGAGAGGCTCAGACTAGAGCTGCTGCTCCTCCACATTGAAAGGAGCCAGTTGAGATGGTTTGGGCATCTGATCAGGATGCCTCCTGGCGCCTTCCACTTGAGGTGTTTCAGGCACATCCCACTGGGAGGAGACCCTGAGGCAGACCCAGGACATGTTGGAGAGACTATGTCTCCCAGCTGACCTGGGAAGCCACCTCTGAAAAGCTGGAGGAGGTGACTGTGGAGAAGGAAGTCTGGGCTTCTCTTCTTGGACTGCTGCCTCCGTGACCCAGATCCCCAGAAAAGCGGTAGAAGATGGATGGATGGATGGATGGAATTCAAGGGGATTATGACTGCTTGTCACCCAGTTGTAGGGGGTAACAATTTTGAACACATTCATAACTGAAGCCCATGGTTTTATGTTGCTTTTCCACTAGTCACCAATGTTTTTTTAGTATACTAATGGTATATCAAAAAAGCTGCTACCAGTGATAGTACAATATATCATTGTTGTTTGGTGATGAGTGCATTTTAACCCAAAAATGACAAAGTTGTTTTAAGCCCCATATCTCATGGAATGGTGAATACTGAGGAACGGTGACAAATGTTGAATTTTGAACATGTTCAAAATTTTTGTGTAACAAAAAAAAGTGTTTGCCACCATAAAAACTGCAGGCAAACTATTGTACAACCTTTCACGAACCCCAATGAAATCCCAACAACCGCAAAGCTCGTGAGCGTTCCTCAGCATTCACCACTCCGTGAGATACTGCCCTTAGTGACTAACATGACTAAGTTGGATTATTTGTGGCCCCATAGTGTTTCATCCCAAAATAGTTCCTGTTAATGGTTCTAGTTTTGGTTTTCAAAGCCTTGGGCTCTACCACACTGCTTCCTTTGTTATAGCTGCTCTTACAGTATATCTTCTGATGTCATTAATCTTGGTTTCCAAGATTTTTACCTCCCCCAAGGAGGTTTTTTCACCAGCATTTGTTTATCTGTCTGTTAGCAATAATTACACAAAAAACCTACTGAATGGATTCTGATGAAATTGTCACCAGAGGTGGCCCTTGGGCTACAGATGAACCCACTGGATTTTAGAGATGATCCGAGTCAGTATGTGGATTCTGATCAATTTCTTCCCTTTCTTTAACACTGAGAAATAAGGCCTTGGTAGAGTTATGTGCTCTGTGAGTGCTCTTTATGTCTTTACTGTGCATACCAACTGTGGTTGGCCCTTGGGCAGAGGTATGCACTCTCTGAGCACCTTCTAGTTTATGAGGATATTATGCTTTGGACAGTGAGGTGCATGCCTTTTCTGATCAGGAGGTTATTGTTTTCTACTGGTTGATCATCAGGTTGGTCTGTTTGTGGCAGTATTTGGTCTTGGGCTCCTCCTCAGGTTCTACCACATGCTCCTCCATGATTCAGTTGAAGAGTGAATATACAAAACTTCAGTCAAGGAGGAAACTGGAAGGGAACACTCCCAAAGGATGTTAAAATGTCCTTATTTTGCTGCCATAATGTCAGTTTCAAAACTCCAAATTTTCGAGCAATTGACTTCACCATGTTTTAGTTTTACATCAGTAGCTCAAACATTCATTCATTCATCTTCTTCCGCTTAATCCTTTTCAGGGGCTGGAGCATATCCCAGCATCTTTGGGCAAGAGGCAGGGTACACCCTGGACAGTTTGCCAGTCCATCGCAGGGCCAACACAGAGAGACAGACAACCATTCACTCTCACAGTCATACCTAAGGACAATTTAGAATCCCCAGTTTTTGATGCCAATTAACCTAACTTGCATGTTTTTGGCATGTGGGAGGAAACCGGAGAAATCCCGGAGTAAACCCACGCAGACACGGGGAGAACATGCAAACTCCACACAGATCACTTTTGGTCGTGGGCTGGGATCGAACCCAGGATCCCCAGGCCAAGGGTGAGTTGCGGTGCTGCTGCCGTGCTAACCACTCCGCCACCGCGCCGCCCCTAGTTCAAACGATCCT
Source organism: Pholidichthys leucotaenia (assembly GCA_020510985.1). Lineage (NCBI taxonomy): Eukaryota > Metazoa > Chordata > Actinopteri > Cichliformes > Pholidichthyidae > Pholidichthys > Pholidichthys leucotaenia. Next base: position 386,486,178 of record CM035837.1, on the reverse strand, counting down.
TTCCATTAAACTGACATGATTCCAAATCTTTCTCATTTTTGCAGTTTTCTACCATCTTGCAGAGTGGTAGTTGAGAAACATGCTACTCACTCTCCAAAGTGTTTTCTGCAACTCTGAGCACATCGATAACTGCATTTTAATTTAAAATTGGTGAAGACTCAATCATATTAAGAGATGAACTAGTTTAGTGAGGCTAAAATGTTATCCAAGTTTTCATTAAAAGGATGTTTGTCCTCCTCAGGAGCACTGCTTGTCCATTTTTTAAAATTCTATTGCATCCTCTCAAATATCTGGTAAGTTTCTGCATTTTTATGATTTTTTTTCAAGTTCCCATTTATGCTGCTGACGGCCATGTTTCCTTTCTCTGAGTGCTACCGCAGCACATTCTCCCTCTTACTGACAGCCTTAACTTCCTATGTTGGGTCAGAAATCTGCACCTTTCAAAAAATTGCTTTCACTCTTAAACAAACCAAACCAAGGTTCAGTTTGATCCAGACCAAAACCGCTTCCTGTTGCAGGAATAAAATTTTGGCTCTTTGATCTGGACCGTGGTTCGGGAGAGGTTTCAGATCTAAAATGTTGATCCAACTCAAACACCAATCAAAATCAAATACTCCAAAACTCTGGACTGGACCACTGATCAGGTGTGAAAGCACCCTAAATGGGTGACCATTGTAAAGCCTTGTAAGATGCTTGAACCAACACCTTCCTGGCATGTTAATTACCCTTGATTAACCTTGATCATACCTAAATACTGCTTAAATAAAATAAATACTATATAAGCAATTCAACCAAAATCTTTTTTTGTACTGCAAAGTAAAAGCCATAAATATTAGTATTTTGGCATTCGAGACTTTGGGGGTTGACAAATGTAATCAAAGAACTACAGTTTCTGGCATTTACTGAGATTAACAGACATATGTATTGCTGAGGCAAAAAAAAAAAAGGAGCTAAACTTGCTTATTAATAAGTGTTTGTCCTTTGGAACACCATATGATGTTATACTACATCCTTGAGCTTTGACCTATCTTAACTCAGTGGTACCCCTTGTCATTGGTGAAGAAGTGCAATGTTTTAAAAAGTGGTACCTAGAGCATACAGTATTTGTGCACCTCCGCACCCCATCATACATAATATGACCCCTGTGTTAGTTAATGACCTCTAAGCAGTTACATAGCTTGATAATTGTGACACTGCTTCTGAAAAGGTTGTAATTTGTCATTGGCTAAATGGTTTTTAATTAAATATAAATGTCATTTTAATGAAGTAAAGAACACAAGTGCTTTGATGGCTGCCAACATGATGAGTGGAAAGGCTAGAATACACTCTTTACCAGCAAAGTGATGATTTATACTGATGATGTACTTTACCTGAAAAACCTTTTGCAATGCAGGTGAATTACTACTGCTGAAGGATGAAGGTTAAGTGTGTGTGCGGAGAATTTATAGATTTATAGATAGATGTTCGGGGGGGGGGGCTATACTGTTGAATTTACTGTGTTAATGTAGAATTTTTTAAGCAGTGAAATTGTTGATTGGGTGTTACAGGGTTTTTAACATAGAGTCAGGATCTGGATAATGTTAAATTAAGCTTATAAATTACATTTGACTTGGTGATTGGCTGCAGTACGTGAGTCCTGTTGAGACAATTGTAATTATGAATCTGCAAAGTAATGCAAATCTTTATTCATGATTCAGATTTTCTTGTTTTAAAAAATTCAACAAGGAATAAGTCACGAACCAGATATAGACAGACAGACAGACAGACAGATAGATAGATAGATAGATAGATAGATAGATAGATAGATAGATAGATAGCTCAAGTAGGTTCATTTTGTCTTCTTATAATTATTTACCTTTTGTTCTTATTAAAGACAAAAATAGAAAGGAGGTGTTTTTACCTTCTTAGGTGGTTTCTGTAGTGTGCCCGTGTTTTTTCCAATTTCTCCAGCTGGCGGAAGTCTTTGATACAATTTTGTCCATAACTTCCACGTAATAGCTCAAGCAGGTTCATTTTGTCTTCTTATAATTATTTACCTTTTGTTCTTATTAAAGACAAAAATAGAAAGGAGATGTTTTTACCGAATAACTAGATAGATAGATAGATAGATAGATAGATAGATAATGAGTAAATGTAACACAATGTTTAGCACAGAGTCATTTCTGGCGATAAAGCAAAGGATACAAAGGTTACGGGAATCTTCAGTCACTAGGTGGCACCTAAACTACAAGTTCACTCTTAGCATGTTTGAGGGGGGAGAATTAAAATAATTTTCTTCTACGGTTTTCCTCACTTTGGTGCATTGCTCGAATGAGATTAAAACACTTCTGAGAGAGAAGAAGAGGATCTTCAGGTCGGGGAACAGGGAGATGCTGAAGTCCGTACAGCGGGAGCTGAGTAGGAAGATCAGAGAAGGCAAGGACAGCTTCAGGAAGAAGATGGAGGACAAGCTGCAACAGAGCGACATCGGCGGGGTCTGGAGAAACCTCAAAACCATCTCTGGGCTCCAGAATACCTCCTCCCAGGCCACGGGAGGCAGAGAGTGGGCAGACAATCTGAACCTGTTTTTTAATAGGTTTGACCAACCGCCCTCCCCCCCGACAGCACACCAACCACTGCTGCCTCTAAAGTCATCGAGACCTGCTGTCCACACCCCACTCCACCAACACCCCCCCACTCCCAGCACACAGCCCCCCAACCTGAACCCTCACTAAGACCCAGATGAGGACGGAGCTGAGGAAGATCAAGGCGAGGAAGGCCTTGGGACCGGACGGCATCAGCGCGAAGCTCCTCAAGTCCTGCACAGACCAGCTGTGTGGGATTGTGGAGCACATCTTCAACCTGAGCCTGAAGCTGGGGAGGGTACCACACTTGTGGAAAACATCTTGTGTGGTACCTGTACCAAAGACTTCCCACCCCAAAGACCTGAACAGCTACAGACCAGTGGCCCTGACGTCTCACATGATGAAGACCCTGGAGAGACTGCTCCTTGCTCACCTCCGCCCCCTGGTGGGACCAGCGATGGATCCACTTCAGTTCGCCTACCAGCATGGCATTGGGGTGGAGGATGCAGTGATCTTCCTCCTTCACCGTTCCCTGTCCCACCTGGAGAAGCCCGGGAATGTGGTGAGGATCATGTTCTTTGACTTCTTCAGTGCTTTCAACACCATCCAACCGATGATCCTGAAGGACAAGCTGCTGTGCGCAGGGGTGGACCAGCACCTGTCATCATGGATCCTGGACTACCTCACTAACCGGCCACAGTTTGTGAGAACCCGGGATTGTGCGTCCGACACGATCATCGGTAGCACGGGGGCCCCCCAGGGAATAGTTTTGGCTCCCTTCCTGTTCACCCTTTATACTGCGGACTTCTCACACAACACAACACACTGCCATCTACAGAAGTTCTCTGAAGCTGAGTACAGAGGACTTATCCAGGACTTCGTGGACTGGTGCCATTGGAACTGCCTCCAGATCAACACGAGGAAAACTAAGGAGCTGGTGGTGGACTGCCGCAGGCAAGGACAATCCCTCACAGCACCGGTAAACATCTAGGGAACAGACATTGAGATGGTGACATCCTACAAGTACCTGGGTGTTCATCTGAACAATAAACTAGACTGGTCACACAATACCGACGCACTCTACAAGAAGGGACAGCGCAGGGTGTTCCTACTGAGGAAGCTCAGGTCTTTTGGTGTACAAGGGGTGCTTTTGAAGACATTCTATGACACGGTGGTGGCATCAGCCATCACTTTTGGAGTGGTCTGCTGGGGCAACGGCATTACAGCAGCCGATAGGAAGAGACTGAACAAACTAATAAAGAAAGCTAGCTCTGTCCTGGGGCAACGCCTTGACCCAGTGGAGGAGATAGGAGAGAGAAGGATGGTGGCTAAACTGTCATCTCTGCTGGAGTAGGAGTCCCACCACATGCAGGACATACTGAACGCACTGAGGAGCTCATTTAGCAGCAGACTACATCATCCTAGGTGCGCGACCGAGAGGTTTTGCAGGTCCTTCCTACCTACGGCTGTCAGACTGTATAACCTAAGCAGGGCTGCTCACAGAGATAGCAAAAAAACGTGACGACCTAATAGTATTGAATGCAAAAGACGCAACAGACTTACACAAATGGTCCCCTCCAGTATACAACTAGGACAATATCAGTCGCTATGGAGGGTGACAAGATGTATGAGTACATATTCATACCATGTAGGGTAACTAAATAGACGGTTATGCTGTTTATTCCATCTAGCTACAATGCTCCGCACTGTGTATATATATTTATATATTTATGTGTACATATGTATATTCACTGCTCTTATTTTCTTATCTTCTAAACTATTGCTCTGAGTGTTGTTATCCCTGTGCTGCTGCAATCCTGGAATTTCCCCGTTGTGCAACTAATAAAGGCTTATCTTATCTTATCTTATCTTATCTTATCCTATCTTATCTTATTTCTCAGAACAGAATTAAAGTTTGCACGACACTAAGTGTGTTTCTCAAAATAAGGTGTGCACACTGCAAAACACAGTAGATGACCTGCAAAAGTGTAAGACCATGATTTAGAACACAGTCAACACCTGTGGCCCTGCTTTTATCAGAAACAGGCCTATGTACTGTACACAGCCTCTTCTTTCTGTTCCTTTGATTTGTCTCCCTATTCTTCCACCTTGCATCCTTATGCCTATTCTTCCAGCCTGTTGAACCTGCTCATTCTCTTGATGGCCTTCTATTTTTGTGTCAGAAATGGTAACTGCTCTGTGAAGACTTTATATATGCTGCCAATTGAAGGTTCATAGGATTCACATCTGAGCTGTTCTAGACAACTGGAAGGTCATTGGTTGACTGAATTCTAACTCATTTCCTCTCATAAGTGAAAGGGGAGATTCACACACACAGACACACACACAGACACACACAGACACACACACACACACAGAGACACACACACACACACACATACACACACAGACACAAACACACACACACACACACACATATATATATGCACATACAATGGTGTGAAAAAGTGTTTGCCCCCTTCCTGATTTTTCATGTTTTGTTTCATTAAATTTAAATTTGTCACATTTAAATATTTCAGATCATCAAACAAATTTAAATGTTAGACAAAGGTAACACAAGTAAACACAAAATGCAGTTTTTAAATGACGGTGTTTATTATTAATGGTAAAAAAAAAAAAACAACCTACATGGGGTACAAAAAAACACAAACGTACAAAAAAATGAGAAATGAGGAAGGGGGCAAACACTTTTTCACACCACTGTATATATACAGTGGTGTGAAAAAGTGTTGTGAAAAACCAATGCCTGACCTGTGTTGTGTGATAGACAGTGGTGTGAAAAACCAATGCCTGACCTGACAAACTGTCAGGTCAGGCATTGGTTTGCTTGCTACTGGATAACCATGAAAACCGGTACTAGCTGTCTCATGGGTCGGGCCATTGGCAACTCACCCGGTAACCCAGCCCTTCCAAGGGTGTGGAGGGTGAAACTGGGCATCCTGGCAGAACTTAAAACAATATCTGTCACAGGTCCGTGGTGGACCACTCCCAGTTACATGGGGTGAGACTGGACATCCTGGCAGATAAGCACATCTGTCGCAAGGTCTGTGGTGGACTTTTGCCAGTCAGTGCATCGTGACATGCACTACAGAAAGAGCAGCGATAAACAAACCTATCATCTGGTCAGTCACTGCAACAGATACTGGAGTCAGTTTGTCTTATCCTGTCCTTGCCACTGATAATACCTCTATCTGTCAAGAATGTGCCACTAGTCCAGCAAAAGCTAGCAGTACTTAAATACTTTGCAAGCAGTTTCATGAAATGGTCAGTCAGAGAGCAACTCATACCAGCTCGGACGTCGCCCGGGTTAACAAGGTCAGGAGTTCCTGGAAGCAGAAGGTGAAGGACAGAGCTGCGTGGAGGAATCTGATCAGACCTAAATGAAACAGTCATTGTCGCCCCCGACAGACTGTTATGATGATGATGATGATGATGATATATATACATATATAACAGAAATCTATAAAATCTGCTTGGAGTAGTGATGATGCATGGATATATCATAATTCACAAGATGATAAAAATGGACGTTTTAGGAAAAGTTGGGAAGTGGAAGATACAGGAGGTTTAATTTTAAACAAGCTACAGGAAGTTGAAAATGCAAAGGGGATCAATTTATAATAAAACTAGAAAAGCACTTGGAGAGCACAGACCTCCGCCAAGTACCTCAGTTCTCTGGAATATTGGGATTTTTCCCAAATATAATAGTCCTACATTTATTTTATCTATATTTTCAGATTCCTTGACCATCAAAACATACCTTTAGCAATTGGATTCACACTGATATCTTTATTAGTTCAGTAGTTATTGACAAAAATCACTTTTTCGGTAATGGCGGTTTTCTTCTGGCTATAGCTCCATAGCTTTTGAAGATACAACAAATCCATTGGCACACTACTGATTCCTCAGTGTCTTGGCTATATTTTGGTGTTTGTTGTATGATTATATCTTAATTTGTTACCTTACAGTGATGAAAATTCCAAAGATCCCCTATTATTTCCTGTTCTGGATCACAGTATCCGGATTTTTTGCAGGATCCGGATCAGTCTTTGATATTTTCTAGAACCTATTGGGATCTTATCCTGTATTTTTTTTGGCAAGCGTCCTGACATTTGTTGTGGAGTTATATACACATATGCTAAAAATGGCCCTATCTCGCAATGATAAAGAATCCTTTAAAAAATTCCTGGATCCAGATGGTGATCCAGATCACTCCCAAAATCTAATCATTTCTTCCTTGTCCCATTTCGGACTTGTCCTGAAATTTCGTCAAAATCCGTTCATAACTTTTTGAGTTATGTTGGTAACAGACAGACAAACAAACAGACAAACAAACCCTGGTAAAAACATAACCTCCTTGGCGGAGGTAATAACACAAATGACCTTCTTTGCATATTTAGTGGTACAGAACTGTATTACAGCCTCATGCCAGAAGAATCATCAAATTTGTGTACAAAGTGAAAAATATCAGTAAAACCTATTAATTTTTCATATTTCATAATTTTTCATCCTGTTGTTAGAGCATGCTAGTTTTGTTTACTTCAAATATTTTTACTGAACCTTCTGTGGAAGAAAAAAACACTCTAGGGAGACAATAATTTCACAGATACTCTGAAGTGTAGCAGAATTTTAATAGAAATGTAGATGTCCCTCTCAATAAGAACTGACACAGCTATCATGTCAGCTCTGATTGAGCAAAGGACTGCAGACTGTCATTATGGATGCACCACAATAAAACGTCTGTATTGTGTGAGCTATATTGGCAGTGCAGGAAAACACAGAAAAATCATTTGTCATTAGGTCCTGACTTAACCTGTCACTGTGTGAAAAGATAATTACAATATCACGGCAGCGATTCTTCAGTGTTTCCCAGACCGGCTGTATATGGACACCTAATTTTCAAACCCAGTGGTGCCAATGTAATTGGCTAGCACACATATGGATATAGCATTAAGCCAAGCTACTGGGTTGTGTGTGTGGCCAGCATTTTTTTTTAACATGCCAGCAATTCTTTCGACAGATTTGATGCCTCTCATTTGTTTCACACAGGCACAGCTGAGTGTGTGTGAGGGAAAGTTTATCCACGCTACACAGGTGAGAAACTAGAAGTTTGTGTTGACAGCTTCCGTGCTTTCGTGTTCGTGTGAGACTGGTAGGATGTCTAAATAAGGGTGAATAGCCTCAGAATTCACTCGACATAGTATCTATAATTGGGTGGGATGTGCTGCTGTTTTCACAAGCCATTGTAGTGACTCCTGCACAAACTCTGCTGAGTCTTTATTCAGATGTCAGTACACTGGATCATAATTTTGGAGGTTCAGGTGTGATGCTGTATAAAAAGTGTTTGTTTTGTATTTATTCATCACTGTCAATTTATCAAGTTATCTTTTTGGTTCATATCTGTCACTGTGTTGTCACATCTTGCTTTTATCACACCAAGCTTCTGGCCTGTTTCTGCTGCAATCTGAATATGTAATATGCACAAGATTTTGGAATTTGCAATTATTATCGATGCATAACAAAAAGTTACATGATGTGTCATGTAAATATTTTTAAAAATATGTTCAATTATATTTTACACTAGCTGGTTTTCATCCTTTAATTTAAGCCTGTTAAAAGCTTTGTGAAAAGAATCCAAACAAGATCAAGGAATAATGTGAAGTTTGCTCAGTTTTTCTTAGACATGTTCTTTAAAAGGAAAGTTGACATTGTCAGACGTAATAAATGGAAGTTAAGCACTAAATATACCCCTACATGGATCACCACCTTATCATGGTAGGAGAGTTTGCATGCCCTAATGATGCTAGGAGCTCTGTTGTTAGGGGCTGCTTGTCCTTGGTAGGGTCTCCCAGGACACATTGGTCCTGGGTGAAAGGCCAGACCAAGAGCAGTCCGGTGGATCCCAAAGAAAAAAGTTACAACATGGACCCATTGTACCCAAAAGCGCTACATGCAGTAGGTTCATCCTCCAGTGGGCTCACCACCTGCAGGAGGGATCATGGGGCTCATGGTACTTTGTGAACTGAGCAGCAATCTGGGTCACTCTGCTTGGATCGCTGTCCCTGTGATCCTGACCCCTGGATAAGCAGTAGAAGATGGATGGATGGATAAACACTCAATATATAAGCAGGGTGCTTGTCAATAGGAAATATACTGATTTAGCAGAAACTGTCATGATATCTGGAGCAGGCACTTAGGAGAGGACCCAGACTGCAGGCTGCGTCCATTTCACAAGGATTTATTTGTCACAAAAAACAGCAGCACGGGGGCTGAAAACAAATTAATCTTAACTTAAACACAATAAGAGTAAACTAAAAATAGCAAAGGAGAATGGAACATAGACCACCTTTGGAAACACAAGAAGTAAACATAACCACTGTCACCAGACAGGTATGTAATGTTGTTCCCAGGGCGACATTACATACCAACATTATGTACAACAGTCAGACCAGACTGAACTTACAGGGAATGGATAATTACACATGGGAAACAGGTATCAGGAATTAAACTAATAAGGAGGTTACATAACACACAAAAGGTAAACTGAGGATCGTGACTAAGGATTGACAGGAAAACACTCTACAAAACAGAAAGTTAAGTTACTTTGAGACAAGACCAAAATGGGGAATGCTTTCAAAATAAACCTAAGACCCAATGAAGCTAAACTAGACAAGAATAATACAAGTATTACTTTCAAAATAACAAAAGATCAGGAGAACATAAACTAAAACAAAATTAACACAGGAGATACTTTCAAAAATAAACTAAGAACAAGGGAGACTAATATTAGATGAGGGTGATACAGGAAATACATACTGTAAGCCTGAAACTGGAACAAAGAAACAAACCAAATCAAAGAGATTATTGAAGGAGTGTGCAGATATGAATATTTCTATGACTCATCCTAACCCCATTAATTGCAAAGTGGCATGAATGCCCCTTCGGGGCAGGGATAAAAGACCCAGCCGCTGGACTGTGAGCTTGTGAGCTTTATTAACAAAAATAGAAAACCCACAGTGCAACAAAGTGTTCAAATAACAAAATAGCAATGAGGAGAATTTACGGAAAAATGCCCCAGAGCAAAACAGGGCTCTGGCGGAGACGAAGAGAGACTTGGTAAATGTAGGCAGCGACAAAGGCAGATGAGAATAATTTCCCTTAAATAGGGGTCAAAACCATTACACAATTAGTGACAGGTGTGGGCTCACATGAGCAGGCAAAAAGGGAATAATGTGAGTGATTGGGATCAGCTGAGAGAAATGAGGGAGGAGCGGCTGGGCTGACAGCTTGACAGGGGAATGCCTACGCAGAGCACAAACCCAGAAATGTAGCCTGACAGGTGTCAACCCAGAGAAGGACAACACAGAATAAGAAGTAAACATAATCAATAGCAGACCAAGTAATACAAATATAAATGAAACAAAACTGAAGCCAACACAGAAAAATAAAGAACAGAACTAAACGTCAAGGGCACAAAATATACTAAATATATATAAATGCAAAGGAAGAGCCACGAGACTGAGTCTGGCAAAAAATCCAGAACTCAGCTCATGACAGCAAAGACTGTCAAATGGAGGCAGAATTTTCTCCAACTTCTTCTCTATTTTATCCATTAGAGCAATCATGGTGAAAGGTTTTTTTTTCAACATTTATTAGCTCCAACTCCACTGATATTAAATACTGTAAACAAAAAACAAACAAAGCGAATCACTCGGCACATCAGCAGAAACAATCCATTCAGACCCTTCAAAGTATAAATCCTGACAGTGTTATAGGCCACGTGCTTATGGTATGTCATGTACTCCATGAAAGGTTACCAGAGAAGTACAATTCAGGCTTTAGTCCTCATTTAAAAGGAGCAAGCAGCAAAAGCCAGCAGATACATGCTTGTGCACCACACATAATAAGAAACAAGTCAGTCGTTGAATTATGGCGGCAGATCATCTGTGTGTTCTGCAGTGTGAGTGCATCAGTGGCCATATGATGGATAAGTCTCGTTAAACTTTGATTGTATGTCTGCGTGGCAGGAACATGATAAGGGTGCAGATGTGCCACTTGCCATTATTGGGTGTGAAACTGTGAAGGTGTCTATGTGCCCGTGTGCATAACCCTGATGTTGTATGGTGACTGGATAACAGATGTACGAACAACACTCACAAGCGTGTATGTCAACAGATAACTGGAAGTTAATGAGTCGCTCTTTATTCACGTGGTACAATCTAACATACGTATGTGATGCGGAATGGGCCTCAACATCTGTCTTGGCCTAAATGTGACGTAGCATTAAAAACAAGACTTTCTAGCAAACATATGACAGACTGCTTTCACCTTTACAAAGTTGAGCATGTCGCAGCACATATTTGAGTTCTTGCTGCTCTGTTTATTCGATGCATACACTTAAAAATATTTGCAGTGCTGTGCTTGTCTGGAGTTTTCACATTCACCTTTTTCCTCTTCATTCTGATGAGAGTCGTGGTGAGGGTGGATTCTCCATCTGACGCCACTGGGAGAGTTCATGTCTCAAACATATTATTTCTGCTTACTTGTATTTGCTTCTTTTCACCATTTTTTATTTGAATTATATTAACAGAAATATTTGTATATATTCATTAAATAAGTATTGCCCCCGGTTTGTGGACAAATGCTGTTTTTACAAGTGGGAGACAAGCTGACCTTGTGTGCTTGTTGTCTTGGTGAATCACTGAAGATGAATGCAGGGTGGAAGAAAAAAAAGCTTTAATAGCACAAACAGTGATATTCTCATGAATCTAAAGAGGTACCGAAGGCTGCAGACTAAAAACTTAAGAGGAGAATACAAAAAAAAAAAAAAAAACCAACTCTCGAAAACCTCAAGGATAAAGCTAATTGTTGATCCTGGTAAGAAAAGAACAGAGGAAAAAGTCACTTCTATTGATTATAGATGAATATCAAAATGCATACAGTACATTAAAATGAATATTTAAATCTTATTGTCTTGCAGCGTTGTAGTTATGGCATTTAAACCCTAAAGTTTACTGTTAAAAAAAACTTTCTGGTTCAGATTTGATTCCCTGTATGACATAGCTCCATCACTTTTTCAGTTTAGTTTTCTTGTTTGTTTGTTTGTTTGTTTGTTTGTTTATTCACAAGAAAACAAGTTGTTCACATGACTCAGATTAGATATACAGTATCTCCCTGTCTCTTCCCCGATGACTGCTGAGAAAGACTCAAGCCCATCTAAGAGGATGAGTGGTGGAGACATTGGCCTCATGCACCAGTATCTTCCCAAGTATTTTCTTACATTCTTTTTTAAGTTGTTCTTAAGAAAATTCTTGCTGAAGTCTATTCCAAATTCAAGAACTTGTTCTTAAACCACAGATTTGTGTGCATCTGTCTTTGACTGATGAATGTGAAATCCTCTCGAACTCAATGGATGTGCTAGTTGTGTTTATTTAGTAGAGGTAAGCACCAAAAAAATTAGTTAGAAGGGTGTGAGACTGAAGGGTTGTGTACAGACACAGAGGAAAATCACGGAGAAGGCAAGCAGAGGAAAATTGTCAAAAGAAACATTTTAAAGACAGGGCGCCACAATAAAGATTGAAAAATAACTTCATTAGCTCTTAATTGGGATATACTGCTGCAAGAATGAGCCACAAAAGAACAGTAATATTTAGTATTTTTAATTCTGGATGTAAAATCACACATTGGATAATGGGATGCAGTCAGTGTTTGGAGAAGGATGGGATTATAAGAAGTGGTTTGATTTGAAATTGCTCATACCCACAAAAGTCAAATTCAGAGGACAGGGCAGAGAGGAGAGGAATACTTGGCAAAGAATTGATTTAGTAAGACCAGCTCATTGTAGCACAGACATGGCTCTTCCCAAGGATTTAGGAAGGGCTCAAGCAGTGTTTCCTCTGGCTTCAACACCTTGGCGTGGTGGCAACATATCCCCCCCCACCCCCAGGGGGGCATTAAACATACCGGAATATGTTAATTTTATACTATTTATTTCTTTTTAAAATTTTACACAGTAACATTGCACATGGAACTTACCATTTGGAGTATTGTACAACCAAGGCTTGAATATTGGGCCAGTTGGGGTCCCACCCAGACATCCTGTGTTTAGACTTTTTAGTGGTGTGATCCTTCTCTCCTTCCTCTTCCCAAACACTTTCCTCTCCTTGGCTCTTCTCTTCTGTCTTATCTTGCCCTCTCTGAGCTCTGTCTAATTCAGGTTCTCTCTCTGTCTATGGTGGTATACAAACAGGTTAGAAAATATCAAGTGTCATGTTTTGTCCTGCAGGATTTTTTTGTCATGGTTTACGTAAATGACAAAAACGTGTATTTTTTGTATTTTTATTCTAGTGTTTCTTTTTTTCCCATTGAGAGAGTAGGGAAGGGAAAGAAACATTCATAACAGTAATGTATTCATGCATACTTAAATTATATGATCAGGTGGGTATAGTAATCAGAAATTCTACTCATGTAAAAGCAGTGCTTTGAAATTAATAATTAAAAGTAGACAACCAAAAATTTCTAATTGAGGTTAAGGGTACAAAGAGCACCTACTTAAAAACTTGAGTAATGACTTCATTCTTTAAGGTTTCAGGTTTTTCTCCAAAATTTATAACAATTTTCTAATAGTTTTCTATTTTTCTCTGTAAATCTACCTAAAGTTGAAACTATGTTCCTCAAATTTGTAATTTCCTCTTGTAAAATTGACTTTTCTTGTACATTTGAAACTTTATTATAAACTTGCGGATTATTTTATGACTAATTTTTGTCTGTTTTTTAAAATAAAATCACTGTTGTTTTTTTTTAGATAAATTTGAAACAGACTGTGGTATTTTTTTTTTCTTTTTCTCTGTAACAATTTACATTTTTGACCATCATTTTGAAGTCAGAACAGAACAATAATTTAACTCTGATTGCAAAGAAAAAAATATAAATAAAATTGTATTTAATGAAATAAATTAACTTAAATGACCAAGGATGCCGTTATTTCTGTTTTAATATTTCTTTATATTTATAGTGTTTTGTTTTGTTTTTTTTAGAAATCTCCTCACCACCCAGACAGCAGGAAAAATCTCCTTTATTTTGAAATCAAATGTTGGCATGGTTAGTTTGTCTGAAGGCTCCTGAGATTAAAGTCATTGACTCTGTGAATTTCAGTCATCTTAACCTGCCAGGTACATAATAGGGAACTGTAGCGGACTCTAAAGACATAATTCACCACAATGTGTGTTCATGTACAGAATGATCTGTTTAGGCAGTTATAGTTGTGCTCTCAGGCTTTCTCAAGAGGCACCTCTCTCGGCAGCTGCTGAATGACCTCAGTGTAGAGTGAAAAGAGAGCTAGCGTTTTTAGCTGTTGCTTTTTGTCACTGCCACTGGAGAATAAAAACAGCATGCCTGCTCATGCGAGAAAAGAGAGAAATTGCCAGTCTCTTCATTCCGGCAATTCCTACAGAACATAACTTAATATTGTAGTGGCTGGTGAAATATATCCTCAGCAATTCATCAGTCCCCCTTGCCTTTCCCTTCATATGAAGCCGGCTGCATATGAATTCTAACCACATCTCTTAGCTAAGCGACTCTTCCATTATTGCTCCCGTTTCCAGCGGGTTAAAACCATGATAAATGCCTCCAGTGCTTACGTACCTCTTCTGATTTTTTTTGCGTTTAAAGTACTTTAACAAACTCATGTTTCTGTCGGACAGTCGCGCTTAGCGAGACACTGCCTGCTGACTGACTGGAAAACTCACGTGGGCGGGGCACTTCTAAACGCCGCACGGATGATGGCAACACGCGTTGTTCGTGTGTGCACTTGCAGAAAGTCATTGCTTTATATATTTTTTCTTAATAAATTCATATCTCCTTGGCATGGCGGTAAAATTTCTGGCGAAGCGGGCCGCCACCGAGAAATGTTACCAGAGGAAACCCTGATTCAAGGATATACAGTTTTTTTCTGGAATTACATAATTTTCCATCTACGTGTATGATAAAGGCGGTCTGCAATATTGTTTTTAGAAATATTAACTTATATACTTGATTCCAAAACTTAAATCAGAGATATGCTTAAAAAAATTAATTTGAATGTTTTAAATATTGTAAATATGCACTAAAACTTGTTAACCCTAGTTTCAAGTGATGTGTTAATTGGTAAGCAATACATACTCACACTGTGTAAAACCACTTTAAAGCATTTCTAATCACAGCCAAGACATTTATCCCTCTCAAATTTGGACAGCAAGTTTGTTGTCCAGTACTGTGTAAGGATATTTAAATTTATTTTATATTATTACAATTATACAGGTTCATCTCAATAAATCAGAATATTGTAAAAAAAAAAAGTTGTTTTATTTACATTATAATTCAGAAAGATACACTTTCATATTTTCAGTATTCATTACACTGACAGGAACTATTTCAATCCATTTTTATTCATTTTTATTATTATAGCTGTAGTTTTTGAATTTAAATGACAAATTATTGTAACAGAGTCAATAAAAGCATTCCTACTTGGCTTGCCAAGTTGGTCAACCCTCTTGGTGGCACAGGTCGAGTGCCGGACTCTGGAGTGGGCTGTGAGTTCAAACCCCTGGTTGGATGCCACCAGTTGGGCTTACCTGCCTGGTCCCTTGATCAAATTATATTCTAAATTACTGTTATGTATCTGTATAACTGTAGAATTGAAGACAACACAATAAGCTCTTATTTTGTTCAGACATGTCAGTGCTCAAATGTGTGTAAGAGTATCCTTACAATGCTTTCACACCTAACCTGTTTGGTCTTTACTTTTGCACTTTCCAGTTTGGTCCAGACCAAAATTTTGGGTGTGAAACCTCCCCTAAACCATGATCCAGACCAAAGAACAAAATTTGGTCCAGCAAAAAGAGGTGGTCTCAGTCAAACTGAACCTTGGTCCAGTTTGTTTAAAGTGTGAAAGCAATTTTCAGATAGGTTCAGGCTTTAGGACCAAACACAGGAAGTTAAGGCTGCTGGTATGAACTGTGGTACCACTCGGAGAGAGGAAATATGGCAGTTAGTGGCATAAATAGTTGGGGGAAAAAAATCATAAAAAGGCAGAAACTTAGCAGATATTTTCAGAGAGGATGCAACAGAGTTAAAAAAAAATAGATGAGCATTGCCATCTCAATATCACCACATCTTGTGATGTGGAGTTATCAATGTGTCCAGAGCTGCAGAAAGCACCTTGGAAGGTGAGCAGCAAGTTTGCTAACTTCCGGTCTGTGCTAACAACACAGACATTGTCAGGACAACAGGGTGTCGTCATGACAACAAGACGAAGGTGGCATCACGGGAAGTTGTTTAGCTCACTTGGAAAAGAAGCAGTGGGAAACCAAACCCAACCGGATAAACAATGTAACAAAAATATGAACCTTGGTCAGACCTTGGTGTGGACTTTCAGGTGTGAAAGCACCCTTATAATGCTTATAAAAAGTATTCACCCCCTTGGATGTTTCAACCTTTTATTGTCATGTTCACCCCTTTCAAGGCATTAATGAGGCGCCAGACGCCGACAGAGAGTTTGGGAGTATTTATCATAGAAGAGTGACAAAGTAACAAGCCTCGTGGGGAAAAATACAAATACCTATACATGCAACCCTGGAGGGTGAACTAAGGAGAGAAATAAAGAGACATTAAACACTTGTGTACAGAGAGCCAGGGCGAAACCTAACACTGTAGAGTAAACACTTAGAAATACATGAAGCGAGGGTGAAACCTACACTGAAGAAAGACTGGGACCGGAGATAGGGATCCCAGCCTGGAACGATGACAACGAGGTAGCAGCGAGGAGTGAGACTCAGCTGCCATCTTAAATGCTAAAACACAAAAGCTAAGGGCCAAACAGGTGAAGAGAAAACATAATCACAGAATCATAATCAGCTGTGACAGGGCTGGCTCGACTTGACAGCCGGAAGTCCGGCTGTGGCGCTGTCACAGTAAAATCCCCTGCGGTACAAATAACACAGAACTAGGAATGCGGAGGAAAAGGGAAAATACTGAGTGACTCGGGCGCGGATCAGCTCCGCGCTCGAATCACCACATTTATTTTATTGCTTTATAAAATGAAATCATGGTCAAAATAATTTGGCTTTTTTGACAAAAAATTGCAAAAAAAAGCTTATTTCATGTCACAGTGAAAACATATTTTGTTTTTACAAACTACTGTCAATTAATAAAAATGATATAAGGTAAAGTAAATGATTGCTTAAGTATTCGCCCCTTCTAAAGTGACTGACCTAAGTCAACAGAGGTCCAGTTAGATAACGCCTGCAGTCTCACATTTAGTGAAATGGGGATCACCTGAGCGCAGTTAATGTGTGTCAAATGACTGTAGTATAAAGACACCTGTGTCTGGGAGGTCCAGTCTCTGGTTCAACAGTATTCCTGCTACAATTGTAACATGAAGACAAAAGAACACTCCTAGCAACTCAGAGAAAAGATCATTGAAAAGTATAAGACAGGAGATTGCTACAAGATGATTTCCAGCTCACTGGGCATCCCATGCAGTTAAATCCATCATTAAGAAATGGAAGCAGTATGGCACTTGTCTAAATCTGCCTAGAGCTGGTCATCCTCACAAACTGAGTGATTGAGCAAGAGAAGATTGATGAGCGAGGCCACCAAGACACCTACAACAATTCTGAAGGAATTGAGAGCTTCAGTGGCCCAGATGGGAGAGACTGTACATGCAGCAATTGTTGCCCGGGTTCTTCACCAGTCAAAGCTATATGGAGAGTGGCAAAGAGAAAGCTACTGTTAAAAAAAGATCACACGAAATCTCACCTGGGATTTGCCCAAATGCCTGTGGGAGACTCCAAGGTCAATTTGAAGAAGTTTTTTTGGTCTGATGAGATGAAAATTGAGCTTTTTGGCCATCAGACTAGACGCTATGTTTGGCGACCACCAAACACTGCACATCACCACAAACACACCACCTCCACTGTGAAGCATGGTGGTGGCAACATCATGGTCTGGGGATGCTTCTCTGCAGCAGGCCCTGGAAGCCTAGTAAAGGTACAGGGGAACATGAATGCAGAAAAAATATCACCAAATTCTGGAGGATTATCTGATTCAATCTACAGAAGAACTACGACTTGGGAGAATTTTCCAGCAAGACAACCCCAAACATACAGCAAAAGCTACACAGAAATGGTTCAAAGACAACAAGGTGAATGTTCTGGAATGGTCAAGTCAAAGCCCAGATCTAAAATATGTGACTGGACTTAAAGAGAGTTGTTCTTACCCAATCCCTGAGCAACCTGACAGAACTTGAGCTATTTTGCAAGGAAGAATGGAGAAAAATTGCAGTGTCCAGATGTGCCAGGCTGACTGAGACATATCCACACAGACTCAGTACTGTTGTCATGAACACTACCGTTCAAAAGTTTGGGGTCACTTAGAAATTTCCTCATTTTTGAAAGAAAAGCACTTTTTTTCAATGAAGATAACTTTAAACTAATCAGAAATACACTCTATACATTGCTAATGTGGTAAATGACTATTCTAGCTGCAAATGTCTGGTTTTTGGTGCAATATCTACATAGGTGTATAGAGGCCCGTT
This sequence comes from Pholidichthys leucotaenia, assembly GCA_020510985.1. NCBI lineage: Eukaryota > Metazoa > Chordata > Actinopteri > Cichliformes > Pholidichthyidae > Pholidichthys > Pholidichthys leucotaenia. The sequence continues at coordinate 386,468,019 of CM035837.1, read as the reverse complement.
TCCAGCAACTATCACTCCAGTGTTCTAATGGTACAGAGTGTTTGCTCATTGCGTCAGAAGGCTAATGGATGATTAGAAAACCCTTGTGCAATCATGTTAGGTCTGCAATGCTGTAATTGCTGCAAATGGAGGATTCTTTGACGAAAGCAAAGTTTGAAGGAAAAAATTATTATTTCAAATACAAATCATTATTTCTAACCTTGTCAATGTCTTGACTATATTTTCTATTCATTTTACAACTCATGGTGGTAAATAAAAGTGTGACTTTTCATGGAAAACACAAAATTGTCTGAGGTGACCCCAAACTTTTGAACGGTAGTGTATGTGCGTAAATGCGCACACACAAATCAATTAATACAAGCCCAAACGCCAGTGAAGGTCAACGTGTGTATTAACAAAGGAAACTGATGCACATAATGTCCATAACACTGTCCGATTAGTAGCAATGATGGTATGGAGAAGGTGACAGGCTACAAGCTCAATAGGTAAGCCCCACACGCTCCAGGACGGAACTGGCAGCAGAGAAAAAGGGCAGGAAATAATAAAAGAACAGACTTACATTAATGTTGGAGTGGAAAGGCTCAGAAAAACAACATAGTAGTTTGTGGAAGAGCGAGCCACGTTAACCCAGGGAGACTGACTGATACCAACGCACTGAGTGTTTCCCCTGCTAGCCAGAAGTACCCCCAGATATGAATGAGCGGCAAGTGGAAACAGGTGCGTGGCAAACAGAGTAGATGGATCAGTATGAATGAGTGTCTGGTGTGTGTGTGTGTATGTGTGAGTGTGTGTATGTGTGCATGTGGTGATGAGATACCTCCGGTGAATGTCTGGTAAGAGGAGGAGACGTGGCCGTAGGACTGTCAGAGAGCAAGGCTCAATCTGACAGCTGAAATTAATAAGCAATAATCAAAACCTACAGCCACAGGTCATGGACAGGGTAAATGACCCTGAACATGACAGCTGTGATTGTAGCCAAAGGTGCTGACCTGAAGGGGGTGAATACTTATGCAATCATTTACTTTACCTTATATAATTTTAATTAATTGACAGTAGTTTGTAAAAATCTGTTTTCACTTTGACATGAAAGAAGCTTTTTTTTTTTTGCAAATCTTTGTCAAAAAAGCCCAATTATTTTGACCATGATTTCATTTTATAAAGCAATAAAAGGTTGAAACATCCAATAGTTTTTATACTTTTTATAGGCAGTGTATATGATTTGTTTATTCTGTTCTTACCTAAGAACAAACCCTGCATAAGAAAACTTTGGTAAATGTCAGAATCTTTGTTAAAAAAAAAAGCATATAAATGAAGAATATAAAAGAACAAATCTTAAGTATGGAGCATGAATGAGGCCCATTGTCTTCATGCTCACAGTAAAACATCCACAAATAAATTCAGATTAGCATATTCTCCTGGATCCACTAATTTGGTTCGTGCAAAGTTGGGAGAGAAGTCTCAGCCTTGAGGGCCTGTTTTGCACAAAAATTCAGGTTTGTTGTACAGGCATAGTTTAACTGGTCATCTCTGAAGATTTTATATTCAAAGCTCAAGACTAGACAGCATTACAGATAGAAATGCATGCAATCTACCAATCTCCCAAGAGCAAATGTTGAGACAGTTCTAAGGGAAAAAAAATATATTTTCAATGTGACGACATTTCCAGCAGTAGGTTCTAAGGACATTTCTCTGCCGTGGCCAGTATGAGGAAAGATGGGAGAAAAGTGGAAGAAAAGAAGCTCACAGAGCCAACAAACAGTATAGAAATAGGCAGTCAGTAGGTTGGTGGGCCCAGTGACCAGAGATCAGGAACGTTTAGCTCCAGAGTCAGGGACACCTGCTGATAGTACAAAAAAAGGAGCCGTGAACTACACAATGAAAAAGAGAAGCAACATTACTAGAAGTTAGACAGAAAAAGAGTTTGCTCCTTTGGAAACTCTAGGACAACACTAGGACTAACCCTGAACTCACCTTTAGTTAAATCGCTCCAAACACCAGACAGATGGACAGACAAACACCTGCCAAAGTAACATGGTCCTCCAGACTCTACAGCTTTGGTGGATTCTTGCACCACCATCTATGACAAAGCTTTCATGACATTTCCTTTGGAAAAAAAATAGTTACACAATTTTCTGCCCTTTTCAGTAGAGCTACTGAAAGAGAAATGGCTTGTAAATGCACATCATTATGTGCTTTTTAAATGTGAGAGAAAAAACACATAATGATCAAAAATGGACAGAAGAAAACTAAATGACCAAAAAGGGCTGAGCAAGAAGAAGCAAAGATAAGAGTGATGCGTGGTGCTTGGTACTGTTCGTGTTACGTGCGTTGGTAAGGCCATGACGAAAACGGAGGACATGGAAGGAACATAATGGAAGATGTGTCACCTAATTATATGATTAACAATGCCAAGCAAGGTGGTATTTTTAGAATTAGAATTTTACTGAACAGAGATGCAGACCCACACCTTCCCTCAACATTTTTTAGCAACAGCTCTGAGTAGCCTCCCCACCTCTGTGTTGATCAGACATACATAATGTCACGCATCAGTAGAATACTGTCCATGTCCATGTCGGCTAAACTTGTGACCTTGGCCCTTTGACCCCAAACCCACAGCCAACCTGTGTGACAGGTGGTAAGCCTAGTTTCATTTGTTCAGCACTTAGAAAAGGGGTGACCTTGTGACTTTCTCTTTTGAACTCTTGACCCCAAAAGAAGGCCCGAACAAGGGCGTCTGAAGTTCTAAAACCAGACAAGTTTTGTGATTGTGGTGCTGATAGCGCTCACATACAGTAGTAATGATCACAAACATAAAATCAAGTCCCCAGTCCTTGTCCTTTTGACCCCAATTCAAGGTCTTCCAAACACTTCCAGATCAACCACTGCTGTAAGTTTGTCTTGTACTGTAGAAGCCACATACCACAGGAGACGTTTGATGAGATGAAAGAGACTTACGGGGAGGGTATCCCATCATATGGCATAGTCAAGCACAGCTCAGTTGTGGTTGGAAATCGGTGGAAAAGGCATCCATTCATGGGTGAACACATGAAGACAAAATCCAGCAAGTGGAGGCCACCATTTTGGAGGATCACCACATAACCATTTGCCAACTAGCTCAAGATGTCAAGGTCAGTGTGAGGTCCATGGAAAACGGTCATCCATGACCACTTGCCCTTGCTGAAGTTGTGTGCCCCATGGATTTCCCGGTTGCTCACACTTTTCCAGAAGCAGGAATGAGTCAAATGCTGTCAGGCTCTTTCAGCATGGAGGATTGATGTTGGAGTTCCTTGCAAAGGGTACCACAATTACCAGGATTTACTACACTTTTCTGCTGCAGAAATTACAGAAGGCCACCAAAACCAAGAGGCGTGGCATGTTGACCAAATGTGTCCACCTCCTGCAAGACAACGCCCTGGTTCACAAATCTCATGTTGCCCGTAGGGAAGTATGGTCCTGCAGCTATGAAGTGATCTCACCTTACTCTCCCAATCTCACACCATCTGACTTCCACCTCTTTCCAACCATGAAGTCATTTTTGGAGGACAATCACTCCCAAGACAATGAAATGCTGATTTCCAGGTCAAGTTGTTGCACCTGAAACAAACCTGCAGACTTGAACAGTTCAGGTCTTCACAGCTGCATAAAACAATGGGAGAAGTGTGTGACCCTTGGTGGTACCTGTGTAGAGAAATAAAACTGTGCCAAGTTTTGTTCCTCTCAGTCCATGGGGAATATTTAATGAGCAGCTCTCGTATTATATGTGTTATGTGAGTGTAGTAGATAGTGTTATGAGTATTTTTAACTTCACAATTGTGTCCTCTAATTGTATTTAATTATTGGATACAGATTTGTTGTTTTATATGCTGTATTGTCTACCTGCCGTAGGACAGCAGATACAAATCATCCAGTGGCTAATCTGCTACAGTTCATCTCTTCTCCTATGACATTAATGTTCTTGTATATGGTCCCTGACAAATAAACAAAAGTCAAATAAAAATAAAATGTTAAAAAAGCACCAATTTTGGTCATGTTAGTCTGTGTGGATCGTAAGTTCCAGGTACAGACACACAGACAGATACCCTGACTAACTTCCTCAGCCATACATAATAGAATGGGTATAAACTATTTTTGATTGCTCCATTGTCTTACCTTACTGTCCCATGTAACAGTGTCGCACTGAATATATAATCACTCATGTTTTTGTTCCACTTTTCTCTGTTTTCTTTTTTCCCATTCCTGGTAAGCAGACGTTCCCCTGCCCAAACAAACTGCATGTTCCTTTGCTCTCTTTAAATGTGAAATGATCCTTGAATTCCCTGGATAGAAATGTACGCCCTGGTTATGTCAGCTCTTGCCTGGTTCCGTGTGTGCACAGGCAGACTAAAGTGCATACAGTGCTTGCTGTGGAGCAGAACACTTTGGTCAGTCACGTGACATTCACATCAGGACATCAGGGAAATGACTGTAAAAATATGAAATTTATAACTGTCCATAGAAACTTAACAATAGCAATCCATACAAGAAAATTTTGAGGTTCATTGAAACATCTCTGAGATAGTTTAGTGCTCTATGAGCTCTCCTTGACAATTCAGTGTTCTCATCAGTCTCCTAATGATCTCACAGTGATCTTCCAATGAACCCCGAATTTTTCAACCCCAAAACAAGAGGTGGCTGAGAGATCAGTCAGGGGTCAATGAGCATTGAATTCGTTGGGCACGCCTTAAGAGTGCAGTGAGAGTTTGCTGAGAGATCGCTTTCCTTTGGTGATCGTTGAAAGATTGTTTTGGACTGAGTCAAAACAATCTCACAACTGTGGTAACTGTGCAGATCACTGGAGAGATCATTGAGAGATCCTGGCAATCTCTGAGAGATCATATAAAGATTATTATTATTGTTTCATCAATAATTGTGATCAATTATTGTTTTATCAATAATAATAATTATTATTATCGATTATTATTGGGAGATCTGGTAATTTTTTGATCTCTGAATGATCACCCAATGATCTCCTTCTGTTTAAAGATAAAAAAATCAAAAAAACATCAATTACTCAACAGTAATCATTCAGTGTTTCTTAACTGTTAAACATAGAAATATTAAAAACAAAGATGGTTATGGATGTATTCATTTAATCATGTATTTTATGTATCCATATTCATGTTTATGGATGCCCTTATAGTTTAAATTGTTTGTAATGAGATAATCCCGAGAAGCAAGTAAGATTTTGCTGTGCTCATACATAGAAACCATATTCATGCTGGATAACCATGCTATAAAATAGAACAACCAAAGAGATTACTGCTGAGTCCCATCTGTTGTTACAAACTAGAGAGGGTTAAAATTGATGAGCTGCTGCTATGTAAGCAACGCAGTTTTGGAAATAGACAGAGAACTGTTTCACCAGTGAAAAGTAAATCTGGGCTTGTTTGAACCTCATCTGGTTGCACGGCAGGAACGACGACAACGACTGACTCAGCTTCACGTTATTTGCGACTGTAGCCAAACATGAAGTCAGCAAAATAAAAAGCCATTTCTGGGAATGACTGTGCAGTATCAACTAGCCAGGAGTCAGTTGTTCATGTGCCCATTGACAAATACTGTATGACATGTAGCAGGGCTACAGTTTCAGCTTTGGAGAGCAGAGGGGAACTAATTCTGGGATGGCTTTAACGGGGCGTGGGTAAATTGCACTGAAGCCCTGCACAGATGAACACACAGAGATGTAGGTGCACGTCGTAAGAGATGGTTCCATCTGCAGTTTCGTTCAACTCGTTTCAACTTTGTAACAAGTCATCTCCTTCTGTTCTGTGTCACAGTTACAATTATACACACAACACACACACACACACACACACACACACACACACACTTTCAACTTCAAAGGTAGAAGCAAAAAATTACAATTTGGGAATCTTTATGATTTGATAAACATGAATAAAAGAAATGCACACACTCAGACTGTCACATACAGCTGTTTTAGCTTGTTCTCTTTACTGTGGCACCATGTACTGCCTTTTCATCAGAACCACTTGTGCCTCGTCTGGGCAAAATGTGAGTTGTGAACCGTGACGTTGTCTTGCAGGATGTGGACACGTTTGGTCAGCATGCCGTGCCTCTCGGTTTTGATGGCCTTCCACAATTTCTGCAGTAGTGAAGCACAGTAAGTCCTGGTAATTGCCATACCCATTGCCAGGAAATCCATCATTGATACGCCATGCTAGTCCCAAAAGACCATGAGCGTGACCTTACCCACTAAGGATTTCACATGTGCCTTTTTTGGAGTTAGTGAGTCATAATGCTTCCATTGCTTCAAATGCTTCAGTCTCTGGATCATAGTGATGGACCCACGTTTCATTCTGTATGATTCATCTGCTGAAGAAGTCCTCCTGGTTTTCTGGGTACATGGCCAAAAGAGCCTGGGAGCACGTTACTTGCTTCTGCTTCTGGAAGGGTGTGAGCAACCAGGGAATCCATCATGAGGACAACTTCCACATGTGCAAATGGTCATGGACGATTTTTTTCCGGAGACCCCACAAGCTAGTTGAAAAATGGTTTTGCAGCAATCCTCCAGAATGGTGGCCCTCACTTGCCAGATGGTGTCATCATCAGTGGCATGCTGTGGTCGATTGGAAGTGGGTGCCATTTCCACCGATGTCCAGCCATATTTGAACTGCCGACACCAGTGCTTCACTCCGTCATACAGTGGGGCATCGTCCCCATGAATTTCTTTCATCTCATCAAACATCTTCTGTGGAGTGCCGTCAGGAACCTGATGACCACTCTGCATTCAGCTGGCTCCATTATCATCCTTACTCCACCTTAGCACCTGTAAAAGAGAAACTCAGGGTGTGTATTATTGTGCATATGCAACTTCAGCCTCCTACAATAATTTTTCTATCAAATTCAAAGACACTGAATAGAATTAATCTTTCATCGTGCACGGTAAAACTTGTGTCTGGAGGGGTGTTTTCCCTCATGAGAGGTTGTTGGTGATTGAAGGTTAGAAAGTGGTGATGAGAGGTAGCTTCCCTTCTACAGTGTCCTACAACTGTGCAGCACTAAGCAACACCTATTTGGATGCATGCTTGACAAGTAAGACTATTATTGGGACATGCTTGCAGCATTCCCTTTATGTTACAAAGAAAAAACTACCATTAACCTCTTCCTCATGCAAATAAGAAGCAAAAGGCTTATCTCCTCTTTATTTTAAAAAGACATTCCACTCCTCTAGAATACTACAGTACTGATTACATGGAAATTATGAGTATAACAAAATCTTTGCACATGTCTTTTTGCACTTGTGAAGGAACATGTTCTAATCTAAAGTATAATCTTTTGCTGATCTTAACCAGATGCAGTTTAGTTCGTAACACCAACCTGCTGCTGCAAATGCAACCAACCGGTGGGTGAAAACTGCAAAACAAAGCTTTGAAATGGCATAACATCCACAGTCTCTACTGTCATCCATCCAGGATCCAACTGTTGACTTGGTCACTTTTCAAAATAAACAGTTGTTGTTGCCCAGTAATGTGGCAGTGATGGCTAGTTGGATGGGTAGGATTCATCAGCAAGATAGTTTTTAATTGCTTGATTTTATTTAATAGAAATACTGTTATTTTAGCTCTTGATTGGAGTTATTTGGACAGGCACCATAGAAAGGAAATGTCCGTTAGTTGTCCAGATATGCATCTCACCCTAGACAGGCTGATAATTGCACCATCTGACGGCTTATGGTTTTCAGAAAATGCATATTTGTCATGTGTTTGAAGGTTCTTGCTGCAGATAAAAATCAGAGGAAAAATATCTCCAATCCAGCTTTTGATGCAAGAAAAAAAGACACGAGGTTATCAAGAAAGAAAGCAAGAATAACAAGCTCACTGATAATTACTGAGAGTTTGATCAATCTGATGAATCATCTGGAGGAAATTATCATGTTTACCACATGGTAATTACTAAGTGGATGTTTTGAAGCTTATGTAAATTAATTGATTATAAAATGATTAAGAAAACTGATTGAACATGTAGAGGGGAGCTTACATCCCTTTAATCACACCGTTGATGAACTCTGAAACATCAGCGGACGCTGATGATGAAACTCCCCCGAGTGGGCAGTGTTCAAGGGAGGAAACTATGACACTTAAAGAGTTGTTGAAAGATTTGTTAATAAAAAGTAACTGACAAGTGAACGCTTGTTTTTTTGTTTTTACATTAATAACAGTCTCTTGTTAGATTAGCTGACAAAGTAGATTTCTAGGGAGATGTCTGAGACCTCTTTGAAGGTACACAAGCCCAGTGCTTATGTTGAAGGCTGTTATTAAATAAACAGCTTTAAAAAAAAATTATTGCATCCAGAAGCAAAAACTATGAAGGAGCGTTAGTGGCACATTAAAAAAATGTTTTGCATTTTGAGAATAAAGCCAAAATTTTGTGCCACGTTGGACCAGCTCTTTAATCTCTTGAGGAGCCTCAAAGGATTGTGGGAGTTTGCTCAACCAGTCTACATGTGCTTTGTGTGCTTAGAGAAAGCATTTGATCCCGTCCCTCGTGGATTCTTGTGAGGGTGCTCCAGGAATGTGGGTTATCGGGCTCGTTGCAACAAGCTAACCATCTCTATATGACCATTTGGTTCATATTGCCAACAATCAGTCAAACTCTTCCCAGTGAGAGTTGGACTCTGCCAGGGTTGCCCTTTGTCAACAGTCCTGTTCATAATTTTTATAGACAGGATTTCTAGGTGCAGCCAAGGAACAGAGGGTGTCGTGTGTGGTGGTCACAGGGTCTCATCTCTGCTGTTTGCAGATGATGTTTGCTACTGAGTGTGAAGTGGCCAGGGTGAGAATCAGCACCTCCAAGCCCGAGTCCATGGTCCTCAGCCGGAAAAAGGTGGATTGTCCTCTCCAGGTCAGGGTCGAGCTCCTGCCCCAAGTGGATGACTTCAAGTAACTAAAAATCTTATTCACGAGTGATGGGAGAATGGAGCAGGAGATTGATAGATGGACTGGAGCAGCATCTGCAGCAGTGCGGACGTTGTGCATTGTCTCTTGTGGTGAAGAGGGAGCCGAGTTAAAAGCAAAGTTGTCGACTTACTGGTTTATCTACTTCCCTACTCTCAACTATGGTCATGAACTTTGGGTAATGACTGAAAGAATGTGATCACGGATACAAGTTAAAATGAGCTTTCTCCATAGGGTGGCTAGATTCACCGTTAGAGACAGGGTAAGGAGTTCAGTTATCCAGGAGAGGCTCCTCCACATCAAAAGGAGCCAGATGAGGTGGTTTGGTCATCTGATCAGGAGGCTTCCTGGATGCCTCTCACATGAAGTGTTTTGGGCATGTCCCACTGGGAGGGGACCATGGGGCAGACCCAGGACACGCTGGAGAGACTATGTCTCCTAGCTGGCCTGGGAATGCTTCAGTATCCTCCCTGAGGAGCTGGAGGAGGTGGCAAGGAAGAGGGAAGTCTGAGCTTCTCTACCTGGACTGCTGCCAAAGCAGTAGATGATGAATGGATAGAAGTCAAAATACTGGGGAAAAAGTTGGAATAGTATTCAAGAAAAAGTAGATTTTAAGAAAGAAAGGTCAAAATGTGAATTGTACAAACTACTGGGTCTAGATGAGCTCATGGTATAGTGCGTCAGTACTTTTTGAGTTACAGTTCTAGCCTGACACAGGAAATAATTGACCTATTACTGATCCATTACTGATTCTTTATGTGATTTAGATTATCTCAGAGGGCCCTAGTGGATAGTTTTATTTTCTTCAGACTAACACATCTAAGGGATAAACCCCACTTCTCATATTTGTAGAAGTACATGAAAAAAATTACAAGAAAGTATTTGCTAATTTATGACTAAAAAGTTACACATGTACAGTAAAATTTGAAAATTTGTGATGAAAAAGTTTATGACCTTTTTAAAAGATTTTTGAAGAAATCTTGGAGAGTAGGTGGGGTGGCTCAGCATTTTTGCAGAGCCTAGAATAGGAACTTTAGCTTTAAAAAAAGATTGATTTAGTTGTATAATGAGACAGCTAAAAAATTATAAATGACATATCCAAAGATTAGTGAAATCCTTGCACAATTCTGATGTAAATATGTTAGCCTCTTGGCTTGAAAGTGCTAATGACACATTCTGGACTTTCTCTAATTTTTCAACACATAATACAATATTACGAAATAGGTTGGTCTGTGCACTTCTAAGTCAAACAGGCTTTTTTTTCATGCAAACATCCAACGTTTTCATGAGCGCAATGTCACCCATTGCGTCAGTGGCTGGAAAACCCCCCGGCCATGTTGTAACGCCATTGATAGAAAACAGCGCTTGGCTGCCCTTTGTACACACAGGATGGAAGAGGTTGAAAACATCGACGATGGTTCCAGCATATGTAGTCCGGAATTGGTTTGTGTTGTCCAATCTTCAGATGCTTATAGTTCCGAAGAATGGGATGATAATGAAGAATCTGGGGGCATCAAACCGTATAGGTTTGAGCCGTGCCAAGCGGGCATCGTGCCTAGCGAGTCAGACTCAGTGACAGTCAGCTGTTCATGTTTTATGTGCATCATCTGCCATGTTGTCAGCCAGCCAGTATTGCCAACACTATCACGACGTGTTAGCTACTCCAGACAGCCGTGGTTCTGTTGCACCCCTTGTAGCGATGTCGGCTCTGGTACGGAACTGTGGTTAATACGTCTCCTCTCCATGTTCGCTGGGCGATGTTGGCCCCGAACGCCAACTGTTTGTGTTTCTGTATATTATTTGTAAGTCTTCACCTTTTTGGGAATTGTCAGTCGTTCTATATTAAATGTGCTGTGGTGAATCCTGCACTTAAATCCTTGTGTAAATCATCGTTATTTACACGTAAATCATCCCTCTCCATGCACTTTTATGCAGGGCAGGGAGAGGGCACATGAAATAACGAGGATTTAAGCACAGGATTCACCACAGCACATTTAATATAGAACGACAGACAATTCTCAAAAAGGTGAAGACTTACAAATAATATACAGAAACACAAACAGTAGGCGTTCGGGGCCGACATCGCCCAGCGAACATGGAGAGGAGACGTATTAACCATGGTTGCGCCCCAGAGCCGACATTGCTTCAACGACACACGAGAACCATGGCTGTGTGGAGTGGCTAACACATCGTGAGAGTGCTGAAAATACTGGCAGAATAACAGCACAGATGACTATACTATTGACCGGCAGTGCATGTACATTTTGGCGGCCGTTTGCCATTAACGCACTGCTGGTGATGGTGTGATGACAAGCACCTGGGCAGGGACCAGGAAACATGATCAGCGGGAGGGGAATCAGTTGTTGATAATGAGAGAGAGGACGTGCCCGCACCAGTGTGCGATCAGAGAAAGTAGATCAAAGCTGTGCATAAATCCATTAATCCTTCCCCTCCTCGTGCTCCTCCTGCATAAAAGCGCAGGAAGAGCATAGGCTCAGTTGGAGCTGATGCATGTGATGTGGTCTTTCACACATCACACGCTTTATTTAAGCCTGCGACACAACACGAAGGCATAGCCGTAAAATTAAAACAAGAAACCAGAGAAACTGTGAGCCAAAAAGCTGCTGTCATTCCAGTCAACAAGACCGGAGTCCGTTCTGTCGATTACGTCATGGGGGTGCCGCCCTCAATTCGGTGGGAGGCTCCACAGTCCAGTCAGTGGCTGCGGTTTTTTGATGATAGCTAGTTTATGCAGACGTGGTTGTAAATATTATATTGATCATTCACAATGACTTTTGGGTTTACACAACATGCTAAAAAAGGTCAAAAATGTGTCATCAGCACTTTAACATCGCCATTAACAGTGATTCCAGGTGCCATAAAGGTTTGGTGGTTTCTTCTTCTGCTATTTTAGCTGCAGTGGCAGTCATAAAGGTTTCATAATGACATTTTTTAACATCCTGATCTTTGTAGTGCACTCAGAATTGAAAGTGTAAGAACTTTAGGACAACATACTGTACATCCAACCTTTTACAAACACCGTGTGCTTCCTGGTGAATTCGCTCAGGATCTGTGACCATCCTCGTATCATCAACAAACATCCTGTCATCTTAAAGTTTAAACCAATTTGAATATTCACAGGAATACACTTAGGTTCCTGTGGATTGCAGTTTTTACTTCGTGGCAGCCCAAAGGTTGTTCCTCTGCAAGGAGACGGTCCCTGCACGTGACATGCTTGTAGAAGGGCCACAGATCCACTCCCCCACAGTCCGTCAGAAAGTAACGCTCAAACTCTTTTGAAAGCAAATAGTGGTACTCATGCACCAGCTGGAACAAGGTTGGTGGAAGAAACTCATTTTCTTCCAAACTCTTCTGTTAATGTTGGAAACATGTCAAATATCCCTCGGTCCACTCATTGTCCCCCCAGCCTCATTTTGGCCTTGAATGTCAGTTTAATTTTTGAACATTACTGCACATCACTTTTCTGCTTGTTTAGTCTCTCCTTTATACTGACTGTGTGCGTGCGTGTGTGCGTGCGTGTGTGCATGCGTGCGTGTGTGTGTGTTGGGGCGGGTCTGTGCGTGCATGGTGAAGGGGAGTGTGTCAGTAATTTTGGGGATTAGACTCCAATCTGTTTCTGTCCACGGGGGCTGATGAGAAGTCCCAGTTGCCGGGTTAAAAAACAATGATTGCTCAAGAAGATAAAATGACATGTTGTCTGAATCCTCCCACTGACAGTGTCCTCACAAAACCCACCCTCTCCCTGCCTGTCATTAAGCTGACTTTATAGAGATTAACAGGAGTAAAGCAGACTATTTCCCGTTGCGATCTCACGGTAAACGTTATTCACTCATTTATACTGTGTGCCATTATTGCTTTGCAACATAATAAACAAGGAAACTGAGATGGTAGAAGCTGCACAGGCCAGATAGGTGACACATAGCCTTAAATATCCACGTCTGAGAGAATGATCGTACTTTAAAGTTTGTGTGATAATCATCACCAACAACTGTCATCATAATAATTTTCATCATTATTCCAGCCAACACTGGGATAACCATCCGCACCAGCAGTCCAGTGATTATCCTAACTGCAGTCATCATCATCTTCATCATCTCTCCCACTTCCTCTTTCTTCACCCCCTCCCCCCCACGCTGTTCCCATTCCCAACCCACAAATCCCTTTATTAAATCAAATCCCGCAGCTCGTGGAAGCTCCAGTGCAACCGTGGAGTGACTAAAACCCCAAAGGTCAAAAAAAAAAAACAAAAAAAAACAACTGTCCATTCCCGTTCACTGCCTGTCTGATTGTGTGTGTGTGTGTGTGTGTGTGTGTGTGTGTGTGTGTGTGTGTGTGTGTGTGTGTGCGCGCGCGTGTGTAGCTGCACACAATCCATCTGAATTTCCCATGGCACCTGCATACTACTTAACCAGAGGGAAATGCGTGCTTTTATGCTAGTGCAGGAAGAGGTTACAAGCTGCGGCCTATAACGGATTAAAGCTGCATGGTGCAGTGGTTAAAGAAATGAGAGGTACACAATCCTCTGCCACTGAGACCCCATATGCCTTACAGCCATTCTGACTGTTGTGTGTATGCCATGAGGGTCTGTTAACATAATTTTTTTAAGGTGTCCATTCCTCTTTCACCATCCAACCATACTATTTTTATACACTCTCCTTCCCTGTTTGTTTTTGAACCCTTTTTTTAATCCCTCAGGTCTTCTTTCCTCCACTCGCCCTTCCTTCCCTTCTTTCCTTTCCTTTTCGTGTTTATTTCTTCTCTCACTTTTCTTTTCATCTTTTTTTTTTTCCTTCAGCTCTATGGCCCCAGGGTGGTGATGCTAGTGGAGGGGAGCGTCTTATTACTCTGTCTTAGACACTAACACACACTCACACACATGTGCACGCTGTCCTGAGGCCCGAAAGCTGGTTGTCTTTGATTGAGACTAATGGTGAAATTACACAGACTGCTGTTCTAAACAATAGTCTTCACTCACACTTATCTGGGTCGATGGTACGAAAATGGGAAGCTGGTGGAGTGGGGGTGATGGAGTTTGCTGGAGGATATTGGGGGGGGGGGGGTGCAGAACACACACACACACCCCTCCAGCTGTGGAGCATTGCAAGCCTTTCTGGAGGTCATGTGTTTTTATTCAGTGTGAGGTTTATTCAACAGTCTGATATAAAAAAGAAATCTATTAGTATTGTCATCTCACACAAAATGTCCTGTCTTCCAAGGGTGGTTTCACATCTAACCTATTTCGTCCAAACGTTCAGACTTTGCAGTTTGATCTGGACTGAACTATTAGGTGTGAAACCTCCCCCAAACTCACAGGTGAAATTTAGTTCAACAAAAGGAGGTGTTCTTTGTCCGGTTCAAACTGAACCTTGGTGCAGTTTTCTTTAGAGTGAGAAAGGAATTTTCAGAAAGGTTTGGAGTTTTGAACCAAACACAGGAAGTTATGGCAACCAAAAGGATGAAAAACTGAGCCATAGTAACACTCATAGAGAGGAAGAGAGGCTAAATGAAATATTACCCGTTAGTTGTAATATTTTATTTTAAATAATTTGCATAAAATGCATAAACTTACCAGTTATTTTCCGAGAGGTTACTGATCTGTCCAAAGCTGCAGAAAACTCATTCAAGTGTGAGTAGCATGCTTACAAACCACCACAGTGTGCTAGGACGTATGTAGGTGTATCCTATAAAGCTGGATAAGGAGCAGTGTGAAACCAAACCTAACGGGCTTAATGTAGAAAAAAAAAAAATCATTAACCTTGGCCTGGACTTTGATGCATATTTTCAGGTGGGAAAACAGCCTAACACTCACCTAGTCTACCTAATTGGAACTGCTTTTGCTCCAGCACTTTGGGTATCTTGAAAGGCGCTATAGAAGTACAATCCATTATTATTATTAGTCATGTGTGTCGTGAATCCGGGTTTGGAGGCCAAACCCAGTTCTGACTCGTTATTATGATTTGTCCTAGTTTTCCCTCTGACAGCTCTGGCACGCCCTCTCCTCCTGTCAAGCTCCGTCAGCTGCACTGTCACCGGTGCTCACACACACACACACACACACACACACATATACACACACACACACACACACACATACACGCGCTCCATTCACTCTCATTCACATGCGCTCTCACACACCTGTTCCCAGTCAGTTCTGCCCACGCATTCACACCAGCAATCTCTTTCCTCTTTAGCGTTTGGAGTATTTGTTTGCCACCGTTGAGGAAGGAGATTGTTGGGACATTCCCCTTCATACGTGGCAGCATTTCCCTCTACGTATGGTCATTCACTCCCAGCGTTCTACCCAGCCTGACATTGCAAGATGATCCATACCTTGGTGTTTCGGCTGGTCCGCTTCTCTGCCTCTGCCTCCAGGCTGCACGGCTCACCCCAAATTAACTCCAGACCTGTAAGTGTTCTTAGCCTTTCTCCCGTGCTAGCAGGCCTGCAGCATTAGGCTGCTCACCTTTCCTGTTTCATGCTTTACGCAGCCCTGTAGCACCAGGCTTCATATTCACCAGGCTGTTGAGTGTTCGGCAGGCGCCCTGTGTCCTTGGTGGCCAATTCGGTCATTACATCTCCCCATGTACTGTGTGGTAGACTGAACTGTATGTGGTATTAGTTGGATCTGTTATGTTGGTGAACTTTAATAAACACAGCACTCTCTTCTGCGATTGGGTTTTTCATTCTCTCCCTCGTGTGCCGTGTAATGGTGCACAGGGGTTCATGGCAGAATGTCCCGACCGTAAAAAAACCCCCAGTGGAGTAGAGTTGTGGTTTTTTTTCACTTCTCCTTTCCTCCTCATATGTGGACATAATGACTTGGACAGATGAGGAGCAGGAAGCCCAGGATTTACTGGAGGAGGCAGGCTTCGCCTTTCAGTAGTCTTGGTCTCCCGAGGAGCGGGAGTGGGCATGACTCGTTGCAGAGGACTTCGAGCAGCGCTACCCTCACCTCCGGGAAATCCATTGGGTAAACACCATCCTCTCCGTCATCCTTCCCGTTCCTGACGCAGAGCTGGAGGATGTCTCTCCACAATCAGAGCCGGCCCCTCGCTAGAAGAAATGCTCCCGCCGGAGGAAGACTTCCTCCCTCCTCGGATCCCCTTCATCTCCTGGGCCAGCATACACCTAGCCTGCGGACGAGAAGACAGAGGTGGAGTTAGACAGGGAGCAGCATTCATTATGTCTACTGGAGGGGGCTCTCTCCTGGACGCAGAGGCCCCGTCCCTCTTCGACAGCTCGTCAGGTTTGGGACACCGCGAGGAAGGTGATGGAGCGAGACAGCCTCTGGGATCATCCGGAGGCGATGGAGATCCTCCGGGATATCTTCGCTGCGCCATGTGAGAAATCGGCTGAGGATCTCCCGATGCTCGAGCTCCTCGTGGCCACTTGGTCGGTGGTGCGGACCGGCCTCGGTGCATCCTTGCGCGGCGGGGTCGTGTCCCCCCGGGGCCCTGGCGGTGCCGTGGGGCAGGTGCCTGCATCCTCCCCATCTTCTGGGGCCTGCGGGTGTGGGTGTGTGTGTGTGTACGTGTGTACATGTATGAGAGTGGGTGTGAGTAGGGGCATGTGTGTGAACAGCTGCGGAAGTGGGTGCGTGAGTGTGTGTGTTGTGTGTGGGCATGCGGGGCTGTGTGTGGGTGTAGGTGGGCATGTGTGATGGTGAGTGTGTGTATGTGTGCACATGAGGGTGGGTGGGGGTGTGTGTGTGTACGGGTGCGGTTACCTGTGGGTGGATGTGTGGGGGTGGAGGATGTGTGTATGGGTAGGAGAACTTGGTTGGGTGGCGAGGATGGGGCAAGCCATCTAGTGGCATGGGGGTTGGCGATTTGCGGCCTGCTTGTCCCAGCCGCCCTGTTGTTGTGTCGCGGGGTGGGGCACTTTGTCGCATTGCCCCTGGTGTCATTGGCGGCAGGTGTGTGTGGGTGGTCAGGGGTGGTTGGGGGGCCGTTGGCACGGGTTGGTAGCTGTGTTGCTTTAGGCTGCTCTTGGGTGGCTGTGGCTGCGGGGCGGCCTGCTGCTGTCAGTGTGCATCTGGGGTGGGTGGTTGGTGGACTTGCATAGACACTCGGAGGTGTCACTTGGAAAGTGGGGCGCCGTGTGGGTCTGGCCCATTGTTCACTATTGTGACTGTTGTTTTTGTGCATGTTTGTATGTGCAAGATGAATGGGAATGGGTGTGACTGCTCCATCATGTTTATGGTGCTGGGAGCACCAGGGTGCAATGCTGGTGGGTCCTTGGCTGCTTGGCCTGGTGGCCCTCGCCCTGGATTGGGATTTTGGTGCAGTGGGTGGCCCGATGAACCAGTTTGCGAGCTGGCTTTTGGGTGGGTGGGTGGGGTCGCTTTTGGACCGCCTCCCTTCCAGTCTTATCCCCCCCCCCCCGGCCCCCTGATTCTGGTTGGAATATACATCTTCTTGGATACATTTAGGGCTTTGGGGCAGGGGTGTGCCGCACTGTATTGGTGAAGGGGATACCTCTGTTGCGCGGTGGGGCTGCCCTCACCTTAATTTTAATTGCATATTAGACACTGAGGGCTTGGGGGGATCGGGGCCCCTCTGCCTATCGCAGTGGCTAGTGGTGTTCCAACCACCATCCCCCCAATTTTAACTGCACTATGGTAGTACACACATTTACACACAATCACATTATATAACCGACACACACCTACCATGTTTTGTGAAAGGGGGAGGGGGTGGGGGAAGACCCCCACCCCTGTTGCCCTCCTCCTGCTGGGGGCTTGGGCGCCTGACAGAGGGCCTGGGACCCGTCATGTTGTCAAAATCCCTGGGTGCTGCTGAATGTATAGATACAACCAAGGGAGTGAGAGAGGGACTGAATAAGAGAGTAAGCGAGAGTGAGGGAATGATGAATGGAAGTGGTGATGGGGTGATGGAGGTTGTGAGTGGGAGTGAGATTGAATGGGTACAGGAGTGAAAGAGAATGGGTGGGTTCGGGAGTGTGAGAGTGGGTGAGTGAGAGTGAGGGAATGCATGTGGGTGTGTATGAGAGCATGATGGTGTGAAGGTGTGGGGATGGGTGTGTCTGCGAGACGGGAGGTGCTGGATTGAGGGGGGTAGTGACTCTCGACTATGTGGGCTCCTCTGGGCGGAGGGGACTTCTTTGGGCATGAGGGTCCCCAGGGTGTGCAGCGGTGGCGCTGGGGGACCCGCTGTGTGGGGACCTGGGGGGGCTTGCGCCGGGTGGTGGGGTCGCTGGCCTCCTGGCACCTGGGGCCCGGGGACTGGCGTTGGCCCAACTGGGGGGGTGGGGGGTTGGCGGGCCTCGGGGTGTGGGCCTGCCACGCCGGCGGCCTGGCAGCCTGGCCTTCCTTGATCATCCCTCTGGGGGCAGATGCCTGGCTTTCCTGGGGCTTGCTGACCTCAGGCATTTGTACCCTGTGGGGGTTGACGGCGCTGCCTTGCATGCTGGTGTTCCTGGGGGGAGAGCTGCTGCAACCTGCCCCCCTCTTCATATGTTTCCTGACAAACCACTCACATGCACACACTTATTTTGCGCACACTCTCATATATAAGCACAAAGATGCACGTGCACAAATGTCTCTCCTTTAACAGGTGCGGAAACCAGAGTCGTATTGAGGCATCTTCCGGGGAAGAGGCAGTTTGTCTTCTGTTTGCTTTAGTTGTTGGTTTGTTTTTCCTTTTGTCTGTTCCCCTCCCTTTTCTTTCCCCATCCACACATTTTCTTTCCCTATTCCCCATCTTGTCGGGTCCTCCATGGGTAAAATAATTTAAATAAAGTATTAAAAGTTATTACAGTTATTACAACTATGTTATTACAACTATGTAGTTATTACAACTAGGTTATTACAACTATGTACTGTATATTCAACAATATACAGTACATAGTTGGGTACTGTATAAAGCTCCTTTTGGCAAAGTAAATCTGTTTTGGCACAATAAGGGTAACAGATCTCTGTTCTGCTTACCTAGCTGCCTGACAGGACAACAAAAAAGCTGCATAAATATAATTGAATGGAAATTCACTATCTACTCCATCTGAGTCCCATCTGCTTAATTCAAAATAAAATTCACCTCTGATATCTCTCATGTGGATGTCAGGGAGCCAAAAGAAAATTTTTGCAGCAATGTACGGCCTTGGAGTTAAAAGTTGAATGTGAAAAGTAGCTTTCATGCCCTTTTAAAGTACCTCACAGGCTGGCAAGGATCCATATTGCTGAATTGCCGGTCCCCCGGTGGGCAGAGTTCAACCTCACATGCTCACGTAGGGATCCTCTGACTCGTCAGTAAGTCCTCACTCAAGAATAAAGGTGGCTTGCTCTTTGCACTCAGGAGCTCTGAGCCCCCCTGGTCCCTGTCAGAGGATATGAGGTTTGCAGAATCAGTGATATTTTTTGAATGACCTTTAAAATCCTTCTTTTTAAAAAAATGACACTTTTAGTTGTTGAAATACCCAAAAGCAAATCAAAGAAATGTAATGCACAGTGTAATATGAAGTAAGACTATTTGCACAGAACTGTTCAAATATAGTCTGCCTCTTCTGTTTTGTGATGTTCTGGCATGGCAAAACCAGTGCAAATAAATTTTGGCTTCTTAAAGAATAAATAACATTTTTCAAGTAAGTTTTAGAATGGTTGCCGTTTCTTCTCTTGTCCTTGCATGCTACAGTCCTCCTGTTCACAAAGGCTGTAGAAAATCTGCATTTTGTTCTGAGCTTTTGCTACAAAGAATTTTCAGCTAATGACATAAGCAGGATTTATGATTCTGCAGAGTTATGGTTGTGTAGGTTTCTGGCTATGTAGAGAAAGGGATCCTCCTATGCAAACTACACAGTTCCCACACAAATATGCCATTCTCAGAAAAAAAACCCAAAAAACCCCCAGCAAATTGCCTCATGGCACTGATCCTTTGCTTACTTGAAATGCTGTTTTGTTGACATGGTGATATTAAAGCAAAAATTGGCCAAGCAAAACAATTATACTGGCTTAACAGTTGGATTTAGTACCTTTGAACTCAGTTATTTTCATATTTTGACTGCATTTCTTGTGGCAGGTGCTCAGCAAATGGACTAATGACACCTCAAACATAAACATGAGCAGACCCACTATGACACATAATTTTTAAAAATCCCTCCCAGGTGACAGAAAATGACAAAGTTCTATGTGGCAGCAACACAGAGTTGACGGGGTATCAGGTTTAGAGCTTTGGAAGAAGCTGATTTCTTTCATTATTGTAATAGAATTGTAACCCTTCTAAAACAAATCACAAACTGCATTACAAATATGCCACTCTTCAGTTCTTATTTATACACACATGGATGGGGCTTATTGAGAGTAGAAAACTTGTATGAAGCAGTTTAGTGCATGAGTATAAAAGTTGTTAAATAATGAAAAAAGGAGGGGAATTGGTTCATCTCTGGCGGTACGACATGACATAATTATGAAAGCCATAGTTTAAACAAGCATCTATTTAACCTTTTTTTTAATTTAAGTAAGCATTTGGTCTTTGTGTGAGGGGATTGTGCATAAATCTAGAGAAACCTAAGTATTTCTGACAGAGTTGAATTGTACTTGTGGGGGTGGTAAAATATGCTTTAGCTCACGTGTCACGTGTGCACATGCATGCACTTTGATTCATAGAAGAACACTTGTGCTTTCTTAAACTAAGTATCACATGTTAGTGATGAAATCTTTGCAACATTCGATATTGGAGCAATAATGAGTTGATTCTGTAGTGGATTTCTCATCACATGGAGGAGCCTTATCATCTTAAAATTTGCCTTGCAAAAGTAGTTTTGTTCGGATCCCCAACCTCTGTGACCTCTGCACAGCACTGCATGAACCGCTGTCTTTCTGGTTCGTAGTGCATGTGTATTTAGTAATAAAATGATGATAATTAGTGGTGTAGAGTTTAATGAATCCCAAAGGAACATGTTTTCAGGAAGAAAAACAAAAGATCAAAGCCTTCATACAAGAAGGACCTGGTTATCCCAGTTCATACAGGAGAGGAGACAATGTAGCCCAATGAGCTATAACTTTTAACGAGTGAAGGGAAGATGGAACTTTGCTGTATTGAACTGAAGGAAGGCCCACACATGCTCAAGCCAAATAAATAAATATTGCACTATTGAAACATTCACACCTTGAAAAGAAACATCCATGAAAAGATACATACGCACAGAATGATGCTGTCCTGAGGGTCGTCATACTATGACTAAGCTGCCCAGCCTTTACTTTCAATCAACAGGTACAAAAAGGTACAACTTGCCACTTTTCACACTCCCACCCATCATAACATTTTTCTTGGACAGTTTTTCTTTGACATCGCAAATGGCTTAGATCATCCTACATGATTATGTGTACGCAAAATGAATGTACATTTTTTTAAAAGAAGTCATTCACAATCACCTTTGCATTTGACTCATTTTTAGCTCATTTAGCAAAATTCTCCCAGAGCGAAGGGGGAGTTTGACCAGTAAGTGTGGGTGCTACAAAAATTTAGAAGTGATTAGAAAGTGGTCCATCACAATGTCAACTTTGGAAGACTTAGCAAGGGCTATGCAGCTGTGTGACAGGGCTGTAGTGTACCCCAGCTCCAATGTTGCATCAGGAATGCTGTCTGTCTGTCTTTCCACATCCATCCAGCCATCAGTCATCAACCATTTATTTGGGGGTCCTGGTCACGGTGACAGTGGTGATTCCAGCTATTGCCTAGTTGGCTCATTTGGCCAGAGTCTGTCCTGGTTTTATGAGCAGAAACCTCAGCCTGATCCAAGGTGAGGCCTTGGTGACCCCATACCAGAAGGGTTACAGTGAATCCTAGTGTGACTTTTCATGGGGATCCACTGGACTGCTCTTGGTCTGGTCTTTCATCCAGGACCTTCCAAGGCAACATACAGTACATACGGACAAGGGATAATGTGATAAGGACATGTACTTACATAGGGCTTTTCTAGTCTCAAAGACCATTCAAAGTGCTTCACTAGTACTAACCTTCTATTCTAAGGGCCTGTATGGGACAGATACCTAGGGACAATTTACAGTACATCCGGAAAGTATTCACAGTGCTTCACTTTTTCCACATTTTGTTATGTTACAGCCTTACTCCAAAATTGATTAAATTCATTTTTTTCCTCAAAATTTTACGCACAATACCCCATAATGACAACATGGAAAAAATTTTTTTTTTGAGATTTTGCAAATTTATTAAAAATAAAAGATTAAGAAATCATGTGTACGTACAGTGAGGCAAAAAAGTATTTAGTCAGCCACCGATTGCGCACGTTCTCCCACTTAAAAGATGAGAGAGGTCTCCAATTTTCATCATAGGTATACCTCAAATATGAGAGACAAAATGAGAAAAAAAAAATCCAGAAAATCACATTGTCTGATTTTTAAAGAATTTATTTGCAAATTATGGTGGAAAATAAGTATTTGGTCACCTACAAACAAGCAAGATTTCTGGCTCTCACAGACCTGTAACTTCTTCTTTAAGAGGCTCCTCTGTCCTCCACTTGTTACCTGTATTAATGGCAACTGTTTGAACTCGTTATCAGTATAAAAGACACCTGTCCACAACCTCAAACAGTCAGACTCCAAACTCCACTATGGCCAAGACCAAAGAGCTGTCAAAGGACACCAGAAACAAAATTGTAGACCTGCACCAGGCTGGGAAGACTGAATCTGCAATAGGTAAGCAGCTTGGTGTGAAGAAATCAACTGTGGGAGCAATTATTAGAAAATGGAAGACATACAAGACCACTGATAATCTCCCTCGATCTGGGGCTCCACGCAAGATCTCACCCCGTGGGGTCAAAGTGATCACGAGAACGGTGAGCAAAAATCCAAGAACCACACGGGGGGACCTAGTGAATGACCTGCAGAGAGCTGGGACCAAAGTAACAAAGGCTACCATCAGTAACACACTACGCCGCCAGGGACTCAAATCCTGCAGTGCCAGACGATTAAGCCAGTACATGTCCAGGCCCGTCTAAAGTTTGCTAGAGAGCATTTGGATGATCCAGAAGAGGATTGGGAGAATGTCATATGGTCAGATGAAACCAAAAGAGAACTTTTTGGTAAAAACTCAACTTGTCATGTTTGGAGGAGAAAGAATGCTGAGTTGCATCCAAAGAACACCATACCTACTGTGAATCATGGGGGTGGAAACATCATGCTTTGGGGCTGTTTTTCTGCAAAGGGACCAGGATGATTGATCCGTGTAAAGGAAAGAATGAATGGAGCTGTGGCGTGACCCCCACAACAGACTGAGACAGACACAGCGCTCGACTAGAGCAATTAACGTAACAGTGAAATGTGTGTATTGATGTCTACAGGCAGCCTCACTTCTTCTGGCTTTTTCCGGTTTTGTACTGTGATGTTAATGCGCCATTCATGCATTGTGTTCATGCATCCTGTTCTTACTGTGTCTCTCAGATGCAAATGTCTCATGCCTGTCTGCAGTCTCTTTG
Organism: Pholidichthys leucotaenia; assembly: GCA_020510985.1. Classification (NCBI taxonomy): domain Eukaryota; kingdom Metazoa; phylum Chordata; class Actinopteri; order Cichliformes; family Pholidichthyidae; genus Pholidichthys; species Pholidichthys leucotaenia. Next base: position 386,444,593 of record CM035837.1, on the reverse strand, counting down.
ATCATACCAACTGCTGTGAATGCTCTTTGATGTATTGTCTGTTGTTGGGTATATATGCTGCGCCATTCTGTAAATCTGTCTCTCTCTCACTTCAACTGCTGCTGGACACACACACTGTGTGTCTCCTCTCTGAGAGCCTGAGGAATCCCGCTCCAGCCTGCTCAGACTATGGGCCGGAGCGGAGTTCCTGTGACGGCGGTGTGATTTAATAAACTCTACTTAAAACCTCTCATCGCCGCCTTTATTTTATCATCCGCCGCAGGAGCCATGTATTGTGAGATTTTGAGTGAAAACCTTTTTCCATCAGCAAGGGCATTGAAGATGAAACATGGCTGGGTCTTTCAGCATGACAATGATCCCAAACACACCACCTGGGCAATGAAGGAGTGGCTTCGTAAGAAGCACTTCAAGGTCCTGGAGTGGCCTAGCCAGTCTCCAGATCTCAACCCCATAGAAAATCTTTGGAGGGAGTTGAAAGTCTGTGTTGCCCAGCAACAGCCCCAAAACATCATTACTCTAGAGGAGATCTGCATGGAGGAATGGGCCAAAATACCAGCAACAGTGTGTGAAAACCTTGTGAAGACTTACAGAAAACGTTTGACCTCTGTCACTGCCAACAAAGGGTATATAACAAAGTATTGAGATGAACTTTTGTTATTGACCAAATACTTATTTTCCACCATAATTTGCAAATAAATTCTTTAAAAATCAGACAATGTGATTTTCTGGATTTTTTTTTCTCATTTTGTCTCTCATAGTTGAGGTATACCTATGATGAAAATTGGAGACCTCTCTCATCTTTTAAGTGGGAGAACTTGCACAATTGGGGGCTGACTAAATACTTTTTTGCCCCACTGTAAATATTCACATCCTTTGCTCAATTCTTTGTTGATGCACCTTTGGCAGCAATTACAGCCTCAAGTCTTTTTGAATATGATGCCTTAAGCTTGTCACACCTGTCTTTGGGCAGTTTCGCCCATTCCTCTTTGCAGCACCTCTCAAGATCCATCAGGTTGGATGGGAAGCATCACTGCACAGCCATTTTCAGATCTCTCCAGAGATGTTCAAATGGATTCAAGACTGGGCTCTGGCTGGGCCACTCAAGGACATTCACAAAGTTGTCCTGAAGCCACTCCTTTGATATCTTGGCTGTGTGCTTAGGATTGTTGTCCTGCTGAAAGATGAGCCATCGCCCCAGTCTGAGGTCAAGAGCGCTCTGAAGCAGGTTTTCATCCAGGATGTCTCTGTACATTGCTGGATTCATCTTTCCCTCTATCCTGACTAGTCTCCCAGTTCCTGCCACTAAAAAACATCCCCACAGCATGATGCTGCCACTACCAGGCTTCACTGTAGGGATGGTATTGGCCTGGCGATGAGCAGTGCTTGATTTCCTCCAAACATGATGCCTGGCACTCACGCCAAAGAGTTCAATCTTTGTCTCATCAGACCAGAAAATTTTGTTTCTCATGTTCTGAGAGTCCTTCAGGTGTCTTTTGGCAAACTCCAAGTGGGCTGCCATGTGCCTTTTACTAAGGAGTGGCTTCCATCTGGCCACTCTACGATACAGGCCTGATTGGTGGATTGCTGCAGAGATGGTTGTCCTTCTGGTAGGCTCTCCTCTCTTCACAGAGGAACACTGGAGTTCTGAGAGAGTGACCATCGGGTTCTTGGTCACCTCCCTGATTAAGGCCCTTCTCCCCCGATTACTCAGTTTAGACAGCCGGCCAGCTCTAAGAAGAGTCCTAGTGGTTTTGAGCCTCTTCCATTTACGGATGATGGAGGCCACTGTGCTCATTGTGACCTTCAAAGCAGCAGAAATTTTTCTGTACCCTTCCCCAAATTTGTGTCTCGAGACAATCCTGTCTCGGAAGTCTACACACAATTCTTTTGACTTCATGCTTGGTTTGTGCTCTGTCAACTGTGGAACCTTATATAGACAGGTGTGTGCCTTTCCAAATCATGTCCAATCAACTGAATTTACCACAGGTGGACTCCAATTAAGCTGTAGAAACATCTCAAGGATGATCAGTGGAAACAGGATGCACCTGAGCTCAATTTTGAGCTTCATGGCAAAAGCTGTGAATACTTACGTACATGTGATTTCTTAATCTTTTATTTTTAATAAATTTGAAAAAATCTAAAAAAAAAAAATCACATTGTCATTATGGGGTGTTGTGTGTAGAATTTTGAGGGAAAAAATGAATTAATCCATTTTAGAAGAAGGCTGTAACATAACAAAATGTGGAAAAAGTGAAGCGCTGTGAATACTTTCCGAATGTACTGTAGAATGACCAATTATCCTAACATGCATGTCTTTGGATTGTGGGAGGAAACTGGCGCTCCCGGAGTAAGCCCATGCAGCACAGGGCAAACATGCAAACTCCACACAGACACGTTCCAACCTTTGCCAGCCTGGGGATTCGAACCTGGAACCTTCTACAGTCATATGAAAAAATAGGACACCCCATTAAATATTCAGTTCTTTATTAAGAAATGTTCACATATCTATGTCTAACCTTGTTGTTGTTTTTATTTGCATTTTTTTTTACATTTATTTTAGCCATTTTAAGTGCGAATGAATGTGGGATGGCCTAATTTATTCCTCACTGTTTGTTTAGAATTACATTTTGCAGAAAATTTGAAAAAAGTCTTTAATTCATTTTTAATTGTTTAGTTGTATTACATGAATACCCCAGTATTTTTAACACTTATATTAAATATCCATATGTCTAAAAAAGCACACACACAGGCTTATAGAGAGTGTCCAAATTTTTTCACATGACTGTAGCTGTTAGGCAACAGTGCTAACCACTGTACCACCGTGCTGCCAACATAGCAACATAGCTCCTGAGATCATTAAGGCATGAGGACCACTCCACCACAATTGGATGCCAATCCATAGAATCCATCTGTCCACATTTCATGGAAATTGCTACCCCTCCTAGGCAATTGCCCCAGTGCTCCCCAAACTTGCTCATCATGATCGCCTTCTGGGTCTGCATCTAGGTTGTACTCAAGGTCAAGTTCAGGGTCAAAGGAACGGAGTATGTGCTATTTCACTTTTCAGTATTCCTAAGATATATGCATATGCATAGAGAGAAAAACATTCTCTTTGACCTCGAGATGACTTCATCTGGTCAGAATGAGCTACTCTGTCATTCAGGCTGCTTTAAAAAGGAAACTTGTCCTTCAGCAAATTAACTGTAACTCAAAACTTGATCCCCATTTTGTCATAAAAACTACCTTCCAGGCAGTTGAGAGTGAATGTAAGGATGGACCCAGATGCAGGCAGGATATTGTGCAAATAATTATTTATTTGCAAAACACTGGAGTAAACCAAAAACGCAGTACGAGGGCTGGGAAAATAACTCTGGATACACACGTACTAAACTCATGGAGGACACAGAGAGACACAGGACTGACAGTGGGGGAAAACGACGATGACGCATCAAGAAGCACAATTACAGACTAACATACAGTAAATAGGAAAACAAACCAATTGCTGACGCAAGACAGCTCTGAGCAATCAAGGGCTAAACAGGAGCACACATGAGGAAAGTGGTTAGAGGTACCAAAAACTTGAGGAGCTGGGAACAATAGGTAAACGATTACACACACAGACCCAAGACCAAAACGGGATGGACACAGGACAAAAACCATGGCAGGGGAGATACAAAGACCACAATAATGACAGAAGGACTGACAAGGGATGACACAACATACCAGGGGAAGACGAAGGACAATCACAAGGGACACAGAGGGCAAATACTGCAAGTAATGACAAGGAAAACACAAGAACAATGGGATAAACTAAGGCTACGTTCACACTACAGGTCTTAATGCTCAATTCAAATTTTTGCCGAGATCTGATTTTTTGTGTGGGGGTTCACATTATAATTTAAATGCTACCCCCATCAGACTCCAATGTGAATGGTCTATAGCTATGAAGTGGCCCACATGCACGAAAGAAAATGTAACGCCAGACACAGCGTTGTGTTTACAGAAGTAAATATGAGCCCCGAAAGATTGAGGGGGACAGAACTTCTTCACCATGATGCAGTGCAGCAAAATAAAATGTTAAAATCATTCAGAAATGATTATGCACAAAATAAATATGAGACCAGCGTCATTCTTTAGATACCAGATGATCGCTGTGATCAGCTCTGCTTTAACAGAACTGACTGATTAAACAACTCTCTTGAAAATGAGACCCCATGTCTCAGTGGGATTACCTGTATAAATAAGGTTAATAAATAAACAGCGCAGCTAGTACCAGCAGCGTAACACCGGTCCTGCACAGGAAGAAGAAGCCGCCACAAACTCCCCTCTCCTGGACTGTGTGACTTCATATCCCCCTATCTGGCCAGTCCGCTCCACAGTCATGTTGGTATTAACTTTACATTTTAGATATAACAGCATCCAGGACTCACTTTGTGCTGTTTCCAGGGAAAAAGGAATTTGCAGCATCCAGTAAATGTGCCGTTACTGTGTGCCTGTAATGTCTGACGGTTTCAGCCCAGAACCATCCCCCCACCCCCACCCCCGGAAATTTTGAAGTTGTTGTGCAGTCGGAGCTGAAAAAATTAGGATCCAGTGATAAAGGGAAGAAGAAGATTGATTAAAAAGAGAGCACAAATCAACTGTGTGCCCTCCATAGAGGTAAATGATTAGGTAAACGATTAGTGATAAACCCTGCAATCCTATATTCAGACAGTGAGAGATGAATACCCATAGTTGCATTTCAGTGCATTAGTGTTGGTGCAGGTAGTGACAGATATGATTGCACATGATCAGTACTGCAGTGACATACAGACAGTAGCAGATATGGAATTTGTGCAAATGTTTGCGGTTAAAGTGCAGAGACATACAGCAGCAAAAGTACAACAGAACAACATTCTTATTGTTGGTGTGCCAGTCTTTCTGTGCCAACATCTGAGGTAGTTATTGTGCAGGTGTTACCATCTGGAAGGGACGGGGGGTGAACAGAGTTCAGGGTCCTAATGGCCTGATGACCAAAGCTGTTCAGCAGTCTTGTGGCGTGGGCCCGGAGGCTACAGGTACCTTTTCCCCTAGGGCAGGGGGTTGAAGAGGGAGTATAGGGGATGGGAGGTGTCGCCTGTGATGTTGATGGTTCGTGGGTGAGGCGGGTGGGGTAGATGTCCGGGGGGGACGGGGGGGGCAGGAGGGCACCGATGATCTTGCTGGCTGCATCCACTATGCGTTGTAGTGTCTTCCGGCAGGCGGCAGTGCAGCTTCCATACCACACCATGATGCAGTTGGTGAGGACGCTCTCAATGGTGCCCTGGCAGAAAGATCGCATGATGTGGGGTGGGACTAATGCTTTCCTCAATCTGTGGAGGAAATGGAGGCGTGTTTGGGCCTTCTTGGCCAGTGATGTGGTGTTGTTGGTCCAAGTGAGGTCCTCAGAGATGTGCACCCCCAGGAACTTGGTGCTGCTCATTCTCTCTACAGCTGCACCATCGATGAGCAGAGGGGGGTGTTGTGTGTGACCCCTCCTGAAGTTGACCACAATCTCCTTGCTTTTTCCCACGTTCAGGAAGAGGTTATTGTCTTTACACCACTGGACCAGTTGACTCACTTCGTTTTTGTAGTTGAGCTCATCGTTGTTGGTGATGAAGCCCATCACCGTCATGTCATCCACAAACTTGTCGATGCAGTTGGTGTTGTAGGCTGGCACGCAGTCATGAGTCAGCAGGGTGAAGAGCAGCAGGCTGAGCACGCACCCTTGTGGGGCCCCTGTGCACAGTGTGATGGTCTGGGAGGTGTTGCGGCTGACCCGCACATTCTGTGGCCTCCCTGTGAGAAAGTCCAGCACCCAGTTACAGAGAGAGGTTTTGAGTCCTAAGTGTCTGAGTTTTTGAATCGGGTGCTGGGGGATGATTGTGTTGAATGCTGAGCTGAAGTCCAAGAACAGCATGCGCACGTAAGAGTTTTTTGAATCCAGGTGGGTGAGGGCTGGATGGAGAGCATGACCATGACCATTCAGACTGAGGTCGCTTTGTTAAATATCAGATATGTAGCCGAATTAGGACCACATATGAAAATGGCCTGGGTCTGGTGTGAAAAAAATCAGATGTGTGTTCTTCAGATTGTCATTAAAAAAATCAGATATGGGTCACATGGGTTCAAAAAAATCGGAACTGAGCATTAAGACCTGCATTGTGACCATAGCCTAAAAGTGTGTGCATGGTCCCCAGACCCTACCCAGATCATAACATGACTCTCCCTTTAAGGGGTGGATCCCAGACACCCCAAAGAACACACAAAGCACCAAAACGGTCGGGAGGAGGGGGACAAGGCATGGAGGGAAAACACAAACACAGAAATTCACCAAAAAGAAAAATGTCCATCGGGTGGTTGGCTAAAGTCTCAGGGCCACCACCCTTGAAAGCAAGGCAAACTGGGGGCCAGGGGGCCTCTCAAGGTCCAGACCGATGAGCAGGATGGGTCGGGGGGAGGCGCCCAGAGTCCACGGGTCCCCAGATTAGAGAGCGTGGGGAGTTGGGTGGCCTACCCCAGTCCCTGGGCCATCCGGCCAGGGAGAACAGTTGTTTGGGGGGCAACCAAAGTCTGTAGCCCACCCAGCCGGGGAGTGAGCACTGCCAGGAGGCAATGGCTGGGGACTGCAGAGGTCTGGAGACTGCAACAGGGAGGCTCTAATCTCAGATGACAACATGGGAGCTCTGAGCCCGGGAGATAACAACATATGAGCCTTAAACATTGACGATAACAATTTAGGAGTCTTAAACTCAGGAGGTAACACTTGGGGAGCTTTTAGCTTTGGGTACAGTAACTGAGGGGCTTTTAGCTCTGCAAACAACAACAGGTGAGTGCTGACGTCAACAACCAATGACAGAGGCGCCCCAACCTCTGGAGTAGATGGCAGAGGTGCACCGGCATCCGGAAGAGAAGATGGTGGGGCAGATTGCTCAGACGGTGGTGGAGCACACTGCTCAGATGACCACGGTGGATCAGACTACTCAGACGGCCACGGTGGAGTGGACTGCTCGGATGACCCAGGTGGAGTGGACTGCTTCGATGAACCAGGTGGAGCGGACTGCTCCAATGAACCAGGTGGAGTGAACTGCTCCAACGAACCAAGTGGAGCGGACTGCTCCGATGAACTAGGTGGAGCTGACTGCTCCGACAAATAAGGTGGAGCATTGATCACTGAGAGGGCTAGAGCTAAGGTGTGTACCTCAAGGGCAGCCGGAGCAGGATCATGCACCTCAAAGACTGCTGGAGCTGCTACATGCACCTCGGAGAGGGCTGGAGGTGGGGAGTGCACCTTGGGTATGAGGCAAGACATCTCATTAGGTGGTGAAAAGAAATGACTATGCACTTGCCTACTCCACTGTTCTGCTGCCGTTGCCGGAGATAAGCCAGGCATTGGAGAGACAGATGTGGACACCAGCATTGCAGCTGCCACAGGAATGGAGTTGCAGCTTCTGTGGGAACCGTCATTGTGGGAACCAGCGTTGTGGGAACCAGTGTTACAGCTGCCATGGGAGCCGGCGTTGTGGAAACCAGTGTTACGGCTGTCATGGGAGCTGGAGTACAAGAATGCTTCAGGGCTGGTGGGCTCTGCAGCACTGAAGCCTACACTGAAGAGTGGCAAGGAGGTATGGAGGACGGAGCTGGAATGGTGCGCCAAGAGGAGCAGCATCTCCCGGAATCCTCCCTCCCACCGGGACCACCAAATGCCAAGCAGGATCCCCGGAATTGCTCCCTCTTTGTGGCAGACATCTCTGAAGAAGCTTGTGGTGCAGTGGACTGCTGCTTTGGAGGTGGACTCGGGGCTGGAGCTGGTGAACAGTTAGTTGAGGGGGGTGGCGGAGTCAAGGGATGCTGCGTTGTTGGCGCAGACTCTGACATCTCTGGGCTGCACGGTGGCGCAGTGGTTAGCACCGCGGCAGCACAGTTTACCCTCGGCCGGGGGATCGCGGGGATCGTGGGTTCGATCCCTGCCCCCAGCCAACAGTGATCTGTGTGGAGTTTGCATGTTCTCCCCGTGTTTGCGTGGGTTTACTCCGGGATTTCTCCGGTTTCCTCCCACATGCCAAAAACATGCAGGTTAGGGAGTTAAGGGGCGCTTGCGCACACAGCGACCGGCAGCTGGTGGCTTGTCACCGGACTGCAGAACAAATCTACCTACGGGTACAAAATAAGTTAAAAAAAAAAATCTCTGGAGAGTTCCCCACCAACTCCTGGATGGCCCAGTGGAGGTTGGTGATGAGGGCCCCTAGATTTCCCAGCTCTGGGTAGCTCTGCAGGGTGGGGTACGCTCCCAGTAACCCAACCACGACGTCCAGGAACCCCAAAGCGTCCTCTGGTGTGCAGGAGGTGAGAGCATCCGAGACGTGGCTTTGGATCATCTGGACCGCCCATAGTTCATCTGGGCCTGGACCCCCAGTAACCAACCTCCTGCCTGCTGGGTCCTTGTTTGGTGGTGTCATTCTGTCATAAAAACTTCATTCCAGGCAGTTGAGGGTTGGTGTAAGGATGGACCCAAATGCAGGCAGATATGGTGCAAATAATTATTTATTAACAAAACACTGGAATAAACCAAAAATGCAGCACAAGGGCTGGAAAAATAACTCTGGATACACAGGTACTAAACTCATGGAGGACACGGAGAGACACGGGGCTGACAGTGGGGAAAATGACGATGACGCCACAAGAAGCACAATTACAGACTAACATAAATAGGGAAACAAACTAATTACCGACACAGGACAGCTGTGAACAATCAAGGGCTAAACAGGAGCACACATGAGGAAAGTGGTTAGAGGTACCGAAAACTTGAGGAGCTGGGAACAATAGGTAAACGATTTCACACACAGACCTGGGACCAAAACGGGGATGGACACAGAACAAAAACCATGGGAGGGGAAATACAAAGACCACATTAATGACAGCAGGACTGATAAGGGATGACACAACAGACCAGGGGAACACAAAGGACAATCACAAGGGACACAGAGGGCAAATACTGCAAATAATAACAAGGAAAACACAATAGCAATGGGACAAGCTAAAAGCATGGGCATAGTTCTCAGAGCCTGCCCAGATCATGACACATATTGTGGATTTGGAGTTCAATTTTTTTTTTTATTCAAATTATTATTATAACTGTGAAGACAAAGATAAGATAGAGTGAAAGGAACGGAGCATGTATTTGTGTGTTTTCACCTGGGCTCAGAGCCCCGCACAGCTGTGTGTGAGAGTTACAGTACAGCAGCAGGGGTTGTCATACATCCAATGGATGCTCTCAAACATTTTTAGTATCCTGCAAAGACTCAGTTCCTCTCCCTCTCTTCCTCATAGTCCTTGTTTTGCTGTCATGATTTCACAATCTTCTCTGTGTGTTTACTTACCAGCTGGAGAATACACATACACCACACCACACACACAGGCACACATACACAAATAGAGGCACTGTGTTTTGTATGTTTACTCCCTGCCCTTCTCTCAGAGGGAAAAAGTGCAGACAGGGAAGTGTGCATATGTGTGTGTGTGTGTGTGTGTGTGTGTGGTGGGTGGGCGATAGACAGATGATAAAGAAAGGTGACAGAAAAAGAGAGAGACGTGTCAGGGAAACGAAAGTGCCACAGAGTGTGAAGAAGGCAAGAACAATGATGTGGTTTGTGGCTATGTTTAACTGCTCTCTCTCTCTGTGTGTGTGTGTGTGTGTGTGTGTGTGTGTGTGTGTGTGCTAGGATGCTTTCGTTCCAAAGTAGGCATGGCAGTAAAGTCACTTCAGCTCTTTTGCCTGACACTTTAAATCTATTTTTTTTCACCCAATTGACCATCCATCTCTGTTGAATGATTTGACAAATAGAATGACAGTGACAGTAAAAGCAGGTTTTCATTTATTTACAAAGAGATTAAGGGAGACAAGGCAAACTTCAAACACACAAGGGCTGATGTTGAGAAGGATGAAACACAGGTGAAGTTAATTTGGGTAGTAACGAACAGTGGAAAAACTGGCACAAGATGGGAGCAAATACACAGAGAAAATGACCAAGTGACACTTGAACCAAAGAAATATGCTCCGTCAATAGGACAAAATGGGAACATAAAGAAACAGAAGGAAACGAAGGATAAAAAGAGAAACCAACACTAAGGACTGCAACAGAAACCAACATTACACCGTATTTTGAGTTTTTGGAGAGTTTCTGCTTGTATTTCTTTGCAAGGTGTCAGAATAGCCTCCCACAGCTGCTGTTTTGATGTGAACTGCCTCCCACCCTCATTGATCTTTTGCTTGAAGATGCTCCAGAGGTTCTCAGTAGGGTTGGGGTCAGGGGAGGATGAGGGCCACACTATAAGTTTCTCTCCTTTTTTGCCCATAGCAGCCAATGACACAGAGGTATTCTTTGCAGCATGAGATGGTGCATTGTCATGCATGAAGATAATTTTGCTACAGAAGGCACTGTTCTTCTTTTTGTACCATGGAAGAAAATGGTATGTCAGAAACTCTATATACTTTGCCGAGGTCATTTTCACACCTTCAGGGACCCTAAAGGAGCCTACCAGCTCTCTCTCCATGATTCCGGCCCAAAACATGACTCCACCACCTCCTTGCTGATGTCACAGCCTTGTTGGGACATGGTGGCCATCCACCAACCATCCACTACTCCATCCATCTGGACCATTCAGGGTTGCACGGCACTCATCAGTAAACAAGACCGTTTGAAAACTGGTCTTCATGTATTTCTGGGCCCACTGCAACAGTTTCTGCTTGTGAACATTGGCTAGGGGTGGCTGAATAGTAGGTTTATGCACAACTGCAAGCCTCTGGAGGATCCTACACCCTTGAGGTTCATGGGACTCCAGAGGCATCAGCGGCTTCAAATACCTGTTTGCTGCTTTGCAATGGCATTTTAGCAGCTGCTCTTTTAATCTAATGAATTTGTCTGGCAGAAACCTTCCTCATCATGCCTTTATCTGCACGAACCTGTCTGTGCTCTGAATCAGCCACAAATGTCTTCACAGTACGATGATCATGTTTAAGTTTTCATGAAATATCTAATGTTTTCATACCTTGTCCAAGGCATTGCACTATTGGATGCTTTTCGGCAGCAGAGAGATCCTTTTTCTTTCCCATATTGCTTGAAACCTGTGGCATGCTTAATAATGTGAAACATCCTTCTTAAGTAGTTTTCCTTTAATTGGGCTCACGTGGCAAACTAATTATGACAGGTGTCTGAGCTTGATATCAATGATCCAAAGAGCCCTGAGACACAATACCATCCATGAGTTTAATTGAAAAACAAAAAATTGAATGCCTATGACACTAAAATCCTATTTGCATAATAATTTGAATCACAGTGTATTAACAGAGACCAAGACAAATGTGAAAGAAGAATCAAATGCACCAGCTACAGAAGAGTCAGTGAAGCTGTTGCTGGATCTGCATAATGCTTTAAATATGTATTATGGTGTGTTCACAGTATCAGCTGCATTTTTGATTGTATTTGTATTGCATTTTGATGAGCTCTCTGGGCCACCGTGCAACATGGATCCTAGCCATATCAAATCTAATGGGAGCTGATTCATGTCTTTAATTTGCCGTAATTAAAGTTACATTAATTAAATGGACATGGCTAATTGTAATATGGTCACATTTTTAAATTTTATGCTCAGAAATTTAATCAAGTGACTTTCAATAAGGTCATTAAAAATCTTAAAATTAACTTTATTATACCTGCAGATACCATGCCAAAAAGGGATTTACTCACATTTCCTTCACAACACGGATTTAAAGCTTTATTTAAAGCAGGTGTTACTCTTCAAATCAGTCATTTTTCTTAGTTTCATACAGTGCATCTGGACAGTATTCACAACGCTTCACTTTTTTTGCATTTTATGTTACAGCCTTATTCCACAATGGATTAAATTATTTTTTTCCCTCAAAATTCTACACACAACACCCCATAATGACAATGTGAAATATTTTTTTATTTTTTTTTTAGATTTTTACAAATTTATTAAAAGTAAAAAACTAAGAAATCACATGTACATAAGTATTCACAGCCTTTGCCATGAAGCTCCAAATTGAGCTCAGGTGCATCCTGTTTCCACTGATCATCCTTGAAATGATTCTACAACTTAATTGGAGTCCACCTGTGGTAAATTCAGTTGATTGGACATGATTTGGAAAGGCACACACCTGTCTATATAAGGCCCCACAGTTGGCAGTGCATGTTAGAGCACAAATCAAGCATGAAGCCAAAGGAATTGTGTGTAGACCTCCAAGTCAGGATTGTCTTGAGGCACAAATCTGGGGAAGGGTACAGAAAAATTTCTGCTGCTTTGAAGGTCCCAGTGAGCACAGTGGCCTCCATCATCCGTAAATGGAAGAAGTTCTGAACCACCAGGGGCCTCATGCACAATTGTACTTTCGCACAAAGACATGGCATACGTCCTTTTCAATGGAAAATTTCAGATGTATCAAGAATGAAATGACAATGGAAATACGCACAGCCCCACGCCAACTTCATGGCTGGCGTACGTACGTTTCTACTGTTATTGGTCCATTAGTGACACTTAGAGGTGATGCTGGGAGACTGATAATGATGTGAAAATTATTGTCCACACTAGAGACACATGATGAACAAACATCCAAGTTTGCACAATTAGATGAGTGGATATAAAAGCAAGCACAAAGAAGTGCAGAAAATGCCTCTAACAACAGAGGATTAGAGGATATTGCAAATCGCGCAGTGAGAAGAGAATGGGTATTTTAGAGACAGAAGATTTTCTGGCTCAGGATGATGACTGGTTTGTCAGCCGGTTTAGCTTAATTGATTGATTGATTGATTCATCATTTAAAATAGCATTGTATAAAAGATACAGCATACATCTAAAAGCAATGGGATGGCATAAGAAAGTGTGCACCCTTATTTCCACTGTGGTCCCTAAAAGAGATCGCAGCTGGTTTCGTACCTGCAACCTTTCACTTTGTAATCTGTCACTATAACCACTGAGACATACACACTCCAAATCACAGCGATCAGCTGACACTTCTGAGGACAACTGCAGACGTCGGTCTAAACATGTCAAAGTTAAATAGACATCTCCTTCTTATCCCTGTCTGAATAAATAAAACAATAAACTAATCTTCTAAGGCTGTGAGCAGCCTATTGAATTACCTGTATCCAGTGCTAATGCCAGAGGACAGCATGCCAAACAAAATGTTTTTACGAGCCTCTGCCTCATTCAGGAGCATCTACAACTCACTTTCCATGAAATTCCACTAAATCCATTATTTCTGATCGTGGATACAGGAGAATTAAACATGCAGCACTTGTATATATCTATTTGCATACCTATTTGCATCTAATTGCATATTCAAATGGAGGCATGTCAAGGGAGGAGTCTGGTATTTCCTCATGTGCGTTCAATTTCAAGCAGTTCAGCATGTACAAAAGAAATGGGCTTGGATTCCTGCGTATGGACAGTTTCATACATCTGGATTTTTTTTTGCTTACGGCGTTGTCTTGATTTAAATGTATGTCATCTTTCAATAGGAAAGTCTTTGCACATAAGTCCCCGGGACTCTTCCTAGAGCTGGCCAGCCATCTAAACTGAGCGATCTGGGAAGAAAGGCCTTAGTCAAGGAGGTGACCAAGAACCTGATGGCCACCCTGTCAGAGCTCCAGCATTCCTCTGTGGAGAGAGGAGAACCTTCCAGAAGGACAACCATCTCTGCAGCAATCCACCAATAAGGCCTGTATGGTACAATGGCTAGACGGAAGCCATTCTTTCGTAAAAGGCACATGACAGCCCACTTGGAGTTTGCCAAAAGGCACCTGAAGGACTCTCAGACCATATGAAACAAAATTCTCTGGTCTGATGAGACAACGATTGAACTCTTTGGCATGAATGCCAGGCATCATGTTTGGAGAAAATCAAGCACTGCTCATCACCAGGCCAATACCATCCCCACAGTGAAGCATGTTGGTGGTAGCATCATGCTGTGGAGATGTTTTTCAGCGGCAGGAACTGGGAGACTAGTCAGGAAAGAGGGAAAGACGAATGCAGCAATGTACAGAGACATCCTGAATGAAAACCTGCTCCAGAGCACTCTTGACCTCAGACTGGGGTGACAGTTCATCTTTCAGCAGGATAACGACCCTAAGCACACAGCCAAGATATCAAAGGAGTGGTTTCAGGACAACTCTGTGAATTTTCTTAAGTGGCCCAACCAGAGCCCAGGCTTGAATCAAATTAAACATCTCTGGAGAGATCTGAAAATGGCTGTGGACCGACACTTCCCATCCAACCTGATGGAGCTTGAGAGGTGCTACAAAGAGGAATGGGCGAAACTGCCCATAGATAGGTGTGCCAAGCTTGTGGCATCATATTCAAAAAGACTTGAGGCTGTAATTGCTGCCAAAGGTGCAACAACAAAGTATTGAGCAAAGGCTGTGAATACTTATGTACATGTAATTTCTTAGTTTTTTATTTTTAATAAATTTGGAAAAATCTCAAAAAAACCCAAAACTTTTTCACATCGTCATTATGGGGTATTGTGTGTAGAATTTTGAGGAAAAAAATAATTTAATCCTTTTTGGAATAAGTCTGTAACATAACAAAATGTGAAAAAAAGTGAAGCACTGTGAATACTTTCCAGATGCATGATAGATAGATAGATAGATAGATAGACAATGGGGTATTGTGTGTAGAATTTTCAAGAAAAAAATGAATTTAATCCATTATGGAATACGGCTGTAACATAACAAAATGTGGAAAAAGTGAAGCACTGTGAATACTTTCCGGATGCACTGTATATGGTAGGTTTACTTTGGAAAGCATTACAGAGCCGAAACATTACAGGTCCTTTGTTCATGGCCATCATGTCTGCAACGGTGACCCCTGTGATCACTTGGCAAATATCAGATGCAGAAAGAGAGAAAATGATGGGAGTACAAACTGTGTTTTAAATAACTGAGATACCATTTATCAGTACAGCATACTTCAGTGTTATTGTCAAGATCATGCCAAGATCAGACTGAGATCAGAGTGCACCAAGACCAGACAAGACCAAGGCTTTAAAGGGTCAAGACTAAGTTGTACGTACACAATGTCTTCTTCTCAACTTGCTCTTGTCCTTGACTTGATCTCGACCCCTTAAAGCAGGGGTGTCAAATTTAATCTTACTGAGGACCAACAAGAGGGTAATGAATAATAGTGGGGGCCTGGTGCTCATTTTTATCTCTTTTTTAATTAAAAATGTATTGAAAATTAATGAAAAATGTCTCATGTCACTTAAGTTAGCAGTGACTCAAGCCGAATTCATGGTGCCACAAATGCGTCAGTGCATGTGACGTAAATTTCGTCATCTTCCCTTCTGCAGAGGGTGAGCTCAGACCAAGTGTGTGCAGCCCAAAAAGTGACCATGTGTCTAGGGTGTGAGCGATCTGCACTGAACTGCACATATGCCAGGAAAACTCCTGCCAAGGGGAGGCAGTAGTGCCATTTTTGACAGAGAAGAAGAAACAACATGGACGCCAACTTGAGGCGAGAACCTTGTGCACCCTGTGGTACCACAGCTGTTGAAAACATCCTGCGTGGCACCCATGCCGAAGACTCCTCACCCCAAGGACCTGAACATCTACAGGCCAGTGTCCCTCACATCACACCTAATGAAGACCCTGGAGAGACTGATCCTCGTCCACCTCCCCCCCCCTGGTGGGACCAGCGATGGACCCACTTCAATTATCCTACCAGCATGGCATCGGGTTGGAGGATGCAGTGATCTTCCTCCTACATCATTCCCTGTCCCACCTGGAGAAGCCTAGGAGCATTGTGAGGATCATGTTCTTTGATTTCTCCAGTGCTTTCAACACCATCCACCCAGTGATCCTGAGGGACAAGTTGCTTTGTGCAGGGGTGGACCAGCACCTGTCATCCTGGATCCTGGATTACCTCACAGATTGACCACAGTTTGTGAGAACCCAGGACTGTGTGTCTAACATCATCTGCAGTACAGGGCCCCCCCAGGGAACAGTTCTGACTCCCTTCCTGTTCACCCTCTACACTGCTGACTTTTCACACAACACACCATACTGCCATCTACAGAAGTTCTCTGATGACTCTCCGATCGTCGGCCTCATCTCTGAGGGGGATGACACGGAGTACAGAGGACGTATCCAGGACTTTGTGGACTGGTGCCTGTGGGACTGCCTCCAGATCAATAAGAAAACCAAGGAGCTAGTGGTGGAC
Organism: Pholidichthys leucotaenia; assembly: GCA_020510985.1. Classification (NCBI taxonomy): domain Eukaryota; kingdom Metazoa; phylum Chordata; class Actinopteri; order Cichliformes; family Pholidichthyidae; genus Pholidichthys; species Pholidichthys leucotaenia. Next base: position 386,428,339 of record CM035837.1, on the reverse strand, counting down.
TGCCGCAGGCATGGACAACCCCGCACAACACCAATAAACATCCAGGGAACAGACATTGAGATGGTGACTTCTCACATGTACCTGGGTGTTTACCTGAACAATAAACTGGACTGGTCACACAACACCAACACACTCTACAAGAAGGGGCAGCGCAGGCTGTTCCTCCTGAGGAAACTCAGGTCTTTTGGAGTGCAAGAGGCACTCCTGAAGGCCTTCTACAATTCGGTGGTGGTATCAGCCATCACATTTGGAGCGGTCTGCTGGGGCAATGGCATCACAGCAGCTGACAGGAAGAGACTGAACAGGCTGATCAGAGGCTGATCAAAAAAGCCAGCTCTGTTCTGGGGCGATGCCTCAACCCAGTGGAGGAGATAGGTGAGAGGAGGATGGTGGCTAAGCTGTCATCTCTGCTGGAGTCCAAGTCCCACCCCACGCTGAACGCACTGAGGAGCTCATTTCGCGGTAGGCTGTGCCATCCTAAGTGCTCGAAGGAGAGGTTCCGCAGGTCCTTCCTACCTACGGCTGTCAGACTTTATAATCTAACCGGTGCTGCTCATAGAGGCCGTATTAAACGTCACAACTTTACACAGCAGAGATTGTCCCCTCCAATACACAACTATGACAATTACAGTTATTATTGAGGGTGGCAACAGCACTGTTCATTCAATGTGAAATATACTGTCTGGGTCCTTATTTATATTTTGCCGGGTAATTTAACTAACTGTTAATGCTGTTGATACCATCTAGCTGCAATGCTCCTGCACTGTGTATATAACTGTATACATATGTATATTTATTTACTGCTCTGGCGAACTAGTTCTTATCTTACTGTATTTACTGTTGCTCTGAGTGCTGCTATCCCTTTGCTACCACAGTCCTGGAATTTCCCCATTGTGGGACTAATAAAGGGTTATCTTGTCTTATCTATTCTTATCTATATTTCTGTCTTTTGCCTTGTCTATTTTACTGCTCAGCTGCTAACAATAATAACAACAAAAGCTCCTTTTTCTCGTGGTCATCCTCGTACTCACACACCTCTGCCATTTTTAAAATGCTTCTCACCGTGCTCTTCTTCTGCTTTTGGATTGCCACTGTTCAAATTGGTTTCGTGGCTCTTGGCTGCAACCGACATTGTGGGCACATGAATTGAAATTGTATTCAGTACGCATGTGTGCTGAGTGGACAACTGCAGTCCCTAAAAAATACTTTGAACAGTGGAGCCTACAGACTGCATGCATTTTCCCTTTCAGCTACTCTGATCGTGCCCTCAGTGCCTCTGTCTGTGGTGCTGGAGTCTTTTAAAAGTTGGTCTTAACTACCACACAGCCACACTGCACCAGTATCCAAGATGGTTAAATCCACAGTTTGATTTTGTTACTTCTGCCAATGAGGCTATTTGATCATTGCCATTTGTTTATTTGTAAGAAGGATTATGCACGGACTACTAGATGGATTTTGATTACATTTTTATACGCAGCCCTTGGGCTGAGGATAAACTTATAAGATTTTGTAGCAAATCTGGATCAATTTGCATTTTTTCCACATTGCAAGAGAACGCTTTAAAGATTGCTGTTAATATTATAAAAATAATGGGCACGTCATCCTGCAAATACTGTCACAGGACTGAGCACGGGTTGTACCTGGCTCAGTCTCTCAATTTATTTTGAATATTTTCTGTATTTTCTCCAAGCCTTGTGGTGTCTTTCTGTGTTTTGATTTCTGATGATTTATCGTTCTATTTATTTATATTTCAGCATTGTTATTATGTTGTCTATTTATGTAGTTTTAGACTGTTTTGCCTTTTCCTGTGACAGGGCCATTATTCCTCCTCTCCCTGAAATCCCCACCTGGTTAATTACTCTCTGCTTGCTCTCCTAGTCATCTCAACAGCGAGATTTCTGTAATTAGGTCACCAGTCCGCTCTTGTTCCCCACACCTGCTACTCATTGTGCCATTTCACTCCACTATTTAAGTGCTGCCTGTTCAGTCAGTCATTGCGGCTAGATTGAATGTATCAAGACTGGTTTTTCTCTGGATGATTCTCTCCCTGTTCATCTCCTCATTTCTTCCTAAGTCAAGCCAGCTCAGGAGCATTCCAGTCTGTAAGTTTTTGTTGTTTGGCATTTTTTGTATGTTCTGCACTGTTTTTGGACTTGCATGTTTTTTTTGTTAATAAATGTCACAAACACAATTCAGCACATGGGTCTGTCTCTCTGCCCCATAGGGGCAAACATGACAAAAACGTACACACAGACAACTTATAATGCTATGCCAATTGACAGATTTTAATTGGTGGACAAATCCTTGGTGGAGAAATGCACTCTTTCATTGCCCAGTAGTTTGTTGTTGTGATTTGTTTTGTTTTCACCATTCAAAGACACAGAAACAAAGAGCTTTCTCAGTGGAGAGCCCATCTCTCCCTGGAAGGAACTCCACTTGCTCAGCTTGGGTGTGACACAGCCATCAGACACCAGGTATCTGTCAGCGCAAACTCTGTGAATCATTGGTTTGTGCTTACATGTGCGTCTGACTGGTGCAATGATTTGGGTCACAATTTATGATGGTTGTATATCTTTACATACAATCACGCTTTAGTGCTTTTTTTTTAATGTGACCACATCTAACTGGGTCTTTATTTTGAGTGTCCGAAGCACCGCGGTCACAATCAAATTGAAAACATATTAAAGTGCCTGCGGTGTCTCGCGCAGCACTCTGCTAAACAGAGATATGCTCCACATCTCCTTAGGTAGATTGGATGCCAGGCTCGCTCTGTGTGTGTGTGTGTGTGTGTGTGTGTGCGCGCGCGCACACACACACATCCTTATATCTTTGTTTAAGGGGTATTTGTGTGTGTGTATGTGTGCCTCCTTCTCGGTCTCCAGAGTTTTAAGTGCCTGTAAACCATCCTTGGCCTCAGTGGAATTGTAATGGGCTGTCAGTGGCTCAGCATCCCATGAGGTTTATGCGTGTATTATTTTTTTTTTTCTTTTTGTGTATGAGAGTGACAGAGAATGAAGAAGCAGGGGTAGGGAGAGGGTTTTTCTGCAGAGGAGTGCATCGGACACCCAGCAGAATGATCCTAATTGACAGCGATGGCGATTTCCTGGGGGACTCTGGGAGAGGCACTTGTGTGTGTGTCTGTGTGTGTTTCTGCTGTGTGCTTGCTCTTTTGCACTGTCTCTGTTGCTTTTCAAGCAATAAATCTGTGTAATATTTATGGTATATAGGGCTTAATTCCATCAGAAGTATGTACTGTATTTGCTTGAGCACTTCGCAAACATCATTGTCTGTTAAATGCCTGTGAAAACTGATGTCAGATGGTAGTGTTTTTGTGCTTAATGACACACTTAGGGGTTTCTGATAAAGCTGAATCAGAAGTTTACACCCTCTGTGTACAATAGCGTTGAGATGTTATTTCCAGTCTGGTTGTTTATTGCTTTTATTTTTTGCTCCAGCTCGAGTGTTACCAGTGTATCACAACCTGCAATAGAGTCATGGTGGCTGTATTACAAGGACGCGGTCAGTCGTCAGTTGCCTGAGGTGGAGAATGTGTTTATGGGTGTTTCTATGTTCATTTTGATATCACAGCCGTGCAAAACCAAATCTTTCCCCGGGCGCAACGTCAAAAAAGGCCACCCTAACGCTCAATTATTCAGAGGTGTGTTGAGGGCATAATGTAAAATAAACCAATTGCTGCCTCTGCTCTCATTCCCTTTAATAAACAGGGGCATGAGATCACAGATGTGATACTTACATCCGTCCATCCATCCATCCATCTTCTTCCGCTTAATCCTTTTCGGGTCGCAGGAGGGCTGGAGCCTATCGCAGCATCTTTGGGCGAGAGGCAGGATACACCCTGGACAGATCGCCAGTCCATCGCAGGGCCAACACAGAGAAACAGACAACCATTCACTCTCACAGTCATACCTAAGGACAATTTAGAATCCCCAGTTTTTGATGCCAATTAACCTAACTTGCATGTTTTTGGCATGTGGGAGGAAACCAGAGAAATCCCGGAGTAAACCCAACCAGACACGGGGAGAACATGCAAACTCCACACAGATCACTGTTGGTCGGGGGCTGGGATCAAACCCAGGATCTCCTGGCCAAGGGTGAGTTGCTGTGTTGCCACAGTGTTAACCACTCCGCCACCGCGCTGCCCGTGATACTGAGCATGAGCATTTAAATGGGAGGACAAATTCGTTTTGCGCTGAGGACAATGCAGGCTCATTCACAAAGTGAAAATGCATTTCAGAACAAGGAGATTTTAAGGAGCTTTTTAACTGACAGCCTTGCTTGCTCATGGATGAGAGCTGTTGGCCACAATTCAGAGATGATACTGTGGTGACCAACCACAATCTACATGGACATTCAATCTGTACACTCAGCTAGCCAGCAGGAAGCAGAGGACAATTTGCATACGGACAGAGAGCCCCTAGGAGACAATCAGAACAATGGACTTTTGTTATACATCCCCGGATTAAGGAGAGGAAGTCTGGGCGCCAGTTGGTCACACGATTGATATGTATTGACTGATATGTATCTCAATATGTAAATGTGCCATGCATTCTCTCTCTTTGTATAACATGTATAAAAGAGCTTGCTATACATGCTTCAATAGCACACACAGCACACGCAGCACAACACAGCGCACAGCGCTACAGTGTGTCTCATGATGTTGGAGGAAAATAAAACTCTGCAGCCTTACAGCTCGTCTTATCTCACCTGAACTTATTTTTCCTCCACACTGGTGACCCTTGACGAAGAATGGAACATGAGGCGAACACCCCGGAGATGACCCCCACCGGGAAAGTCCCAGCACGCGTCATGGTGCGCCCCTCGCCTGATCTCTTCCCTCCACACTGGTGACATGACGAGAGAGAGAATGACTGTCTGCTCCCTCTCACCGCGCTGTGGACACAGAGGACCAGAGAACATCTGCAACCTCTTCATCCTCACCGGAGCGTGCTCCGGAGTGCAGCGCTGGGACCAAAACGCACCATGAATGACACGAGCGAACGAAGGAAGCAGCCTGAACGGGGACAATCATCGACGCCGACTGCGTTAATTTCCACCAAGCTCCCCGACTCTGACTAAACTCCAGACAGCGGACCTCCTGCGCACAGAAGCCCCGCATGCACACTGCAGGATTACGAGGACAGTGCAACTGCCAGTTATGTGGTCACGGCGCCAAGCGCACACCACGCACAGAGACGAACCGGCTCCACAGACTGATACATCATCCTCCGCTGCTGCACATGCCCGAGAAAAATGGCCCATCGCCACCCTCGGAACCTTCAGGGCTGCTCACACACCTGGGGCAGACGTGCAGCCCGCACACAGGACTTTGTATGGGTTTCTCAGCCACGGCGCACAAGGGGAATTTAGCCGATTGCTTTCCCCCATGACTTTAGGGCTGCTTCCCGCACCTAAAAGCCAAACCGCCTCACACCCTCACACAGCTGCAGTTGTTTCACAGCCACTACGCATCCTCGGGGAATTTGGCCGCTCGCCTTCCCCACATCCTCGCTGGATCGAGCCACGAGAGGAGTCAGATAAAATGTATTTTTTCACAGCCACTGTGGATCTCCGCCAGGTTTACCGGGAAAGTCCCTCACCATCGCGGATCCACACGCAATTTTTGCATGGCCCAGACACCTTTGACGTCCCGGGCCAGCACTCACTTACTCCCACCCCCCTCCCCCTCCTCCTCCACAGCGCTTTTCCCGCACCTTACTCCCTAAAGCCAGCCGATCGCCATCTTGTTCCATTACGCATGAAATGCACCAGCCCGTGCGCCCACTATCCACGGCTGTTCAACATGCTGGAATCCGGAGCTGGTGCCAAACAACAGGGGGAGGGGGGTCACAACCCCTGCTGAGTGTTCTGGGGGGGAGCCCTGTGGTGACCCACCACAATCTACATGGACATTCAATCTGCACACTCAGCTAGCCGGCAGGAAGCAGAGGACAATTTGCATACAGACAGAGAGCCCCTAGGAGACAATCAGAACAATGGACTATTGTTATACACTACCGTTCAAAAGTTTGGGGTCACTTAGAAATGTCCTTATTTTTGAAAGAAAAGCACTGTTTTTTTTTCAATGAAGATAAGTTTAAACTAATCAGAAATACACTCTAATATCAAATATACATTGCTGACTTCCGGTTATGGCTGCCACGTAGGACGGACGTGTCTCGCTCTGCTCTGCTCCTGGAGAAAAAAAATCGGCAAATAACTCTCTCATTTGGGACAGAACGTATCCCAGCATTTGGGCGAGGATATGTCGGCGAAGCCTAAGGCTGGAAAACCAGGAAAAGGAAAAAGCGAGCCGCCGAAACAGTCCAAATTAACGGACTTTCAGGTCTGTGACGCAGCAAACAAAACTCCATATATGGCGGAGGAGGCTGGCAACGGTGCGATATCTGCGGGGAATGGCGCAGATGCGCTGATGGCTGCCATGAGTTCAATGAGAGCGGACTTTTCCTCTAGATTTGATGGGATTATGACAGCGTTGGAAGGAATAAGAAAGGAATTGGGTGACTGTGTAGAACGAACGGCGCAGATGGAGCTCCGTCTCGCTAGTGCTGAAGATGACGTCACCCGTCTTCAATTAAAGGTGCGCACTTTGGAAAAAAAAAAAAATCTCTGGAAGATAATATTTTGGATTTGGAATCTCGGTCGAGACAGAATAATTTGAGGCTGGTGGGTCTTCCAGAGGAATCAGAAGGTCGGGACGTATGTTCCTTTCTGGAAAAGTGGATTCCGGAGGTGCTGGGCAGCGAGGAGTTGCAATCAGCAGTGGTTCTGGAAAAAGCACATCGTATTGGCCCACGGAGAGATAAGGGACCGCCGAGGACCTTAATTATGAAGTTTCTTAGCAACAGAGACAGGATGAAGATCTTCAACGCTGCACGTGCTAAAGGAGAGATTAAACACCAGGTCCAGCAGGTGCGGTTCTACCCAGATTTGGCCACAGGAATCCAGCAATTGAGGAAGCAGTTTGATCCCATACGTAAGGAGCTGCGCAACCTTGGGATTCGTCATGGTGTAATCTATCCTGCGAGACTGCTGACCACGTATGAGGGCAGAACCCACATCTTCAAGACCCCAGAGGAGGCGCAGGAGTTCATCAAGAAGATCAAAGAAGAAGAGACTGGTGGGAGCTAAGCATGAACAAAATATAAGGTAGAATAATTAAGCATTTGCACAGGCATCTGACTGACTTGAAGTAAATAGTAAGTTTACAAAATATAGATTGTATTATATATTAAAAAAACAAAACAAAAACAAAACAAACAAAAAAAAAAACCTATGATGTACAAAGTTGTTAAAAATTTTGGAGTTAAGTTGGAAAACTACAGAGGAGAGTTAATGTTACGTCATTAAAAGCAGTAGAGTTAGGGTGATTGGGAGGATGAAGAAGGAGTGGCTTAGGCTGTTCCCCGTGGGTGTGGAACGGTCGATGGCTATATCAGGAGACAGAATTTTTCTTTTGATTTTGGGGGGTTTGCCACAAGTGTGGGAAGGGGAAATTTGTTTGTGTGTAGTTTGTAGGATGAATGTTCAACCACTCATGTTTTTGCTTCTCTGTATGAGCATGTTTACACTGCAAGGTAATCCCAAACTCTCTATTGATCATAAACCAAAGTGTTAATCTTAATTTAACTTCATGGAATTGCAGAGGTCTACAAAATTTAAAAAAACTTAAACAAGTTATGAATAAAATAAAGGACATGGGTTCAAGAATTGTGTTTTTACAAGAAACTCATCTGATAGAGGAGGATGTTAAAAGAATTAGGAGTAGATGGCAGGGAAGTGTATTCACCTCTTCATTTTCATCCCGAGCCAGGGGAGTTATGACTCTCATACATAAATCAGTTCCTTTTCAAGTGAAAAATGTAATTGGAGACAAATTTGGAAGATATGTAATCATTCAAGGTTCTTTGCTATTAGAAAATATAAATCTTGTGAACTTATATGGTCCCAATATAGATGATCAGAAGTTCTTTGCTAATTTATTTCTCATCTTATCATCACTTACAGGGCAACATATAATAGCAGGGGATTTTAATTGTACATTGAATCCAGGTGTGGATAGATCAACAGGACTGGATTGTACGCACATTGGATGTAGGATGACTATTAATCATTTTATGAAAGAATTGAGATTGTTAGATATATGGAGAGAAATGAAACCACAAGTTAAAGCCTATTCTTGTTATTCCAGTACCTACAAGACATTCTCACGTATTGATTATTTTTTGATTTCCACAGAATTAAGGTCCAAGATTCAAAACTGCTTTTATGATAACATCGTGATCTCTGATCATGCACCCTGTTGTCTAATATATGTAGATAAAAAATTGACAAAGGAATCAGGTAGATGGCAATTTCAGCATAAATGGCTTCAGGATGAGGAATTTGTCAAGTATATAGAAAAACAGATAGACGAGTTCTTTGACATCAATACTACACAAACATCAGCATGTGTAAAGTGGGAGGCTTTCAAAGCTTTTATTAGGGGACATATTATTAGTTATACAGGATCAAAATCTAAGAAGACTCGAGAGGAGAGAGCTAAATTGGAACATAAAATAAAAAATCTTCAGGAAAAAGTGTATGCAGGAAGTGACCCAAGGTTGGAGAATGAATTACTGATTTTGAGAGCTGAATACGACAAAAAATCAGCGAATAGAGCTGCCTCGAGTCTTCTAAGATTGAAACAATCTTTTTATGAACAAGGTGAAAAATCAGGAAAATTATTAGCATGGCAGATTAAACAATTGGAAATTAAAACACCAATTACCAGTATTATAAGTAACGGACAGGTAGTTATAGATCCTTTAGAAATTAATAGAGCCTTTAGAGATTACTATGAAAAATTATATGATACCAAAAATGAACCTGATTTAACAAAACTAAATGGGTTTTTGAACGAACTATCTATACCGTGTATTCCAAATGAAAACAGGGAGATATTGGAGTCTAAAATTAGTCAAGAAGAAGTTGGGCTAGCCATTGATAATATGAAATCAGGAAAAAGTGCAGGACCAGATGGTCTTCCAGTTGACCTTTATAAAAAATTTAAGAATAAATTAATAAAACCTTTTTTGGAAATGGTTTTAGAAGCATTTCAAAATAATAATTTACCATCATACATAAATAATGCCTTAATTATACTGCTGCCAAAACCAGCTAAGCCCTCTAATAAATGTGAAAATATGAGACCAATAAGCCTATTAAACGCCGACCTTAAGATAATCTGTAAAATTTTAGCAAGACGAATACAAGAAATTTTACCAAATATTATTAATCGAGATCAGAATGGCTTTATAAAGGGTAGACAAGGCTTCCATAATGTAAGAAGACTATTTAATATTATTTATTTTAATAAAGAAGCACCGGATACAGCTCTCCTATCATTGGACGCCGAAAAGGCCTTTGATAGAGTTGAATGGCCCTTTCTTTTTGAAGTCCTACAAAGGTTTGGACTTGGAAATAATTTCATAAAATGGGTTCAAATAATATACAATAATGCTACAGCAGAAATCCTAACAAATAACAATATTTCAAAACCAATAAAAATCAATAGAGGATGTAGACAAGGCTGTCCACTTTCACCTTTACTGTTTACTATGGCAATTGAACCTTTAGCGATAGCGATACGTTTACATTCACAAATATATGGAATTAAAGTTGGACCAACAGAACATAAAATCTCCCTGTACGCCGATGATATAATTTTGTTTATGTCGAATCTAAAAAAATCAATTCCAACCTTGTTGAATTTAATAAAGAATTTTGGGGAAATATCAGGATATAAAATAAATAAAACTAAATCTTCAATATTAATGCTAAATGAGATCCAGAGAAATTACCCAGCCCCTGAGGTAAATCAATTCAATGTTGTAAATCAGTTTAAATATTTAGGAATCCAAATTATGCCTAAGCTAGAATCAGTCGCCAGTGTCAACTATGAAGCCTTAATGTCAGATATCAGTGAGTTAACTCAGAGATGGATGTCACTACCAATGTCGATGATCGGGAGAATCAATATACTTAAAAGTAATATTTTACCTAAAATACTTTATTTATTTCAATACTAGGGATGGGCATAATTTACCGATTAACCGATAATTGATCATTAAGAATTTCACCGACGAAGTTCATTTTCGTCGACAAACCGTTTTTTTTTTTTAAACAATCCGAGGTTATTAGGCCTATGCACGGCCGTCCTCAAACAATGCAATGGCAAAATTTGGGCACCAGGGGGCAACATTACACCATCGCCGTACCCCGGCGTGCCTCAGTTGATACATACGAGCTTCCGTAGGGCAAGCGGTTACGGCGAAGTGTTGCGTGGGACCATTTCAGTTTAAAAAATGACCAGGTGTACTGCAATCACTGCAATGCAGCATACAAATATACCTCATCGACAGGGTCCATGGAACACCCTTATTACGCGAAGAAACCGCCAACAGTGGTTGCGCGCTGAGTAATGGCGGTCGTGAAGATTCTTTTTTTTTTTTCAGAAACTTTATTGAGAAGGTCATGAAGATTCGGTAGAAGACACACACACACACGTGTGTGTGTAAGTGTACATACATACGTAGATGTAAATAAAGTGTACATAAATATGTTTTTAGAACTCTTATTCTTATAACAAGATACGTAACTCAAGATGAAAATGATTTACGTCTCGGCCAATCAGCTTGCGGGGTGAAACGTCTCGGCCAATCAGCTTGCGGGGTGAAATGTCTCGGCCAATCAGCTTGCGAGATTCCCGAGCGAGCCAACACGACAACAGCGAACAGAGAGAGAGGTGGATTTGAGTTGTGCCGCTCTCCGTGCACCTGATGTTCTAATGTAGTCTACCTGCCTTGTTACGTACCTAAAAATGTTAATGATTAACCGATTATTAATCATTAATTCTCCCGACGATCGGTGAAGAAAATTTCACCGAATGCCCATCCCTATTCAATACATTCCCTTATCACCACCTTTAGATCTATTCTCAAGAATAAAAAAAAAGTTAGTGGAATTTATATGGAACAACAGGAGGGCTAGATTACGTTTGTCTTTATTATATTTACCATTTGATCGTGGAGGTCTGAAATGTCCAAATTTTATGTTGTATTATTGGTCGGCACAACTGAGGTCTATGACATATTATTTTTCATCAAATGATCTCCCTCACTGGACTGAAATGGAATCATACAATTTACCTTTACCTCTTCCCATATTCATATACTCAGAATCGGCAAAAAAATTACAAAAACAAGTTAAAAATCCATTTGTAAAGCATATGATCAAAATATGGTGTGAAGCTAAAAACTATTTAAAAGAACCACAGTTATTGTCACAATTTAGTCCAATATGGGGTAATCAATATTTTAAACCAGGGAGAGCGGACGCTGTATTTAAAGTATGGAATTTAAAAGGGATACAAAAGATTCAGGATTTATATTTGCCATGTGCAGACAACATAATGTCTTTTGAAGAGCTGAGGATCAAATTTAATCTCAATAGAACACATTTTTTTAAATATCTTCAACTTAGAAACTTTATTCGATCAAATCAAAATAAAGCTCTCACTCGACCTATTTATTCATCCTTGGAAAAAATGATGATGAAAGATAGTAAAAGAAAGGGTATTATTTCAGAGTTTTATAACTCATTGACACTATCTTCAAGTGAAAATTCACTGAAAAGATTAAACTACTGGAAAGAAGATCTGCAAATTGAAATTTCAGAGGAACAATGGGAATTGGCTTGTACAGAAGCTCAAACCAAATCAATAAATGCACGCCTTAAATTGATACATTTCAAATGGTTAATGCGGATGTATGTTACACCGGAGGAGTTAAATAGATATAACAAAAATATACCAGATACATGCACAAAATGCATGGAAAGTAAAGGAACCCTATTTCATTGTTTATGGGAATGTAGATTAATAAGAATGTTTTGGGAAGAGGTGAGGGTAACAATTGAAAAAATAATCTCAAAACAAATCATATTGAATCCTAAACTGTTTTTGTTGGGTCTGTACCCAGAAAAGCATAATTTTAATAAAAGTGAAAGAACATTCATAGACCTCAGTTTGCTTAATGCCAAAAAATGTATTGCACTATTATGGAAAAAGACTCATAGACCAGATGTGACTCAGTGGTTAAGACAGATGTTAACAAACCTTCCATTAGAAAGAATAACATATATACTAAAATCAAAGGAAATTGTGTTTGAGAATATATGGAGACCTTTTATTGATTATGTAAAAAATTTAAACATAACTCTTGAAGAAGAAGGTGAATGATGTGTGTGGACCTTGTAAATTCCAAACTGGTGAACATAATATGTATACTTATGTATTGGATTGTCTAGACTAAACAGAGGAGCATTGTTGAAGACTTGATTTTGTTGGTGGTTGTTGGTGTTTTTAGTGCATTTTTTTTTTTTTGTAGTACTTTAGTGTTAGTGTTTGATTGTTTGTATCATGTTTGTAAAAAAAAAAAAAAAGGTTCAATAAAGATATTGTGGAAAAAAAAAATATACATTGCTAATGTGGTAAATGACTATTCTAGCTGCAAATGTCTGGTTTTTGGTGCAATATCTACATAGGTGTATAGAGGCCCATTTCCAGCAACTATCACTCCAGTGTTCTAATGGTACAATGTGTTTGCTCATTGCGTCAGAAGGCTAATGGATGATTAGAAAACCCTTGTGCAATCATGTTAGCACAGCTGAAAACAGTTTAGCTGGTTAGAGAAGCTATAAAACTGACCTTCCTTTGAGCAGGTTGAGTATCTGGAAAAAAATATTATTTCAAATACAAATCATTATTTCTAACCTTGTCAATGTCTTGACTATATTTTCTATTCATTTTACAACTCATGGTGGTAAATAAGTGTGACTTTTCATGGGAAACACAAAATAATTGTCTGGGTGACCCCAAACTTTTGAACGGTAGTGTACATCCCCGGATTAAGGAGAGGAAGTCCGGGTACCAGTTGGTCACGCGATTAATATGTATTGACTGATATGTATATCAATATGTAAATGTGCCATGCATTCTCTCTCTTTGTATAACATATATAAAAGAGCTTGCTATACATGCCTCAATAGCACACACAGTACACGCAGCACAACACAGCGCACAGCGCTACAATGTGTCTCATGATGTTGAAGGAAAATAAAACTCTGCAACCTTACAGCTCCTCTTATCTTGCCTGAACTTATTTTTCCTCCACAATACCAGTCTTTCTCTTTATCTAGGAGTTTGACAGAGCTGTAAAATTTCCTTCAGTTTTATTACCATTCATCTGAACTTCCCTTTTAAACCAAGAAAGAGCGAGCCCTTCATCTCGACCTGCGCTCTGTTAATCTGCTCTGGCGAATGCAAAATTGTGGATTTAATTCAAAACAACTGTTAGGATATTTTCATTTTGGATCATTCTTTTAAAAGAATGTCAGTGAATGATGTTAAAATTGTAAAATTTCTTTCTATACCTTTCGCTCTATATATATATATCACAGACACACAGATCGCCCCAGGGGTCTCCCGAGTCGGCGGACGGAGCCACTGTTTGCAGCGGGAGACGTTACAGCAGGGAGGAGCTGGTGCTAGCTAGCACTCGGCCGCTGCCCGGTGCTAATGGGGAAACTCGACATACCGGGAGCTGTAGCGAAAACGACGCGGGTGCCGGGCTGGAGTTTAGGGGGCGTGCAAGAAATATAAGACAGAATAATTAAGAGCACTGGCAAGAACCAAGCAGACCGCCCGTAAAATCTACTGGAGGAAAAAGCCCTCCAGGAAGCAGCTAGCCACCAAGGCTGCTCGGAAAAGCGCTCCGGCCACCGGCGGAGTGAAGAAGCCTCACGGTTACAGGCCCGTGACTCTGAGAGAGATCCGTCGCTACCAGAAATCCACGGAGCTGCTCATCCATAAGCTGCCCATCCAGCGCCTGGTGAGGGAGATCACTCAGGACTTCAAGACCGACCTGCGCTTCCTGAGCTTCGCCGTCATGGCTCTGCAGGAGGCCAGCGAGGCCTACCTGGTGGGTCTCTTTTTCGCTAAGAGGGTCACCATCATGCCCAAAGACTTCCAGCTGGCCCGCCGCATCTGCGGAGAGAGAGCTTAGACTTTCTGCTGTACATTCACCAACCATAATGCTCCGCACTGTGTGTCTATATATATATATATATTTATAGTAATATGTACATATGTTTACTAGATATTCTTGTTTTTTCTTGCCTTCTGATTGTTGCTCTGAGTGTTGCTATCCCTGTGCTGTTGCAATCCTGGAATTTCCCCATTGTGGGACTAATAAAGGCTTGTCTTATCTTATCTTATCTTAAAAGCTGTCATCATTAGATAAGGAATATTGGGTTTGTGTAGCACTGCGGCAGCACAGCAACTCACCCTTGGTGGGGGGATCCTGGGTTCGATCCCAGCCCCCGACCAACAGTGATCTGTGTGGAGTTTGCATGTTCTCCCCGTGTGTGCGTGGGTTTACTTCGGGATTTCTCCGGTTTCCTCCCACATGCCAAAAACATGCAAGTTAGGTTAATCGCCGTCAAACTGGGGATTCTAAAGTGTCCTTAGGTCTGAATGTGAGAGTGAATGGTTGTCTGTCTCTCTGTGTTGGCCCTGCGGTGGACTGGCAATCTGTCCAGGGTGTACCCTGCCTCTCGCCCAAAGATGCCGGGATAGGCTCCAGCCCCCCCGCAACCCGAAAAGGATTAAGCGGAAGAAGATGGATGGGTTTGTGTGCACATACCTTCTCTTCCCATGGATCATGTGTCATGAATTGCCCCTAGAGGAAGGAACGGAGACCCACGTGCTGAACTGTAGTTTGTGGTATTTATTAACAAAAAGCACAAAGTCCCAAACAGTGCACTAACACATAAATCCAAGCAGATGATAAACTAAACTTACTCACGGATGAATGGCAACAAAACTCACCAGAACAGGGAAAAGGTTCTGGTGGAGATGAGAATGTGTAAGACTCCGACAAAGAGGAATGAAAATAACAGTCTTTAAATAGAGTTGGACACAAATGAAACAAATGATGGCAGGTGTGGATACCATGAGCGGGCAGGAGGAAACAATGATATCAAACTCGGATCAGCTGGGAGCAATAAGAGGGAGAGACGAGACTGACAGCTGACAGGAGCACCGCCCACCACAGAGCAAAAAACCCAGAAGTGCCACTAACAGCTGCAGCCCCGGGAGGAGAGAAAACACAACAGAATATGAATATAATAGGATGACAAATAAAGGCCAGTAAACCCAAATATGTAAATACAAAAACTACAATGACATTAACAGGAAAATAAGTCATACTTCGAAACAATACAGGATATGTACGGTATCATGGGTCCCTCAGTGGATCGTGGAGGAGCCGCCCCTGCAGACATGGAGATGGGCAGAACTGGGGGAGGTGACCGGTCCCTCAGCAGCGAGAGGAATCACCGAAGAGGAGGGAGAGGCAACAGCAGTGGAGGAGGAGGCTGACGAGACAGCCAGAGAAGAAAAGCCAAGTAAAGGGACTGCTGCGCGAGTCTTCAGCCTCGGCGAAGGAGGGACTGCTGACGAGTTGGTGGAGGCGTTCCTCCAGCGAGATTTCTCTGGACAGCAGCAGCCTGGAGTAGATGGAGCGAGAGCAGGGACAGGTGCCAGAGACTGGCGAGAAGCCGATAATGCAGGGGCTCGGGAATGCCTCCCCTTCAGCACAGGCCCCGGCCTTTTCGGGGAATTCCTCACCATCTCTCCATTCTCACATTGCAGAGCCACCACCAGAGAAATCCTCTCCACCCCCTTAGCATGCTTCTTAAGCTGAGACCATCGGCAAGCAGCTGCCTCTGCAAGACCCAGGTACCACAACGCGTTGTTAGGTTGCGAGCAGCAGAGATGAACCCATCCATCTCCATCAGGGTTTTGCAGCACTCCCACCCCAGGTTCATCAGGTACCAGTGCCCACCTGCAAACTCCATGGAAGCTGGTGACATGTTGACCGCTCCAGAAAAACAGGTGGGTGAAACAAAAAACTAAAAAAAACAAAACTACAGCAGCTGGGTCTCCTACTCCTAAAGGCCAATAAACCCAAATATGTATATACAAAAACTACACTGACATAAACAGGAAAATAAAAATCACACTAAGAAACAATACAGGATATGTGAAAACCAACAAAAGATAAAATTGTCATAAATAGCCCCTCCGGGGCAGAAAGACAGACCCAGTCACTGAACTGCAGTAGGGACATTTATTAAATAAAGGAAAACGCAAAACAAACTGTGCAGGACACACACAAATACAAACTTAAAGTAACTTACAGAGAAAGACTCTCCAGAGCCGAGATCGCACTGTGAGAGGGAACAAGGGAGGATTAGTCCATCAGACGTGAGGAATCAGTCCTTAGACACAATTCAGTTCAATTCAATTCAACTTTATTTATATAACGCCATTTCACAACAACAGTCATCTCATAGCACTTTCAACTGTAGGGGAAACCCCCATAATTGCAGAAAGACCCCAGCAATCAGCAAATCCCCTGTGAGCAAGCTCTTTTAAAGCTTTGAAAGTGAGAAGAAGGATTTTAAACTTAATTCTAAACTCTATGGGAAGCCAGTGAAGGGAGGCCAGAACCGGAGAGATATGCTCTCTCCTTCTAGTACCTGTTAAAACTCTTGCTGCAGCATTTTGGATCAACTGAAGACTTTTTAAAGACGTTTTAGGACAATCTGATGATAAAGAGTTACAATAATCTAATCTAGAGCAAAAAAAAGCGTGGATCAGTTTCTCAGGATCACTCTGAGACAAGATGCTCCTAATCTTGGCAATATTACGCAAATGATAGAAGGCAGTCTTAGAAACGAATTTAATATGTGGATTGAAAAACAGATCTTGATCAAAAATAACTCCAAGGTTCCTCACAGAGCTATTAAGAGAAAGAGTAACCACATCCAAACTAAAAGTTTGATCTGGAAAGGATTTTCTAAGGTTTTTTGGACCAACAAGAATGACTTCAGTCTTGTCTGAATTTAATTGCAGGAAAATACAAGTCATCCAAGCTTTGATTTCCTTAATACAGGCTTCTAACTTGGCTAATTGATTACTATCATCTGGCTCCATTGACAGGTATAATTGTGTGTCATCTGCATAACAATGAAAATGTATACAGTGCTTTCTAATAATGTTGCCTAAAGGAAGCATATATAAACTATAAAGAGTAGGGCCTAGCACAGATCTGTGTGGAAATCCATGACTGAGCTTTGAGTTGAAAGAAAACTCATTATTAACATGAGCAAATTGGAACCTATCAAATAAATAAGATCTAAACCACTGCAACGAAGTTCCATTAAGTCCAACATAGTGTTCTAATCTATCAAGTAGAATATTATGATCGATAGTATCAAAAGCTGCACTAAGGTCTAAAAGGACAAGTACAGAAACAAGTCCATTATCAGATGCGATAAGGAGGTCATTAGTGACCTTCACTAAGGCTGTTTCAGTACTATGATGGATTCTAAACCCAGATTGAAACTCCTCAAATAAACCATTTCCCTCCAAGTGGTCAAATAATTGCGTAGCAACAACTCTTTCTAAGATTTTTGAAATGAAAGGGAAATTAGAGATTGGTCTATAGTTAGCTAAAACTCCTGGATCCAGTGTTGGCTTTTTGAGTAAGGGTTTAATTACAACATTTTTAAAAGCCTGCGGTACATGGCCTAAAGTTAATGAAGAATTGATTATTTGAAGAATAAAGCTACCAATAAATGGGAAGACTTCTTTAAATAACCTGGTAGGAATAGGGTCTAAAAGACAAGTTTGAAGGCTTGGATGAGGAAATTATTTTATCTAACTCTAAAAGGTCAATTGGAGTAAACTCATCCAAACAGATATCAACTGAAAGAGTTGTAGTAGTTACTGTATTTAAGTTAACGGTGGGAAGAATCTGACTGATTTTTATCTCTGATAGATGAAATTTTATTATTGAAGAAGTTCATAAAGTCCTGACTAGTAAGCTGTAAGGGAATGCTAGGATTGACAGAGTCCTGAGTCTTTGTCAGCCTGGCTACAGTGCTGAAAAGAAACCTTGGATTATTCTTGTTCTCTTCTGTTAATGCAGAAAAATAACTCGTTCTAGCTTTTCTAAGAGATTTTTTTTATAAATTAAAAGATGATTTCTCCAAGCTAAATAGATTTCATCCAAGGTAGTGGAGCGCCATTTTCTTTCTAACTGACGAGTCTTCTGTTTTAAGCTACGAGTTTGTGTTGAACCAAGGAGTTAGAAATCTCTGGTTAGACTTTTCTTTTTTAAGGGGGCCACCATGTCTAGAGTCTGATGCACAGAAGCTGTAACACTATCTACCATGCTATCAATTACAGAAGGAGCAAGCTGTCTATAGCCTATTTCCGTTGTGTTGACACATGGCATAGATAGTCTGCATAAATTTGGTAACAACATCATCTGAGAGGCATCTACTGTAGTAATATTTTTCTTTAGGAGCCAAATCGTCAGAAATAGTAAAATCAAAGGTTAACAGACAATGGTCTGACAGTACAGGGTTATGAGGAGACACTACCAGATTTTCTATTTCTATGCCATATGTCAGAACAAGGTCCAACGTATGGTGGAGATAATGGGTAGAATTTCCTACTTTCTGAGTAAACCCCATCCAGTCTAATATTGAATTAAATGCCATATTAAGGAAATCACTATCTACATCTACATGTATATTAAACTCCCCTACTATAATTATTTTATCTGATTTCAGCACTAAATCAGCTAAGAATTTGGCAAATCCGGATAAAAACTCTGAGTAGGTTGATGGAGGACAATAAACTATGGCAAATAAAATTGGGTTTAACCTAAAATTGCTAAAATGCCCAATACTGAGGACCAGGCCCTCAAAGGAATTATAACGTGTTTTTTGCTTTACATTAACTGGTAATTTGGAATGGTAAATTGTTGCTACTCCTCCTCCATGACCAGAACTTCTGGGATTTTGACAGTTTAAATAACCAGAGGGAGTTGATTCATTTAAACCAACATAATCCTCTTGCCCTAACCAAGTCTCTGAAAGAGATATTAAATCAATCTGATTATCAATTAACAGATCATGAACTAGCAGAGACTTGGGAGTTAGAGACCTAATATTTAACAAACCACATTTAATTTTTAAATTATGAGGTCATAAGACAATTGACAATGCTGCCGCAGTGAGAAAATGACCAGGCAGTCTTTGAATAGCTGGCAGTCAGTGAGCAGGCAGATGAGCAGCAGGTGTGGGCTGAGTAGGCAGGTGACCTAATTACCAAACTGTTCACAGGTGGGAAACGGACTGTGAACAGCAAGTTGGAAATTCTGAGAGAGGAGGGCACATAAGTGTCAATAAACCAAAATATATACAGAAAACTGACAACATAATACTAACAGGCATACAAAAACTCAGGAATAAATTGAGTCTGAGCTCAGAGGGAACATAAGAGCTCAGACTCATGACAGAGCCCCCCCCCCCTTCCCAAGGGGGTGGATCCAAACACCCTCAGGCAACACCAAAAAGGAACCCGCCCACCTACCCCCCAAGAAAAAGGGTACAGGAAAAAAATTATCCAGGCAGGAGCGGAGCTGCACCCTCAGTGGGCCCGGGATGGGCCAACACTGCACCCACGACGACCTCAGCAGGGGGAGCTGCACCCACGGAGGCCCCAGGCTGGGGCAGAGCACCCACGACAACGTCAGCGGGGGGAGCTGGACCCATGATGACCTCAGGTGGTGAGCCTGAACCCACGGAGACATCTGACTCAGATGGATTTGAAAACCGTGTTGTGTCTTCAAATAGTTTGTATTTAACTGTCCTCATTTAACAGAAGACGCCAGCGGAGTGTGTTTTTTCATTCATCAGGGAACGTGAGCACAGACAGATATGAGATAGACTCAAGATTCAAAGGCTTTATTATCATGTGCACAGTTAAGAAATGCAACATTTCCTGAGCAATGAAATTCTTACTCTGCTCTCCGAAAGAATGCCAAGGTAATAGGTACACAACAAAATTAATGAGGTAATAACAGAACCAAACCACAGAATATCTAGAGGAAACAAGAAGAATGAAATTTGAAATTCCCTGAGTGACTATAGTGGACAGTGGTATATTGATATCAGAG
Organism: Pholidichthys leucotaenia; assembly: GCA_020510985.1. Lineage (NCBI taxonomy): Eukaryota > Metazoa > Chordata > Actinopteri > Cichliformes > Pholidichthyidae > Pholidichthys > Pholidichthys leucotaenia. The sequence continues at coordinate 386,408,162 of CM035837.1, read as the reverse complement.
ATGATATGAACCTGAGATGGCATAAGCCTATGTACAGTGTGCAAATGAGCAGTATACAAATTACAAATTAGCACCCAGTCTGCAAATTTCTCTGTAATGATAATACCAGTAGACTGTACATGATAATTAGCAGCAGAGTTGATATGGACATCAGACAGGGTATGATGTCCATATCATACCAGATATAATGATTCAACACACGACAGATTAGTGGACAAAACATTTTCACAGAAGAGGTTTGTAGTTTAAAATCTTCAGACTGACAATAGCCTATCCCACTTCCTCCCCCGTGCACCAAATCCACACCAGAACACACACAGGCTCCCTGTTCACTCATCCATTCCCCTAAAAAAAATCATGCATTAATACATAATCTATAGACTTCAATGTTAAGTCCACAATTAAAATGAGAATGTGGATGGAATAGAATACTATTAAGTTTTCATATTATAATTAAAATGTTAAAATTAAATTAACTGTTAAAAACTCTCTTCATTAAAATAAAAGAAAATCCTACCACATGCTGTTTCCTCATGAACTCCTGAGCTCTGGAGCTGTGTGACTTCAAAACACACTGCTGAAATAGCATTAAACAATGTGCTTCTGACACTACAGACCTCCTTTTCCTGATCAAAAGCACATTGGCATAACATGTACCTTAATTCTGATGTGCATGAGACTGCACACCGCTAAACCTCTTTGAAATCACCTCTCAGCGCAAAGTGGGCACTACTGGTAATTAGATGGCATGACACAAAGTGTGAAAAACAGATAATGAGCTGACAGAAACTAATTAAAACACTGGCGTATGGTGGGAAGTCTGGTGAAAAAGTCCACTGATGACTGTCAAAATTGGGCCCAAGGACTTTGACTAATGCTACAGTATGTCAATGGTATATTATGAAATTTATACATCAGTAATTTGTTAATGTATTTTCTTTGTTTTTCTTACTGTAAATGTTAGAAATTATTTTAAATATGTTGAAAAATTTTGACCTGTGACCTAGGGCTGGGCAATTTGACTTTAAATCAGTATCACAATTATTTTCAGCTTTCAGGTTGGTTTCATTTTTTCCCCTCATTCCTTTCTTCTCCCTTAGAGTTCACTGACAAGGCTGTTAATTAAGTCACAGGAGTGCAGCATCAATGAATATATCACATGAAGGTGATTTGGCCTTAAATGAGCATAATATAATAAAGACTAGGTCACCAAACTCCCTCACAATGATCCTCAGGTAGATCTGCATCCAAGTTGTGCTCAAGGTCAAGGTTAATGGTCAGGAGTCTGAGCACTGTTGGGATGAGTTCATCAAAGAGCTACTCTATCATTGACAGTTTGGTTTAATGTAAGTCACAATAATTTGCCTTTTAGAAGCCATGGTGTGTGATAAATCTCTTAGTTAAAACAAACAGTATTTGTAGCATAATATTTAATAACCTTGTGAAAGTGATAATAAGCTTGCACTTGAATTTCTTCAACTTTTATTGCGCGGTAGCTCTTCAACTATTTAAAAGTCTCTTGTTTGATTTGATTTTGCAAACAGCTGAAGTTTCATTTTGATCAAGAAACCCAATTTTCATCGGAGGTTGAATAATTTTGAGTGCAACTGCATGTTCAAAGGCAAAGAACTTATTTCTATGAAAACCTCACATCTGCCTTTTCAATGTATTGAAGCAAACTTGGATACAAACAGCTGTTAATCAGTGACTGAAAATGTACAAATAAATACCTATATATTAACTTCACATCTTAATTATCTAGCTGAATTTCTCAACGGCAGGTGACCAAAAAGGTGAGAAAAAATATGATAAATTACAAAAGATCTCAGACTTCCTCTCTTGCGTGCTACCTTGCCAAGACTGTGCAATCCAGGTATAAAATAATGAGAAATACATCCTTTTTCAAGGTTTCCTACACAAGTTGTTAAAGGTGAAATGATGCGATGAGATGTCATAATCATAAAACTAGTCAAAACTTGTGGCATTTCTCACAAGTGCAGTGAGAAACTTGTTAGTCTTTTCTGCTGTTTCAGGAAAGTGGTACAAAGGGATAAGTGGCTAGTTGGATTGTCATGGAAACACACTACAAGGGGTTAAAGCAATGCATCATCGCTCACGTTCTTTAAAGCCAGGTTTGTTTATAAAGACGCCTTTGGTTCACAGTAACGCCTTTCTTAAAAAGGAAGACAGTGGGACAACTACCTGATTCTTTCTTCAATCCTGAAAACTTTAAACACAACCATAATATTTCTGATGGTAGCTATTCTCCTTTATTATAACTCTCTTGCTTAGCCTGTACTTAAACCATTACTTGCGTTGCTATATCATTATTTAAAACCCAGCCTTTGCAGAGACATGTTAAAAATTCTGTTTGGAAAAGTAAAGATGAAAAACCAAAGAAAACAGTCTCATCTTGCTTTACTGGACTGCAAAACTCCAAAATTAGCTGTTTACAGTGAGAGTGCCGAGGAGAAAAGAAGTGCTTGTGTGTCAGAGAGAGAATTGACTGAGAGTTGATAGCAAGTCGGAGCAGGTGACATGCTGTTCACACTGCTTGTTTTACCATTATTTCGGTGGCAGCGAAATCAGTGCTGGCTTTTGTTTTCATATGGTCAGTTTCTATAAAGAGTGTTATGGGGGTGCTGTGGAACACCTTAAAATGTTGAGTCTTTCCTAAAGCACAGCTGCAGAAATGAACACATTTACAGTGCCTGCCTTAAGTATCGACACCCGTTGAGCGACCAGTTGTCACATTTATCAGCCCATGCTGCACAGCTTAGGGGTCGGCAACCCGCGGCCCTCCAGTCCCATAGTTGTGGCTCCCTGCAGTTGCATGTCAAAAGGAAACTGAAATAATGAAGGTCATTTTAATTATTTCATTTTCAATTTATTGTGTATTGGATTCATTTTTTCAACTGAAATGCAGGGTTTTGCAAACATAAAATATATATATATATATATATATTTTAAATGTTGTCAACTAAAATATGTGTCATATCCAAACAACAGCAGGTAGTCTGTTGAGCCACTCTTTCTCACTGTAATCTTGACATTATGGTTGTATTTTTCACTTTTTTGCAATTAAAAAAAAGGGAAAAAAAATACTCTGGGGGGGGGGGGGGGGCACCATAGCAACAAGGACCTCCATGGCGCGAAGATTTTTTTGAGTCTTGCGTAGCGTTTTTAAATCTGTCCTAAACCAGCCCTGTATTGTGTTTCTGATGGCTCATTTACATGTGCCAATCTCTTTTACCATCCTCCTACTCACACTCCTCGTTCTCCCCTCAGCAATGTAAGATGTCAGGAAGCAGGCAGAAAAATATCATCGGGGTGACTGCAAAGCTATGAATTAGAAGCAAATGTTTTATATCTACATCAATATATTCTTCTTCCCTCTTCTACCCAGAGCCATTTATGTCTTTTTTGATATATGGAGGCTGATTGAGGTTTGATAAAGGAATGTTAAGCCCTAAACACCTGCATGATCTGTTAATGGCGCTCTCGTTGCAGAAGCTAATAGGACTGTCACTTTGTGATTTGATGCTTCTTCTTAATTTGTAGTTAAGGCTTTAATATCTGTGCTTAATGTCGACCTGAAAACAGCCGTATCACTCAAAGTGCAGCATTTTTAATGCTTACTATCACTTAGTAACGTATCTCTTATAAATTTTGCTAAGTAGACATTTCAAGGCTGTCTTAACTTTACATCATTTTTATATATCTGTACACATTTATGCATTTTTGATGCACAGCTTAGTGTGCAGTCACTTACTTAAGTCAGCAGCGACTCAGTGTCTCTGTCCGTGGTGCTGAAGTCTTTTAAAAGGTAGTCAGTGGAAAGATCCAAGTTTTCAAAGCTCTCTCTCTCTCTCTCTCTCTCTCTCTCTCTCTCTCTCTCTCTCTCTCTCTCTCTCTCTCTCTCTCTCTCTCTCTCCATTTACAGTTGTGCTCATAAGTTTACATACCCTGGTGGAATTTATGATTTCTGGGCCATTTTTCAGAGAATATGAATGATAACACAAAAACTTTTCTTTCGCTCATAGTTAGTGGTTGGGTGAAGCCATTTATTATCAAACAATTGTGTTTGCTCTTTTTAAATCATAATGACAACAAAAACTACCCAAATGACCCTGATCAAAAGTTTACATACCCTAGTTCTTAAAACTGTGTATTGCCACCTTTAACATCGATGACAGCTTGAAGTCTTTTGTGGTAGTTGTGGATGAGGCACTTTATTTTTTCAGATGGTAAAGCTGCCCATTCTTCATGGAAAAAAGCCTGTAGTTCCTGTAAATTCTTTGGCTGTCTTTCATGAATTGAACGTTTGAGAGCTCCCCAAAGTGTCTCAATAATATTGAGGTCAGGAGAGCGAGATGGCCACTCCAGAACCTTCACTTTTTTCTGCTGTAGCCAATGACAGGTTGAGTTGGCCTTGTGTTTTGGATCATTGTCATGTTGGAATGTCCAAGTATATCCCATGTGCAGCTTCCGGACTGATAAGTGCAAATTTTCTTCCAGTACTTTCTGATAACATGCTGCATTCATCTTGCTATCAATTTTGACCAAGTTCTCTGTGCCTTTGTAACTTACACATCCCCAAAACATCAGTGATTCACCTCCGTTTTTCACAGTAGGGATGGTGTACTTTTCATCATAGACCTTGATGACTCTTCTATTTTTATGGTTGTGGCCAAAAGTTCAATTTTGGTCTCATCACTCCAAATAACTTTGTTCCAGAAGTTTTGAGCCTCGTCTTTGTGCTCTTTGGCGTATTGTAAGTGGGCTGCTTTGTGGCATTAGCGTAATAATGGCTTTCTTCTGGCGACTTGACCATGCAGCCCATTTTTCTTGAAGTGCCTCCTTATTGTGCATCTTGAAACAGCCACATCACTTTTTCAGAGTCCTGTCAGCTGGGGTTATTTGAGGGTTTTTCTTTGCATCCCAAACAAGTTTCCTGGTGGTTGTGGCTGAAAGTTTTGTTGGCCTACCTGACCGTGGCTTGGTTTCAACAGAATCCCTCATTTTCCACTTCTTAATTAGAGTTTGAACACTGCTGATGGGCATTCTCAATTCCTTGAATATCTTATTATATCCTTTTCCTGTTTTATAAAGTTCAACTATCTTCTCCTGCAGGTCCTTTGATAATTCTTTTGCTTTCCCCATGGCTCAGAATCAAGCAACGTCAGTGCAGCTCTGGATGAAACATTCAGGGGTCTGTCAGGAGCCCAGAAACTCACTGACTTTTTATACACACACACTAATTACAAGTAAACAGATCATAGGTGAGGATGGTTACCTTTAGTAGCCATTTAAACCCGTCTGTGTCAGTTTGTGTGTATGTTATCAGGCCAAAACTTCCAGGGTATGCAAACTTTTGATCAGGGTCATTTGGGTAGTTTCTGTTGTCATTATGATTTAAAAAGAACAAACACAACTGTTTGATAGTAAATGGCTTCACCCAACCACTATGAGTGAAAGAAAAGTTTTTGTGTTATCATTCATATTCTCTGAAAAATGGCCAAAACAAATCACAAATTCCACCAGGGTATGTAAACTTATGAGCACAACTGTATAGATAACTTTGAGTGTACATGCATATTACTCATGAGCACATGTACTGTATATGCACAAATATAAAATAAAAATATTAAATGTCATTCCTCAGTTGTATTATTTGTATAGAAGTAAACCAAGGTTGTCCTTTTAAATACTAAAATTAAACAATTTAATAAACAAAATGAAATTGGAGCTAAATATAAACACCATAAATTAAAAAGCTTAATTAAAATACTTCAGTGGTAAAGAATAATAATAAATGGGATTAGAGTTGTAGTAGGAAAAGGACTTCACTTGGAAGGAATATAAACATTTCAATTTATTGTACAGCTTTTCTTGAAAATTTGCAACTTTTTTCTCTTTTCGCAAAAAAAAACAAACAAAAAAACCCCAGTTTTTTTGTCACAAGTGTTTTTTTACTGAATTGGTGAGGGTTTGTTAGCTTAAATTTGCTTAAAGCAGCACTATGTAACTTTTCTCTTCTAATTAGGAACCTTGAAAAGATTACTGCTATGGCAGCTATGACCTCAGTCCTCATAGCTATTCATAATTGGTGTCTTCAGGTGTTCCCTGTGATTGGTTGTTGAGACTGAGGTCATAGTTGCCATACTTGTAATCTTTTCCAGTGATCCTACCAAAAACAGAGATGTTACAGGCAATGTGGGTCCATTCAGGCTATGGAGCGGTGGCATTCAGCTAGTCAAAGGTTGATGTACCACAAAGAAAACATTTTGGAAATATTATTTTAAGGTGAAAATCTTAAGGTGGATTCACACTACAACATTTGGACTGACTTTTACTGACATTTTGGCAAACTTCTGGCTCTGCTGGCAAAAGTTAATGATTGCTGGTGTTTGTTGGCAAACGCTGGAGAAAGTTGTGTTCTTTGAAAATTTCCAGCCTGCTGAAAATTTACCGATGTTTGGAAATACACAATGGTGAAAGTTGTGCTCATTTTGTAAAAGTTCCTGAGCGCTGGGCTAAGTTATGCAGAGGTTACCTAAGTCAGCCTAAGTTAAAGCTGGGTTCACACTATAGCATTTGGACTGACTTTTACAAACGTTTTGAAAAATCAGAGAAATACTCAATGCAGGTCAGTTGACATATACAGTAAAGATCAGTGTTTGTGGAGGCTTCCTGCCATTCTGGACCTGCTTCTGGAGTGAACACGTCTCCCTTGTGCATACGTTTCAGTATTCATTTTCGTTTTATATCCCTATGTAGTTACTTCTGCATACCCTTTTCCCCTGTTCATTTATTCATTCATCTAAAAAAAATAATAAAATAATCCTATAGACTCCAACACTAAGTCCGCAATTAAAATGTGAATGTGGATGAAAAAAAAAAACTATTAATGAATCATCATAAGTAAAATGACGTGTGATTATATTTTGACTGTTACACCTCTCTCCATTAAAATAGCATAAAATCCCATTAAATGTCATTTACTTTTTGATACCACATCAGCGCTGTTTGATTCCCACAATGGAAGTGAACCATTAAATCCTGGAAAATGATTACACACGGAGCAGAAAATTAAGAACCGTCAACTTCTCAGTGAGGAGATTTTTTTTTTCTTTTGGGCTGTCACATTTTGGGAGATTATATATATATGTAGCAGGCAGAGAGTAGATAAGATAAGATAAGATAAGCCTTTATTAGTCCCACAGTGGGGAAATTCCAGGATTGCAACAGCACAGGGATAGCAACACTCAGAGCAACAATCAGAAGGCAAGAAAAAACAAGAGCAGCTAGTATACATATGTACATATTAATATATACAGTATATATATATATATATATATATATATATATATATATATATATATATATATACTGTATATATATATATATATATATATATATATATATATATATATATATATATATATACTGTATATATATATATATATATATATATATATATATATATATATATATATATATATATATATATATATATATATATCACTTTTGGAGTGGTCTGTTGGGGCAGTGGCATTACTGCAGCCGATAGGAAGAGACTGAACAAACTGATCAAGAAAGCTAGCTCTGTCCTGGGGCAGCGCCTTGATCTGGTGGAGGAGATAGGAGAGAGAAGGATGGTGGCTAAACTGTCATCTCTGCTGGAGTCCGAGTTCCACCCTATGTAGGACATACTGAATGCACTGAGGAGCTCATTTAGCAGCAGACTACATCATCCCAGGTGCACAACCGAGAGGTTTCGCAGGTCCTTCCTACCAATGGCTGTCAGACTGTACAACCTAAGCAGGGCTGCTCACAGAGATAGCAAAAAGACGTAACAAACTAATAGTTTTTTGAATGCAAAAGATGCAATAGACTTACACAATGGTCCCCCCCGGCATACAACTAGGAAAATACTGGTCGCTATGGAGAGTGAGAATATGTATGGGCACATAATCATACCATGTAGGATAACTAAGTAGACGGTTGTGCTGTTTCATCCCATCTAGCAACAATGCTCTGCACTGTGTGTGTTTATATATTTACATATTTATTCCATCTAGCTACAATGCTCCGCACTGGGTGTTTATATATCTACATATTATTCCATCTAGCTACATTGCGCCGCACTGTGTGTGTTTATATATTTACATATTTATTCCACCTAGCTGCAATGCTCCGTACTGTGGGTGTTTATATATTTATATATTTATTCTATCTAGCTACAATGCTCCGCACTGTGTGTTTATATATTCATATATTTATTCCATCCAGCTAAAATGCTCTGCACTGTGTGTCTGTGTGTGTGTATATATATATATTTTATAGTAATATGTACATATATATATTAGCTGCTCTTGCTTGCTTGTTTTTTTTTTTTTCTTGCCTTCTGATTGTTGCTCTGAGTGTTGCTATCCCTGTGCTGTTGCAATCCTGGAATTTCCCCATTGTGGGACTAATAAAGGCTTATCTTATCTTATCTTACACACAGTGCAAGCATTGTGGTTGGTGGATGTGCAGCAGAAAGTCTAAGCTCTCTCTCCACGGATGGGGCGGGCCAGCTGGATGTCTTTGGGCATGATGGTGACCCCCTTGGCGTGGATGGCGCACAGGTTGGTGTCCTCGAAGAGACCCACCAGGTAGGCCTCGCTGGCCTCCTGCAGAGCCATGACGGCGGAGCTCTGGAAGCGCAGGTCGGTCTTGAAGTCCTGAGCGATCTCCCTCACCAGGCGCTGGAAGGGCAGCTTACGGATGAGCAGCTCCATGGATTTCTGGTAGCGACGGATCTCTCTCAGAGCCACGGTACCGGGCCTGTAACGGTGAGGCTTCTTCACTCCGCCGGTGGCCGGAGCGCTTTTTCGAGCAGCCTTGGTGGCCAGCTGCTTCCTGGGGGGCTTTTCCTCCAGTAGATTTACGGGCGGTCTGCTTGGTTCTTGCCAGCGCTCTTTATTATTCTGTCTTATCTTTCTTGCACGCCGCCTAAACTCCAGCCCGGCACCCGCGTCATTTTCGCTTCAGTTCCCCGGTATGTCGAGTTTCTCCGTTAGCACCGGGTGGCGGTTGAGTGCTAGCTAGCTCTTCCCTGCTGTATCGTCTCCTGTTGTAAACAGTGGCTCCGTCCGCCGACTCAGGAGACCTTTGGGGCGATCTGTGTGTCCGTGATATATTTAGAGTGAAAGGTGTGCCGGATCAGAAAGTTATCACCGGATCAGAAAGAAGAAGGAAGATAAAAAGACTCAGAATTGAGCCGCTGTTGCAAAAGGCAGCCAACTCGTGTGGCACCGGAACCGGACAGACCCTGACTGAAAATTTCATGAAAAACCTTTATTCCACAAATCAAGAAAATGTTTTTTCAGACAGCAAAAAAAAAAAAAAAAAGGCTGTTGTTTCCAAGGAACCAGTAATCTGTACTGGCAAAAGACACATTTGAGCGATAGCACAGCCTGGTGGTAGAAAAGTAACACTGCAAAGACATGAAACCACCCACAAAACCACACCCATCATCTGCAAACAAACCCACAAATGTCCATAATATACAGTATATATATATACACACATCCCATAGATTAAAAATAAAAAAAAACATGTCATACACACGTTATCACCAAACAAATACCGTACATTGTCCTCTTACATATATATTTTCTTTTTTTTTTAACTCCCCCTTCTATTTCTCTTTCATTCCTGCATGTCTGAACTGAGTTTTGATCTAAAAACATCTATTTTCACCAGCATCTCAGTCAGCGTTTGCCAAAGAAGCTTAACTTAGGCTGATTTAGGTGAACTCTGCGTGACTTAGCCCAGCTCTCAGGAACTATTACAAATTGAGCACAACTTTCACCAACATTTATTTCAAAATGTTGCCAAATTTTCAGAATGCTGAAAATTCTCAACGAATACAACTTTTGCCAGCGTTTGCCAACAAACACCAACTTTTATCAACTTTTGCCAGCAAAGCCAGACGTCTGTCAAAACATCAGTGAAAGTTGGTCCAAACGTTGTAGTGTGAATCCACCCAAAAAAGCAGGTCCAGGATGGCAGGAAGCCTCCACAAACGCTGATCTTTATATGAGCATCACCTGACGTTGATGTCAGCTGAACTGCACTGAGTATTCTTAGCTTAAGTTAACCTAAGTTGGCAACTGCTACACATATGCTAGCTTAAGTTGGCAAAAGTTTGACAACACTGAATGCAATGCTGGCAAATGCTAGCAAAAGTTTGTCAAAGTTGGTGTGTGCTCATGAACGTAATTTCACCAACATTTGGACTGATTTCTCTGATTTTTCAAAACGTCAGTAAAAGTCGGTCCAAACGCTATAGTGTGAACCCAGCCTAAGTGTTGCTTTAACTTAAATTTGGTTCGGTCTCATTCATTTAAATCTTTTTGCTTGTAGATTTGCAGCTGTTTTGCTGTGTATTTTTGTTATGAAGTCTTTCTTTTTTCTTAAATTTGCAACTCTTAATGCCAAAACACAGAGAACTGCTGATTATGCTTAAAGGAGTCACATGTGGCCCCTGCAGTAACTCATCAGCCATCATCAGCCAATAGTTTTCTTCTTCTCAGTTTTTATTACATTGACAGCGTGTTGAATTATTTAACTGTTGGATGGATGGATGGATGGATGGATTCGTTGATTTCCGAGTATAAATGATGTCAAACTGTTTCTCTGACTCTTTTTTGACTGGCAGGTCACCTGGGAGTCCAGCCCTAGACAGAGTAGAGCACTTGATTAAAAGATTTGATTCGATGAATGAAACAAGGAAATTAATTGAATATAAATTATACAAATTAGTAGATCATTATTTTTGCATAATTAGCTGAATGAAATTTGTCATCCATAAATGACCTGACAAGTGTTTAAAAGAGGCTTAACACATTGTAAGCCTTGAAAAAATGAATTGCTGTTAATATTCCCTGTGTTTTTGCTGTACCTTAAACACCTCACATTTACCAGTTTGGATAACCTGACCTGCACCTGTCTGTCTGCAGTTTATCCATATATAGAACAGGAAAACTGAATTTATTTATTTAATTAAGCTGTTGTCTTTATTTTTTTAATGTCTTGTGCTCTGTTACACTCATAAATATGGATGAACTAAAAAGAAACCGTGCCTATGTGTACCAGCCGCCGTGCATGTGTGCGTCAGTGTGTGTGATGTGTGTCGGAGGATGCCAGCTGTGCCAGTGGTTATACTTTTGAGTTTGTCGGGGAAAAAACTAAACCCTGTCGTCCTTGCATACACAAAACCCATAAACACTCAGACAAAACAAGCGTTCCTTGGCAAAACTCACACACACACACACACAGAGTGAGGGTGCCTCCATAATGACAGATACTCATCGCCCACAGCGGATTGTCGCTCTGACGACTTGCCATTTCACATCACTCCACCGAGATGAGCGGGACACAAACATAAAATCGCTCCAAAGCATACAGATGGAGAGGCAGATAGGCCCACTGACATGGATGTAGATGTTTATAATAACAAAGGCCCCGTGATTTGAGTGATGCTGATGCTGTGACACAGCACATCTATTCTAGGCAGAGACTCTGGGAATGAAGACTTGGATCCCCCCCGAAGCCTCAGTAAGGATGTCAAAGCTGGAGGCAGGAGCCAGATCATAGCACGCCAGAGATGGGAGTCAGCATCTGTATAAAAAAAAAAGGGATGCAAGGGCTTTACCATGTCAGCACCAGTCACATTGTAAATTCACAGCGTGCTCTTCCTTCGTGGCTTCAGGCTGCCAAATAAGCCCCCCTTCTTCGGGAAGCGGTTAGCCTAGGGTTAAGTGGGTTAAATTCTAAAATGGTATTAACTCTGCAAGGTGGCTAATCTTGGATCACAGTGGGTGAGCTAAGCTGAGGTGGACTTGAGTCTCAGTCATCCACTTTCAGATGTGCCAGGTTGACACAATAGTTGAGTCTTTTAATCTCTGTCAGTGGTGGACTTTTTTTCTTGAAAATGTAGTGCAGTGGCATCCAGATGTACTCTCATGCAAATTTATGCAATGAGCAACTCAATGAACTCAAAGTAAAAGCTTACTAAGGGCCCTTTTACACAGACGGAGATCATTGGGTATCCACTGAGAAATCAAAAATTGACCCAATCTCTCAATGATCTAAAGCCTCAAAAAAGATGTTTCTGTGTAAATGTTTAGAAGATCTTTGAATGATTTTCATGGCGATTTATAGAGATCTTTGAAAGATCCTTGAGAGATCACTCTGAGACCAGAAAAGATCGCTGAGGGATCATTGAGAGTTTGTTGGGCAATCAAGAACAGGTGTATAAACTAGTGATGTTCTGTGGGTGCAGATGTGCTGAAGTCATTCAAAGCAAGGGCCTCTACACTTCCGATTAATTTTTGAATCCTATACCCCTAAAAAAACATTCTTTGAATCTTCTCTTCTGACACAGTGGTCACTGTTCTCTAATTTTGCTTACTGTTTTTATTTTTTTATAAAATAAATGTTTGGATTGAAGTGCCTTGGTTATAAAAAAAAAACAAAACATGCTAGTACAGCAGTGGTATAGTGGGGCGGCTGTGGCACAGATGTAGTGTGGCCGACTACTGATCAGAGGGTCAGGGGTTTGATTCCTGCTCTGTCTGCAGTCTGCATGTCAAAGTGTACTTGAGCAAGAAACTGAACCCCCAGCTGCTCCTGGTGGCCAGGCCAGCACCTGTACATGGTGGATATACTGTACATACATTATTCTCTATTTTTGATCTCCACGGTGTGTGTGTGTGTGTGTGTGTGTGTGTGCGCGCGTGCGTGCGTGCGTGTGTGTGTGTGTGTGTGTTTATATCATCATCACTCTATAAATTCAAGAAATTTCTGTCTGTGTGTGTGTCTGTGTGTCATGATCATAGGACATCATAGGACAGTCTATGATGCTCTCATGATGTCCCTATGCCTTGGTGTCTTTATGATGTCATATAGACCATTAGGACTCACAATGCTGTCATATAGACAAAAGGACGATGCTGTCATATACACAATTGGACGCAGCACTTTAAAGCACACCCATTCGAAGCAGTAAATCTGGGAATCTTACAAAATATCACTCTATAAATTCAAGAAATCTCTCAGTTTCGGTGTAAATCTGGAAATCTTACTCATCACCCGATTAACAATAGGACACACTACTTTAAACCACACCCATTTGAAGCAGTACATCATGTCTGTGTGTCACAATCATCATAGGATGGCCTACGATGGCTGCCTGATGTCCTATGATGATCCTACGATATCAGGCAACATAGGACTCGCAATGCCGTCATATAGACAATAGGACTGGCTACCTATGATGTAGGCATGAGATCCTATGTTGCATGCCTTCATGTCTTTATGATGTCATACAGACCATCATTCACCAAAGAAGAGATACTCATCACCCGATTAAGAATAGGACACACTAATTTAAACCAGGATCAAATGCAGGCATCATAGGACTCGCTAGCTAGGCAATCAGCAAAGATCATAGGACATAGGACAGCTTCCAAGATCAAACGCAGGCATGACATCACGATCATATGACTCCCTATGACATCATTACAGATCATAGGACTCACGATGACACCATCAAAAATCAAAGGCAGGCATCACACTGAATGAGTGCTGATGTGCTTGCTTACACTCTTGCTTACACCTGCTTTCTACAGGCATGCAGAAATACTTGCTTATACTTGGTTTCTATAGGCATGCATGGGTATGCACGGCCATGCACGGGTAGGTACTCGTGTGTGTGTGTGTGTATGTGTATATATCTATATATATATACACGAGTACCTACCCGTGCATACCTGTCCATGCCCTTAGAAACCGAGTATAAGCAAGTATTTCTGCATGTGTGTAGTGTGTCCTATTCGGTCTCAGCTTCTCTGTGCCTTGCTTGGCGTGCAGCATTGGCGGCTAGCCGACTATTCTGCATCTCCTCAGTCTCAGCTTGTCTGTGTCTTGCCTGGCGTGCAGCGTTGCTCGCTTAGCGGGCATTTCGGGCTTCAAGTGACTCAGCACATGCATGGCGCACACCAGGCAAGGCACAGACAAGCTGAGACTGAGGAGATGTGGAATAGTCAGCTGCCTGCCAATGCTGCACGCCAAGCAAGGCACAGAGAAGCTGAGACCGAATAGGACACACTACTTTAAACAACACCCATTCAAAGCATTAAATCTGCAAATCTCACTCAGTAAGGCAGAAGGCACTCTATAAATTCAAGAAATCTCTGTCAGTGTGTCAGTCTGTCACCCCATTAAGAATAGGACACACTACTTTAAACCACACCCATTCGAAGCAGTATCCATGAAGAATGGCACTCTACACTACAAATGTGTAAAATGCCAAGCAAAGCAACGATTTTCTCCGGGTGCTCCAGTTTCTGGGTTTCAACGGGCATGCACGGGTCTTCCTGAACAGGGTGGAAAGCGACTTTTTGCTCAGATCTATTTTCATGATCCTGTCCATGAACTGGAATTATAACGCACGCACCTATCCCTCAACCAGTGATCTGAACGAAGAAGAAGAAAAAAAAAGACCCACCAGATGGAGAGCAATAGAGTGAGGAGAACTGCTGCACGTCAGAAAAGATGCTGTGAAAATGAAACACCTCAGGTTCAAGCAGTGCGCTGCAGGCATGACTGTGAACAACACAACCGTCTCAGACAGGAGGAGACCCTTCAGCAATGGCCATGCAGAAATACTTGCTTATACTTGGTTTCTACGGGCATGGACGGGTATGCACGGGTATGTACTAGAAGAATTGAATTCAAGATATTGCTCCTAGCTTATAAAGCCCTTAATGGTATGGCTCCTTCTTATCTGCAAGAACTCCTAGTTCCCTATCATCCAACCAGAGCTCTGCGCTCCCAAAAATCTAAACTACTGGTGGTCCCCAAGGCCTCCAGAAGTAGATTGGGAGGTAGAGCTTTCAGTTATCAAGCTCCCCTCCTGTGGAACCATCTTCCCAGTTCAGTTCGGGGGGCAGACACTCTCTCTTTATTCAAGAGTAAGTTGAAATCTTTTCTCTTTGATAAGGCCTATAGTTAAAAATGTTGCCGCTGCCAGGCTTCCACTCACATGTGCAGCCAAACCAGGCTTGATACTGGAATGTCTGGCTTTGAATATTGTATTTGTTACATTTGTTTTGAATGTAGCTACTGCCAGGCCTCCTACTTTTTACCTCTTTTTTTCAACCCAGCCGGTCAAGATGGATGGCCGTCCTGTATGAGCTATGGTTCTGCTCAAGGTTACTGCCCGTTAAAGGGGAGTTTTTCCTCGCCTGTGTCGCCGCTGTGCTTGCTCTTGGGGGTCTCTGCTGGGTTCTATAAATTTGAGACCGTGGCCTAAACCCACTCTTTTCTGTAAAGTGCCTTGAGATAACCTGTGTTGTGATTTGGCGCTATATAAATAAAATTGAATTGAAAAATTGAATTGAATAAATTAACTGTGGTTTATCACATCTTTGGAAAGTTGAGTTCAATTTCTCTAGCCACACCCAGGCCTGATTACTGGCACACCTGTTCTCAATCAAGAAATCACTTAAATAGGACCTGCCTGACAAAGTCAAGTAAACCAAAAGATCCTCAAAAGCTAGACATGCTGGGATCCAAAGAAATTCAGGAACAAATGAGAGACAAAGTAATTGAGATCTATCAGTCTGGAAAAGGTTATAAAGCCATTTCTAAAGCTTTGGGACTCCAGTGAACCACAGTGAGAGCCATTACCCACAAATGGCGAAAACAAGGAACAGTGGTGAACCTTCCCAGGAGTGGCTGGCCAACCAAAATTACCCCAAGAGTGCACCAAAGACTTATCCAAGAGGTCACGAAAGACCCCACAATAACATTCAAAGAACTGCAGGCCTCACTTGCCTCAGTTAAGGTCAGTGTTCATGACTCCACCATAAGAAAGAGACTGGGCAAAAATGACCTGCATGGCAGAAGTCCAACAAAAATCACTGCCGACCAAAAAGAACATAAAGGCTCGTCTCAGTTTTGCCAGAAAACATGTTGATGATCCCCAAGACTTTTCAGAAAATACTCTGTGGACTGACGAGACAAAAGTTGATCTTTTTGGAAGGTGTGTGTCCCAATACATCCGTTGTAAAAGTAACACAGCATTTCAGAAAAGTAACATCATACCAACAGTAAAATATGGTGGTGGTAGTTTGATGGTCTGGGGTTATTTTGCTGCTTCAGGACCTGGAAGACTTGCTGTGGCAAATGGAACCATGAATTCTACTGTCTACCAAAAAGATCCTGAAGGAGAATGTCCGGCCATCTGCTCGTGACCTCAAGCTGAAGCACACTTGAGTTTTGCAGCAGGACAGGGATCCAAAACACACCATCAAGTCCACCTCTGAATGGCTTAAGAAAAACAAAATGAAGACTTTGGAGAGGCCTAGTCAAAGGCCTGACCTGAATTCGATTGAGATGCTGTGGCATGACCTTAAAAATGCGGTTCATGCTCAAAAACCCTCCAATGTGGCTGAATTACATCAATTGTGCAAAGAAAGGGGCCAGAATTCCTCCACAGCGCTGTAAAAGGCTCAATGCCAATTATCACAAACGTTTGTTTGCAGTTATTGCTACTAAGGGTGGCCCAACCAATTATTAGGTTTAGGGGCAATCACTTTTTCACACAGGGCCATATAGGTTTGGATTTTTTTTCCCTTAATAATAAACATCTTCATTTAAAAACTGCATTTTGTGTTTACTTGTGTTATCTTTGTCTAGTATTTAAATTCATTTGATGATCTGAAACATTTAAATGTGATAAACTTACAAAAAAATGAGAACTCAGGAAGGGGGCAAACACTTTTTCACACCACTGTATATATATATATATATATATATATATATATATATATATATATATATATATATATATATACACACACACACACAGTGGATATAAAAAGTCTACCCACCCCTGTATAAGTGCCGTGTTTTTGTGATGTAAAAAAAAATGAGACCAAGATGAATAATGTCAAAACTTTTTCCACCATTAATGTGAACTATAACCTGTACAACCCAATTGAAAAACAAACTGTAATCTTTTAAGGGGAAAAATAAAAAAATAAACTTACAATAACCTGGCTGCAAAAATATGCACACCCTTAAACTAATACTTTGTTGCAGCACCTTTGGCTTTTTTTACAGCACTCAGTCTTTTGGGGCAGGAGTCTACCAGCGTGGTACATCTTGATGTGGCAATATTTGCCCACTCTTCTCTGCAAAAATATTCCAAATCTGTCAGATTGCGAGGGCATCTCCTGTGTACGCTCCTCTTCAGATCACCCCACAGATGTTCAATCGGATTCAGGTCTGGATTCAGGTCGGATTCTGGTCTGGCTGGGTCATTCCAAAACCTTAATCTTCCTCTGGTGAAGCCATTCTTTTGTTGATTTGGATGTGTGCTTTGGGTCATTGTCGTGCTGAAAGATGAAGTTCCTCTTCATCTTTGTCATAGCTGCCCCTGCAGGGCGAAGGAGAGGACTCAATCGCAAGGTGACGTTCACACATGATTTATTTGCAAAAATAACCAAAAGCAGCACGAGGGCTGGAACAAATAACTCAAACTGCATGGCAGGATTTAATGAGAACAGAACCTAACCCATGAACAGCTTGGATAAAGGGTAAGTCCGTTGCATGTGTCAAGGTAATAATGGTAACGGTCACCGTTACAGAACAATCATAATAACAGTAGACTGCCGCACTCAGCTTGTGGCGAGAGCAGAATAAATAGAGCAGGAGGTGATTGTCACATGGTCTGTGCGCCGATGCCATCCACGCTCAGACCATATTCCTCCTCAGCCCGGCTCTTATTTTGACAGCGTCTCAGCGGGCCTCCAGCTGTCAAACTCTATGGGACGGCTGGAGGCCAGTTACCTCTCATCAGCTGAGGCGCTGTCAGCCACTATAAAAGGGAGCAGTCCTGATTATTCAGGGCTGTGACCCCGCGCTTATTATCCACGCTCTTCTCTGGCGTGGGTAAGGCTGGAACCCCTACGTCCGGCGCCAGCCCTCCTCTCATCCATCATTATTTGTAAGTGTACGTCTGTATTGTTTGTGTTTTGCCCCACGAGGCTATTTTCCTTTGTTCCTTTCACTATTGTTAATAAACAACGCAAACTCACCGGTCAGCCCTTGGCTCTTATTTATGGCTCGCAAGAGCCATACGTAACAGTAGGTCACAGCTAGTGAGTTGCCGGCTGCCGTGAGTTTGCTTAATTGGACTTTGTTCTTCCCTGTCTGGGTGTCAACTCTGGGAGCATGCCGTCTCCCAGGAGCCGCGTTCGGCGCCTGGGTAATGAGCTAGCGACCGCCCTGGAGTATGTCGATGGGACGCTCCTCACCGCCACCTTCTACGACAATCCCAACAACATACGCTGGCACCTAGACTACGCTGAGGTTCTCCTGGACAATCTTCCTCGCTACGCCGGACACCCTGAAGTCTGCGCGAGGAGAAATGACATCGCCTCACAACGTGAGATACTCCGTGGGCTGGAGGGAAATCCCGGCAGGAAGCCGAAGCCGAAGAGGAGGAGTCGTCACCCCTCGCTTCGGGATCCTGCTCCTGCCTCCGTTCCGGCCCAGGAGTTTGCACCATCCAGAGGTCTTTCCCCGTCGGGCACGACGTCACTCGGGAATCCCCCGGAGGAGCTGCAGCTGACAGCTATCAAGATCCGAGACCAAGTGGCTGCTGCTCGCTCCGCGGTTCATCCATCTGTCATCATTAAGCATGTGACTGCGGCAGTTAGACTGGTGGAGAGGAATCCAGAGTTGCGTGAGTTCCCTGAGTTTGCCGACCTGCTCGCCTCTGTCTCTGCACAGGAACGGCGATTCCCGGATCTCACCTTCGCCTCGCCCTCTGCAAGAAACCGTCATCACACCGGCTGTCAACCTCGGCATGAATCCCGTCCGGATCCAGTTCCAGGTCGCTGCAAGTGCTCAATTCCCCACACAGCTGTCACTCCTGCGCCTTGTCAGAGGGGGAATCCCGCAGCCTCGTCTCCCGAGCCATCTTCTCCAGCTGTTACGTCAGCGCTCTGTACCCGGCTCGTCTCGGCTGTCGCCCCCTCCTCCTCGTCGCCTATCCCGGCTGCTGTGTGTCTCGGGAGTCCCGTTCCGGTGAGGCCCGTCCCGGAACCTTCTCGAGCGGCTCCCCGTCATCCTCTCAGGGGGCCCTCGGTCACCGTCCGGCGGGGAAAGGGATGAGCAACGTCCGCCACAGCAGGCACCACTCAGCCTCCAGGAGACAGGCAAGTCCAAGTTCATTCACACTCTCATTATTGTGATTTGCTCTGTCAGACTCCTGGAGGTGGAGTTCAGGGTTCGCAGCTCCCCGAGCTCCCACCACCTGCTGTGGCTTTAATTATTAATCCCGCATCCTCTGTGTCTCCCTCCGCTGAGCGGTCCTCGACGCCAGGCCAACGTCGCTGGATGAGGAGGGGGCCTGCGGTTCTGGAGAGCCTGGTTCCGGTTCCGCAGCCACGCCGTGGGCGGAGGAGGAGAGCGGACTGCAGCGTGGAACCTGCGCCGACGAGGAAGTGTCCCCGGGTCTCCACGGAGGAACACTCCGGTCCAGCGGGTCGAGGTTCTCCTGCCACCACGCCGTATGGGCCATCGGCGTGGGCATCGGTGCCGGAGGATTCTCAAGCTGCGCACACCATCATGCCAGCTGCGGAGACCGACGCAGCTGAGTGGGAGCCTGATGACGACCTCCTGCCGTCTGAGCCCGGATCTTCGCAGTCCTAGACGGCGTCAGAACCCGAGATCAGGCAAGTGCTCTGTTTTGTCTTTCTCCTTTGTATCTTAGAGCATTTTAGCCTGTCTCTTGGGGAGATGAGCCGGGTGCAGCCGCTGCGTCCGAGCTTATCTCGCCGGGTTCTGGTGCTGCCGGTGATCCTGATCCCGGTTCTTCTCTCTCTCCTGAGCCTTCTCCCGGGGTCGCCGGCGAGGACCTGCTTTCGCCCGCTGTGCCAGAGGTTCCAGGTTCGGGGTTGGAGGTCGGTTCTGGTGCGGCGCTGACCCAATCGGGGTCCGACGCGGGTGCAACCGAGACCCAATCGGGGTCCGTTGCAGGAGCAGCCGCGACCCAATCAGGGTCAGACGAGGGTGCAGCACCAGCGACATCCAGGTTCGGTGAGGGAGCTGCAGATCCCCTGCCACCGGACACTGGACCGGCTCATCTTCTTCTTCATCCCCTTCTTCACCGTCGTCATCATCGTCACCCTCACTATCCCCCCAAGCTTTCTCCACCAGGGCCCGTATGGACCTCTCACTGTCGTCCCGGCTTGCCCTCGCTATTCCTCTCCACAGGGAAGCCGTTGCTTTTCTCTCCCCTGCGGGCCTGGTGGCTGAGCGATGCGGGTCGGCCGCCAGAGGGACTGCCGTACCCATTCGGCTCTTTGGTTCGGCCACCCGACCCATTGGACTCTCTGTTTGGCGGTCTGGTCCGGCTGCCCAAAGTACTGTCTTTCCTGGCCTGGGATTCGGGTAGACCGCCTGAATGTTTCCCATCACCCCTGTTGTCGGTTTGGACGCTGGGTGTGGGGAGACCCCCCGAACTGAATTTCTGCTGTTATTCCTGTGCCTAGTCCTTTGTGGTTTTGTGAGTGTACAGGTATATAATTTCTTATAGTCGTATCACGGTTAGCGTGCCTTTTTTTTTCTCCCCCTCCTGTTTGAGGGATGCCCTGCTCTCCTTTTAAGGTCTCCTGGGTTGTTTTTCTTTGGGTCCGTCTACATATTGCTTAGCATTTTATGGAGTATTGTGTGTTTTTTTTCCCCTGCACTCTGTAATTGCTTCATTTGTCCCCTGCCAATGTTGTGTTTTTTTCTGGCTGCATTTAGCATTCTATGGAGTATTGTGCCTTTTTTTTCCCCCATACTCTGTAATTGCTTCATTTGTTCCCTGCTAATGTTGGGTTTTTCTCTCCTTTTCCCAATTCACGCCCTCCTGGCCTGCGCCCCCATCCGCCCACCCTAGGTGGGGGGAGGGCTTGGGTGTTACTAGCCGTTTGGAGCCCGGCCTTGAGGGGGGGGGGGGTTCTGTCACATGGTCTGTGCGCCGATGCCATCCACGCTCAGACCATATTCTTCCTCAGCCCGGCTCTTACTTTGACAGCGTCTCAGCGGGCCTCCAGCTGTCAAGCTCTATGGGACGGCTGGAGGCCAATTACCTCATCAGCTGAGGCGCTGTCAGCCACTATAAAAGGGAGCAGTCCTGATTATTCAGGGCTGTGACCCCGCGCTTATTATCCACGCTCTTCTCTGGCGTGGGTAAGGCTGGAACCCCTACGTCCGGCGCCAGCCCTCCTCTCATCCATCATTATTCGTAAGTGTACGTCTGTATTGTTTGTGTTTTGCCCCACGAGGCTATTTTCCTTTGTTCCTTTCATTATTGTTAATAAACAATGCAAGCTCACCGGTCAGCCCTTGGCTCTTATTTATGGCTCGCAAGAGCGATACGTAACAGTGATTACCCTGATCACTTGCAACCGTGAACAATTAACACCACAAAAGAACCAATCACAGGAAATTAAGGTGCTGTCACGACAAATAAACACAAGTGAGACAGGATAATGGCAATAATAATGCAGAGGATAACATGACTAGGAATTAAAGATATGATAACCATAATGATAACTGAAGTAGAATATAACCTAAAGCAAGGGTAAGAGAATACTAATAATGATGATAAACACGACAATGAGTCCAAAAAGAACACAAAGTGTGGACAAGGTGTATGACCCTGTCCAGACCACTGCAATCTTCATCTTTTTAGCAGAAGTCTGAAGGTTTTGTGGGGAACTGTTCATAATTCCCTCCACCTTGTCTATAGCCCCAGTTCCAGCTGAAGAAAAACAGCCCCAAAGCATGATGCTGCCACCACCATGCTTCACTGTAGGTATGGTGTTCTTTTGGTGATGAGCAGTGTTGTGTTTGCGCCAAATATACCTTTTGGAATTATGGCCAGAAAGTTCAACCTTGGTTTCATCGGACCATGACACATTTTCCCACATGCGTTTAGGAAATTTCAAATGTGTTTTTGCAAAATGTAGCTGGGCTTGGATGTTTTTCTTCATAAGATAAGTCTTCCATCTTGCCACCCTACCCCACAGCCCAGACGTATGAAGAAAGATGGGAGATTGTTGTCACATGTACTAAACAGCCAGTACTTGCCACAAATTCCTGCAGCTCCTTCAGTGTTGCTGTCGGCCTCTTGGCAGCCTCCCTGACCAGTTTTCTTCCCATCTTTTCATCAATTTTGGAGGGATGTCCAGTTCTTGGTAATGTCACTGTTGTGCCATATTTTCTCCTCTTGATGATGACTGTCTTCTCTGTGTTCCATGGTGTATTTACTGTCTTGGAAATTCTTTTGTACCCTTCTCCCAACTGATACCTTTGAACAATGAGAGGCACTTTAAATAGTGGCAGGTGTGTGCTGACTCCCATTTAACATGAGTTTGAATGTGACTGGTTAACTCTGAACACAGCCACATCCCCAGATATAACCAGTGTTGGGTAAGTTGCTAAAAAAAAGTAACTAGTTACAGTTACTAATTACTTCTTTTCAAAAGTAACTGAGTTACTTACCAGTTACTGCATGATTAAAGTAACAAATTACTTGGAAAAGTAACTTTCACGTTACTTTTAAATGCATACTTAAATCATCTTGCACACATAGCAAGATAATTTAATTAATGGATTACATTATGGGCTTATTAATATCAAGCTGAAAACAGACTGTTTCAGACAGAGCTTTTAGAACATGTTCAGTCTGCTTTATTCTGCCTTGAGAGCTCTTATTGTGGGAAAAATCTGAAGAAAATCAACATAAAATTGCCAGTAATGTCCTCATTTTGGAGTGAGAAATAGGGTTTGTGGAGTGAGAGAGGGAAAAAGAGTGAGAATCACTCCAAAAGAGGGAGTTGGCCTTGTTCTCGTCAGAAAGAAGAAATAGAAAACTGATGAGAAAAAAAGTCTCATCTTACAAAGAAAAATGTCTCAGATTTACACAAACTATTGTAATCAATAGAAAGTCAAAAATTTACTAGAAATAAAGCTGTAAATTCACAGAGAAAATTTTGGACCCCCTGGTGGGCCGTTTTTGGCCCACGGGCCGTTTGACACCCCTGAATACGGTACGCATTAAAAATGCATATTTAGAGGATTTACTTCCATGAAACAGCTGCATATCACAACAGCATGTAAATAAATAAAATAAAATAGAAAGCACAGATAAATGAAAGGTCACCATAAAAGAAGCTTCATTTGTTCTTTACAGCAACAAATCAGTTACTTTTTCTGAGTGGTAACTTACATTTACACAACTGTGGACAGTAAATGTGAGGTTCTTGCTCGAACAATACTCATGTTTAACCACAGAGGTAGTAGCTGTTGGGGGCTACTCACCGCTCGGACAACAGGTGATAAGGGCTGGATATGAGAAGTTACCACCACCACGGCATTTTTTCCCACCAGGTTGCGGTGTGAGCAGGACAGTAAACCGACCCACGGAGGAGACTGACAGCTGCACCAGCTACGGTAGAGTCAATTTATATTTATTTTTACTAAAAATATGTATCCACTCTAATAAAATGAGTAATGCGAGTAACGCATCTGATCAAATTTCAGTAACTGTAACACATTACTGAATTTTTAAACGGTAATTTTGTTACACAGCACGTTACTGCAAAAGTACTGGCGTTACAGTTCCTCCGAACACTGATTGTAACAAGGTGTGCATATTTATGCAACCAGGTTATTCTAATTTTTTTTTCCCATTAAAATGTTTCTGTTTGTTTTTCAGTTGGATTGTACAGGTTATAGATCACATTAATAGTGGAAAAAGTTTTGAAATGATTTATCTTGATCTCGTTTTTTACATCACAAAAACCTGACATTTGAACAGAGGTGTGTAGGCTTTATGTGTGTGTGTGTGTGTGTGTGTGTGTGTGTGTGTGTGTGTGTGTGTGTGTGTGTGTGTGTGTGTGTGTGATATTTGAGAGGTTTCTCATGCTCTTCTACCCCCTTTACACGGGGTGGAGATCACTGACTAACAACAGCTAGGGCCAACCTGTCCCGTGGCATCAAGGATGCAAAACGACAGTACAGCGAGAAAATGTCTGGCTACTTCAGCAACACCAGAGATGCACGTTCTCTCTGGTGTGGCATACAGACCCTCACCAACTACAAACCTCCACCTCGGACCTGTTCGAGTGACATCACACTGCTTAACAACATAAATGACTTCTTTGGCCACTTTGAAGCACAAAACAGCACATCAGCACAGAAGACCACTCATCCCCCAGTTAAGCAGGCCATAAGTCTGAATCCAGCTAGCGTAAAGAGGACCATCTCCAGGATCGATCCATGCAAGACAGCTGGACCAAACAACATACCAGGTCACGTTCTGAAGGACTGTGCAGAGGAGCTCAAGAATGTCCTGGCTGGCATCTTCAACATCTCCCTGAGTCAAGCTGTTGTACCCACATGTTTCAAAACTCCTACCATAATACCAGTCCCAAAGAAGGCTGTCCCATCCAGCTACAACGATTACCGGCCCATAGCACTGACCCCCCATCATAATGAAGTGCTTTGAGCAGCTGCTCATACAGAACATCAAGTTCATCCTCCCTCCCTCCCACGACCCATCTGAGTTTGTATACAGGTCAAACAGATCCAGAGAATATGCCATCGCTGCTGCTCTCCATCCAGCTCTCACCCACCTGGACTCAGAGAACTACTATGTGCGAATGCTGTTCTTGGACTTCAGTTCAGCATTCAACACAATCATCCACCAGCACCTAATACAAAAACTCAGACACTTGGGACTCAAAACCTCTCTCTGCAACTGGGTGCTGGACTTTCTCACAGGGAGGCCACAGAACGTGCGGGTCGGCAGCAACACCTCCCAGACCATCACATTGAGCACAGGGGCCCCACAAGGGTGCGTGCTCAGCCCGCTGCTCTTCACCCTGCTGACCCATGACTGTGTACAAGCCTACAACACCAACCACATCATCAAGTTTGTGGACAACATGAAGGTGGGGGGCCTTATCACCAACAATGAGGAGGCCAACTACAGAAATGAGGTGAGCCAACTGGTCCAGTGGTGTAAAGACAATAATCTCTTCCTGAACATGGGAAAAACCAAGGAGATTGTGGTCAACTTCAGGAGGGGACACACACAGCATCCCTCTTTGATCATCAATGGAGCAGCTGTAGAGAGGGTGAGCTGCACCAAGTTCCTGGGGGTGCACAGGACCTCTCCTGGTCCAACAACACTACATCGCTGTCAAAGAAGGCTCAAACTTTTTTTTGGGGGGGGGGGACTTATTTTGTACCCGTAGGTAGATTTGTTCTGCAGTCCAGTGACAAGCCACCAGCTGCCGGTCGCTGCGTGCGCAAGCGCCCCTTAACTCCCTAACCTGCATGTTTTTGGCATGTGGGAGGAAACCAGAGAAATCCCAGAGTAAACCCACGCAAACACGGGGAGAACATGCAAACTCCACACAGATCACTGTTGGCCGGGGGCAGGGATCGAACCCACGATCCCCCGGCCGAGGGTAAACTGTGCTGCCGCGGTGCTAACCACTGCGCCACCGTGCAGCCCGAAACTTGTCTCTGTTTCCTCCGCAAACTGAGGAGCGCATGAGTCCCACCCCCCCATCATGTGCTCATTCTTCTGGGGCACTATTGAGAGCATCCTCACCAACTGTATCATGGTGAGGTAAAGTAGCTGCACCGCCTGCTCCCGGAAGACACCACAACACACAATGGAAGCAGCCAACAAGATCATCGGTGCCCCTCTGTCCCCCCTCTCGGACATCTACCACACCCGCCTCACCCGCAGAGCCATCAACATTGCAGGCGACACCTCCCACCCCTCACACTCCCTCTTCAGCCCCCTGCCCTCAGGGAAAAGGTACCAGAGCGTCCAGGCCCGCTCCACAAGACTGCTAAACAGCAGTGATCTCTCAACAAACTCTCATTGATTGCCCAATGACCTCTCAGCATTCTTTCAGTTAACTGTATTGGTAAACCATTGAATGCTCAGTGAACCCTCATTGATCTCTCAGCCATCTCTGTCTCTGGGGTGGAAAAATTTGGCATTCGTTGAAAGATTGCTGAGAGATCACACTGATCTCCAAATGATCTCTCTGTGATCTTTCAGTGATCTCACAGTGATCTTTTAATGAACACCACATTTTTCCAATCCACAACTAGAGATGGATGAGAGATCAGTGAGGGTTCACTGAGCATTCAATGATAGACCAACAGAGTTCATTGAAAGATAGCTGTGAGATCACTGGGAAATTGATGAGATCATTTAGCACTCATTGAGAGATCCCTTCCCTTTGATGATCATTGAGAGATTCTTTTGGAATGAGTCAAAACTCTGAGGATCGTGGAAATCCTGAAGAACCTTGAGATATCATTGAGAGATCATTAAAAGATTGTTTGGAGAGCTGCCCATTTTGTTATCCCCTTTTAAAGGGGATATAAGGTAATTACAAGTACATCTCGAAAAATTAGAATATCAGGAAAAAGTTCAATATTTTTTGTCACTCATTTCAGAAAGTGAAACCCATATATTATATAGATTCATTTCACAAACAGTGATATATTTCAACTGTTTATTTATTTAAATTTTGATGATTATGGCTTACAGCCCATGAAAACCCCAAATTCAGTTTCTCAAAAAATTAGAATATTACATAAAATTAATTTAAAAAAAATTTTTTTTTTAATAGAAATGTTGGTTGACTGAAAAGTATGTCCATGTACACACTCAGTACTTGGTCAGGGCTCCTTTTGGATTAATTACTGTATCAGTGTGGCGTGGCATGGAGGTGATCAGCCTGTGGCACTGCTGAGGTGTTATGAAGGTCCAGGTTGCTTTGATAGTGACCCTCAGCTCGTCTGCATTGTTGGGTCTGGTGTCTCTCATTTTCCTCTTGACAATACTCCATAGATTCTCTATGAGGTTTAGGTCAGGAGAGTTTGATGGCCAACCAAACACAGTGATACCATGGCCATTAAACCAGGTTTTGATACTTTTGGCAGTGTGGGTAGGTGCCAAATCCTGCTGGAAAATGAAATCAAAATATTAAACTTTTTCATAATATTCTAATTTTTTGAGATGTACCTGTGCATTTATTTGAGTACAATTTCACGCTACCCTACCCGCCTCTGGTTAGCAACTCAGCGCCACTGGTGGAAAAGTAAACTGGTATCTTCAGGAGCTGAGCACCAGCTCCGGCAACAGCACCCTTGCCACGCTGGTGGGAAAGAGGTAACAGAGTTCAGTGGTTTTTTATCACTTACTGAAGAACTTCTTTATTTAGAGGGTGGTTCTCTGTATATCTTATATGGTTCTACAAAGAACTAAATTGTCAATTTCTACTGGAGTCAAATGGAGTCAAAATTATGGGCTTTTCTAAAAAGAAAAAAGGTTTTTTGAAGAAGTGTTTTCTCAAAGATTCATTGCATTGTAGCCCTATGGATTGTAATGCCCCCTCGACACAGTGGTGGAGATCATTGAGAGATCAGTGAACGATCGGGCCAATTTTTGATCTTTCAGTGATCTTCAGTGGTCTCCACAGTCACCACAGTCTCCTCAAAGTTTTGAATCAATCCAAAACACATCAGGGTCTCCCAAAAGATCCCAAAGATCAAAAATTGGCCCAATCTCTCAACGAGTGATTGCTGTGTAAAGGGGTCCAAATCAAGGTGACTGGACATTTCCACCATTATGGGATACATGGGTTAACGTGGGATATTTTGAGTGCATCTTACAGCAAATGAAATTTTCAGTAAATGTTTCCAACAGCCCTACAAAATGGTTGATTCACTATATCAGCCACTATAATAGAGAACAAGTGGACAATTCGAGCACAGCTCCCTCTTACCATGGCAACAGATCAGGTCTGCTGCTGATGTCTCCCACTTAGTGCTTCCTTCTGTGGTCGGGTGTTTATTGTCGTCAACATGTGACCACAGCATGAGATTGGAAATGGAAATAGACGCCATCCCTCTGTAGCACATCATGTATGGAAGGGACTACCTTTAATAACATACTACTTTTTTCATTAAATTATCAGAAAATAGCTGCGCGACCGCTGCTTTCCACAGCAGAAAAGATTTAATATTTGAAGTGCAGTTTAATGACTGTTATATTTGAAGTAGTTAAACACCCCATGGCTGTTTGCATTTAGGTGTTTTCCATAAAATATGCAGCATTGTGTTCATAACAATTTGCACAGTGAGCAGATTATAAACTCATTAGGAGCTCAGAAAAAAAATTTATTGTTGTATATTCAAGCAAACACGAACTAACACGTTAATTTGAATTCTGCTATACAGGTGCCTCATTCCCTTAGCAAGCCTTCGCTGTGCTTTAGCACAGTTTGATTAAGATAAATTACCTTGAATGATGATTAATGGTGACTAATTCTAATAAGATATATGCTGATGATTCGTTGCTGGCTGCGGCTTTGTGTGCCGTTGCTTGTGATGTTTTGTGGTGCCTTCAGACACGGTGAAGTTTGGTAAAATGTTTAATAGCAACAGACCTTTTAGGGGTGCATACCTTGGCTCGCTGTGTAATTCACTCCCCTCGGTCTGATGCGGTCAGCGGGAAGCTTTGGAGTAGATTCGGATGACCTGGAAACATCCTGATCACACACTCTCACACGCAGAATCATCAGAGTGCCGTTTAGCCTCGGCATGGATATAATGAGAGCAGAGCTTTTTATATTAATAAATAAATAAAATATATTCATGCACATCTATGCTTCTAATTAGTGACATGGATATGCAGTGAAATGGTTTGGCAGGGTCATATGGTTGTATACTTTCACCCAGAACATAATGTGGAAAAGAAAAAAAGAAAAGGGATAATTAGGTAGAAATACTTGCTGGATGAGCTGACCTTATTATTCATCACTTAGAAAGTATTTTTTTTTTCTTTTAAGAATTCTTCTTCTTTTCGACCCCTTTGAGCGAAGACCAAAGGGGGATTATGTTATGGGTTAGTCCGTCCGTCCGTCTGTCCCACTTTTGTGAAGCCAACTACTCCTACAGTTTTGTTCCAAGTGTACTATGGTTTGATATACGCTGATGATGCACATATTGCAATTTGACTCTCATCGAATGACCTTGAGGTCAAAGGTCAGAGGTCAGATTTTTCCTAACTGAAAGAAATGATGTAGGCTTTTCAAATCGATACAGTAGTTGTATCTAATGCACATCTTGGACGACTTACACCATCACCTAACTATGGGTTTGGGGGCAAGGGGTCAAAGGTCAAAGTTAACATTGCAGTTGCACTATGGTAAATGCTACATTTACTATTACTATAAAACAAGTAAAGCTAGGGCCACCAAACCTGGTATACAGGTTCACCTTCGGATCCTGAATTCTGACTATGGGTTTGGGGTCAAAAGGTCAAAGGTCAAGGTTAACATTCCCTGTGCCTTATTACTGTACAACAAGTAAAGTTAGGGTCACCAAACCTGGTATACAAGCTCACCCTGTGACCCTGATGTGTGACAATGTCAAAGGTCAACACCAAAATGACTAATAAACTATATCTCAGCATCAAAGTAAGCTATAGGGTCACCAAACCCGGTACACAGATTCACTCTGAGACCATGACCTCTGACTACAGGTTTGGGGTCAAAAGGTCAAAGGTCAAGGTTGGCACTCCTGAAGTTTTCTTACTGTAGAATGTGTAAAGCTCTCTAGGGTCACCAAACTTGCTACACAGGTTCAAGTTGCGATCCTGCCCTACAACTATGGGTTGTATATTTTGTTGTATATTCATGGATGATGGGCTTATCATAATTTGGTTCTGCCACAGTAATTATAGTGAAAAGCTGAAAACTGCTCTGTCAGTAAGTATTGGGATCTTCAATGAAAATGGAGGCGGGGGACATTGCACTCAACTCAGAATGCTCTTGTTTAAAGTGATAGTTGGGCCTGAAATTAAACTTAAATTTATTTCATTTCTGTAGTTCTGTGTATGAAGCATGATTTTATTAAGAACAGTTTCTGAGATATTTGTTGTAGACTGCAGTTGCAGGAGTGTGGTTGGTACTGTGGTACCGGTACAAGGGCTGTTCAATAAAGATTTCCCTTGTCTCATTTCCTATGGACTGAGAGAGTTATAAGTCTTTTTTTTCTACATAGGTACCACCAAGGGTCACATGTTTCTCCCAACGCTTTATGAAGCTGTGGAGACCTCACTTGGAGAAGTCTGCAGAAGGCACGACTTGACCTCAGAAATCAACGTTTCATCATCTTGGAAGTGTTTGCTCTTCAAAAACATGACTAAAGGGGGGGTGAAGAAGGATTCCGTAGCCACAGGACTGTGCTTCCATCTGGGCAACATGCGAGTTGGGAATCGTGCCGATGTCTTGCAGGAGGTGAACACCTTCAGTCAGTATGTCATGCCTCTCAGCTTTGATGGTATTCTGAAAATCCTGCATCAGTGAAGTATAGTAGTCCCGGTAATTGTGGTAATGTTTACCAGGAAATCTATCATCAATACTCCATGCTGGTCCCAAAAGATTGTGAGCATGACAGCCTCCTACAATAGCCAGAAGTGTGTCCGGGGAAATCTTTAATGATCCACCCTCATATACTATAAACTATAATTCTACAAGTCTATTCAGTAGATGTTTCTAAAAGCAATTCTTATTAGCAATATTTTTTAAACATTTAATAAAATTATAAGCCCTCTTTCATTTCTGCTTGTATACTTTTGTAAAATCTTTTGTCAGCTACGTTCTGAGTCAGTAATTTGAAAATATTACATCATGACCTTCTGTTCATATTTTGAACATTCAGTAAATTCTGTATTTTTCTTTTCCATTTATGAGTAATTATATAAACTACAGTATGTTTTTCTCTAGTGTGGTGTCCAACAACTGAGGTCAGAATAAATTGTATTTACTTGGGCTGTGTTAAATAATACCTTCACAGCTCAATTTATTTTATGAAGCTTTGGTTACAAAGGGCAATTTTGCACTTTGCAACAGATGCAGACATTTCAATTCAGTTTGGTGCTTTAAAACATAACCACTGTCAAACAGTCAGAAAACATTGGATTTTTTTCTGATACCCCACCTACAGTTGCAGTCAAATTTATTCAACTTCCACTGCAAAATAGGTTTATTGGCAAAATGTACAAACTAGCAGCTGTTTGCAATGAACAAATCACAAAAGAACAATTTAAATAGCTCAACACAACTAACATTACAAGTGGTCTCTCCAAATTCAACACAAAATGCCACTTTTAATGACTACTGCAGTCGCAAAATTATCAAACATCTTCATGGCATTTTTTGGGGCGCATGCGCACGCAGCGACCAGCAGCTGGTGCAAAAAGTCTGACATCTGTGTCTCTGTTTTTACGCACTTTAATGTGTTTTAACGAAATTCTCTGTGTCGTTTTTGTCCTTGAATGTTTGTGGACTATATAACGAAGTGCTCCCTGGTTCCATCAGTATGGATTGCCTCCTTATTTTTGCACTGTTGTTTCTTTCCTACCGGCTCTTTGTCTCTGAGGTAAGCGCAATCACGATTATGCCGGGAAGAATACAGTATTCCAGAGACATGTTACTGCATTTAAACACGGAAAATGCAGCATCTGTGATTGAGTCTGTGCCGCATCTGCCGGACTTTATTTTAAGAGATTTTCATGGACACAGCGATGAAAAGAGAGACAAGAGGAGGAAACGCGGAAAGCGTGGAGGTGTAAGATTAAGCCTGAGGAGACGTCAGCTTAACAGCATTCCTCTTCCTTCCATGATTATGGGGAACGTACAATCCCGGAGAAATAAAGTGGATGAAATTCAAGGGAATGTACGATATCAGAAGGACTTCAAGAAATGCTGTGTCATGGCTTACATGGAGACGTGGCTTACGGCGCATGACCCGGATGCGGACCTGTGGATTGATAGCTTTGGAGCCCCACTTCGCTCAGATCGGCAGGAAGAGGTAACGGGGAAACGTCAGGGGGGCGACGTATGTTTATACATTAATAAACAGTACTGCACATCCGTCACGGTCAGAGAGCGCATCTGTACACCAGATGTGGAGCTGCTGTCTGTATCGCTATGCCCCTTTTATCTGCCCCGCGAGTTCCCCCAACTTTTCATAACGACTGTGTACATTCACCCGAGAGCAGATGCTGACTCCTCCTCCAGCACCGTCTTTGATGTGGTACAGCGGTTGCAGTCGATTTCCCCAGAGGCTCCAAACTTTATTCTTGGGGATTTTTCCTGATTCCGGTGTCCTTTGTTCTTCTGAGCCTTCTCCCAGGGTCACCAGTGACGAGTCGGTTCCAGTCGCTGTCCTGGAAGTTCCGGGTTCGTGTTTGGAGGTCATCCCTAGTGCCGCGCCAGCCCAGTCGGGGTCCGTCGGGGGTGCTGTTCCGGCCCAGTCGGGGTCCGTCGTGGGTGCAGCTCTGACCCAATCGAGGTCCGTCATGGGCGCTGTTCCAGCCCAGTCGGGGTCCGTCGTGGGCGCAGCACTGTCCCGATTGGGGTCCAGCAGGGGCGCAGCGCTGGTTCAAGTGAAGTTCGGAGAAGGAACTGCAGATCCTCCGCCGTTCGACGCCAGACTGGTCCCTCATCTTTTCCCCGATCCCTTTTTTCCTCCACTGGGTGCTGCTGGGATTCCCCGTATTCGGCTCGGCTTCCCCTCGCTACCTCTCTAGGTAGGGAGGCCACCTCCAAGTTCTCCTCTTCGGTCCTGGTGGCCTAATGACACAGGTCAGCCGCCTGGGAAACTGCTTCGCCGGTTCAGCGTTCTGGGACAGCCACCCGACAGACTGCATTCTTTGTTCGGCGACCTGGTCCGGCCGCCAGAGGTACTGTTTTTCCGGGCCTGGGACTGGGGTAGACTGCCCGAACTGATTCTTTTTCCCCTGCAAGCGATCTGGAAGCTGGATGCAGGTAGACCTCCCGATCTGTTTGTTTGTTGTTTCATTGTGCTCTGCCTGCCAACATTCCTGTAGTGGGTTTTTTTTTTTCTTTCCTCCCTTGTAGTGTTACGGATGCTCTTTTGTTTTGTCTGTGGACTTTATTGAACTGTTGTATATCACTGCTCTGTAGCGTGTTATTTTTTCTTGGTATTATGGAGTACGCTGTATTATGTGCCTGTATTTCAGTTTTCTTGTTCCTCTGTGGTTTGAGAGATGCTCTTTTGTTTTGTTTTTTGTTTTTTTGTTTTTTTGCCTGTTACTTGATTGACTGCATTCTTAGTGGGCTGCACTGTTTGTAGCGGTCTGAGTTTTTTTTTTCTTCTTGGTATTTTTTGGGTGCAGTGTGTTGTATGTACCTGGATTTTAGTGTTCTTGTGTATTCTACCATGCTCGGATTGTTGTACCATGTCTTTATTTTTCTATGAGCCTTGTCATTTCTGGTTCTTTGTTCCCCTCCCTTGTGTTTTTTTTTTTTTTTTTTTTCTGGTTAGTGTTTCTCATCTTCTTTTTGTGGTTCTCACCCTCCTGGCCTGTTCCCCCTCCACCCTCCCTGGGTCGGCCTTGGTAGCCTTCTGGGTGGGGGGAGGCCTGGATGTTATGTTGCGCCTGGAATGCGCCTTTTTAGGAGGAGTGCTGTCATGGTCTGAGCGCTGATATTGTCCGCACTCGGATCATCCAGTATTTTCCCCGTTCTTCTGTGTTGTGTTCCCTATGACATCCAGGGCTTTTATTGTGACAGCGTCACGGCGGGACTTCCGACTGTCTGAGCCGAACCATGTCATGACAGCTGATCCACATTCCTCTGATTAGTTTCTCATTGCCGGATTAATGTGTGTGCCTTATTTAAGGGAGCAGCTGAGGTTACTCCTGGCTGTGACCTCACACAACGTTGGTTCCTCACAACATTCGGCTGGAGTCCCTAACCCCGGCTCCAGTCACCCTCTTGATTCTCAGTCTCAGTAAGTGTTATTCATCCGCGAAGTTCTTAGTCTTGTATCTTAGCCTATTGTCTTGAGCCTAAGTCATTGTATGTGTTTTTGCCCCACGTGGCTGTTTATTTTGTCATTTATGTCTTTTGTTAATAAATATGCAAACTCACCAGTTGGCCTATAGCGTCTCATTAATGGCCTGCGAGGGCCAGCCATGACACTTTAGAGTTTTGTAGAGCAGCCTTCTGCTGTTATGACTGTCTGCAAACATGATGCATAGCCAGACAAAAGCTTCTGGCAGCGTTCTGAGGAATCTTAGCCCATTCCTCACTGGCAAAGACCTCCAGTTCACTAATATTCTTGGGTTTGCGTGCTGCAACCACCTTTTTCAAATTCCAGCAGAGACTTTCAATGAGGTTCAAGTCAGGTGACTGTGATTGCCACTCTAGTATCTTCAGGGACTTCTTCTGAAAACCAAGCCTTGGTGGACTTTGAGGTATGCTTGGGATCATTGTTCTGTTGGAAGGTCCAATAATACCCAAGCTTCAGTTTCCTCACAGACAGCATGACATTTTCTCCAAGGATTTCCTGATGCTTGATTGAATCCATCTTGCCCTCCACATGCTGCAGGTTTCCAGTGCCAGAGGAAGGGAAACAGCCCCAGAGCATCACTGAGCCACTGCCATGCTTCACTGTAGCCATGATGTTCTTTTCAGCGTATGCTTCATTCTTCCTCCTCCAAACATACCGCTGATCCAAAGGCCCAAAAAGTTCAAGGTTTGTTTCATCACTTCACAGAGCTGAATCCCAAAACCTCTTTGGCTTATTTACATAGTTGTGAGCAAAATGGAGCATATTTTTCAGGCCTGTGGATCAGCAGTAGGTCTAGACGATGAAGAATGATTGAATGATTTCAATTGCAACTGGGCTTTGTAAATGCCTAATTAACAAAATTTTACACCTAAACATCATTCCACTGACTCCTTTGCACTGTGAGATCTGATCTCCAGCAACAGGCTTATGTTCTGTTTACCCTCTGTAAAAGTCATGTTTGTTGCCACCTTGTTAGTGATGTCAAGAAAGTGCCGGAACAGAATCTAGCATGAATACCAGCATAAGGGGAATCACTGGATTTTTCCATGTCTTGTAGGCTACTTTCATCCCTCTGTCAAACACCATAGACTCAGGAGAGTGGAGTGATTTGACATATGACCGGCACAATGCCGATGTCATCGCTATATAATTAACATGCTGACCTGAGTCTGACATTCACAACACTGTCAGTTAGAAGTGAAGCTGATGAAAACCCATGTCGACTGCAGAGTCATTTATACTGGCATTGAATAGCCGATGAGTTCGTACTGCTGACCAAAATGGTGATGATGGTGACTTTATGTGCTTTTTTTGGCCAATGGTGGGGCTACTTTTTGTCATATTAAGCAACTGTGTTGTTTAATCAAGGTTGTTTGTAAGAGGAAAACTCACTGAAGGAGTATGTAAAGTAGCTAATTCTCAGAAAATAGCTGACAATTATACAAAATTTGCAACATTAAGGTGAGCTGAAGGATGTTGATTAAGGCCAAAAATTTATTTCATATAAGAAAAAAAATATAGAAATCTCTTAATACACACATTAAAAACCCAAATACATAATAGACAAATACTAAAATACTAGAATACAGTTTACCTGATGTATGTAAACACTGTGTCATGGTCTGGAACAAAGAGATCCCATCTACAGGATGAGGGAAAAAAAACTTCTTTGCCTCAGTTTTGCATAGAACTAAAAGTTTGGCCTCATCATGTTGCGTATATGGTTTAAAGCTGTCCATTACCAATATTCCACACTGTACAATATATGATGACATATACTGTACACTAACTGGTTTATGTCTCATTTCTTATTAACTTCAAGAAGAAAGTCACAGAAAACATACATGTAAAGCTACGGTCACAAAGACTCTTACAAACAATGGGTTCGTAAGAATCTCCCAGTTCCTACGAATTCTGGAGTTCGCAGACATTCGTGGATTGGGGTGGCTGCCGTTCAGTTCGCAAGAGCAACTTGAGGCGTTCTTGAACAATGAGGTGCTTTTCTAGGTCAAATAGGTTCATTTTGTCTTCTTTTAATTATTTATCTTTTGTTCTTATAAAAGACAAAAATAAAATAGAAAGGAGATGTCTTTACCTTCTTAACATGTTTCGACTGTACACTGCAGCCTTCGTCAGAAGAGTTCTTCTGACGAAGGCTGCAGTGTACAGTCGAAACATGTTAAGAAGGTAAAAACATCTCCTTTCTATTTTATTTTTGTCTTTTATAAGAACAAAAGATAAATAAAAAAGGTGCTTTTCTGTCGTACAATGGTCCTAGAGTTCTTATGTTCTTCGTAAGGGTGCCTTAGGATCTTCCTATGGTATACTTACTGCCATCTTACGGAAATTTTTTGCAACTCACGGCACTCTCAAATCGTCAGTAGGAAGATCTTACAGCTTTCGGCACATTTTGTCAGCACAAATGTTGCATGAATGACATACTTCCGCCTTATGAGCACTTCACTACTGTCTTATGCATACTGTACAAATCTCTGTGCAAATGAGGATTCGTACAGCGTTTCCTACAACTTCTGTAAGGGGCCCTCAAGAACAGCTTATGGTATTTTTGAGGCATACTTATGGCCAACATCTTGTGTAGTTCTTACATTGTTTCTATGGCAATCGTACGGCTGCCTGAGGGGTTTTCGTGGCACATTCATGTAAATCTTGGACAAGAGCATCGACCTGGCCACCAACTTACGAACAGTTTACGAATGCTGGATTCTCCTAGGGACGCCTTACGAAAGCCATATGAAATGGTCCAAAAATCGTTCGTACGGTGCTTGCAGCCATTCGTAAGGGTATTTGTGACCGTAGCTTAATTTAAGTTGCCTTCACAGGCACTAGCAGGTTTAACAGTCATCAGTCTGTTCAGTCATTTTCAGTAACTCAATGTTAAGCATTTTTGCTAACAAATAACATCACAGTGCCAGAAATATTCAAAGAAAGACCCTATGTTTAAGAAGTCCACCTATATTTAGTATGTATTTATGTAATTAGAGCAAGAGACTACATCCTAAACTTAATCTTGATAAAATATATAATGTAATATAAAAGTTAATATTGACAGATCATTTTTATAAAACTGTATACCGCCTGTACGTAATGTTTACAGGATTACACCCGCCACATTCTGGTTTTAGAAATATCTGCCTCATCTTCAAAATTGTACAAACTAATGGCAGACATTTTGTTGTAGCCAATGAGTCAAAAATAGATCTGGAAAAAAAAAACAGCCATATTTTTCTGGAAATCCTGACCTGGTTTTCTGTACACATGATCTGTGCCATGCAACAAGACTTTTACATGTTTGCTGGTTTAACATTTACAGTATCAAGCTAAGGGTTGCCTGTTCAGCAGTGATGTTACAACATATGATATCGTTTCCATAAAAATAGAAAAACAGAGGATTCTGTGCCTAAAACTGTGCCACTGTGTGCAGTAATCCTCTTCCTTAAAAAGTCTCTCACTGCAGGCATCACCATAGGCATACCGGAAATTAAAACAAAGGAAGTGTGTTCCTGTTTCTTTTCTGTTGTGTACAAAACAGTAATGAAAAAAGTGAACTTTTTTTCACCCAGAGCTACTTAACTTTAAATCTCAGCAACCCCTGAAGAATTTTCTATTTCCTTCACTTTCTTTCCTTTCTTTCTTGCAAAATACCATCCATCCATCCATCTATCTTCTTCCGCTTAATCCTTTTTGGGTCGCGGGAGGGCTGGAGCCTATCCCAGCATCTTTGGGCAAGAGGCAGGGTACACCCTGGACAGATCGCCAGTCTATCACAGGGCCAACACAGAGAGACAGACAACCATTCACTCTCACAGTCATACCTAAGGGCAATTTAGAATCCCCAGTTTGATGCCAATTAACCTATTACAGAACAAATTTAAAAAATATATGTAATTTACTCTGATGCTTGAAATACAAAGAATGTTCATGATTTCAGTAATCTCACTGTCACGGTGAAGCAGCAGAATTAATAGAAAGTGAACAGAATTAAAAGTGTGTTGAACCGAATAAGAATACCTCCCACTTTCCCTGAATTTTGAGCCTTTTTACAAGGTGAATTAGTTTGTCTACACAGATCAAGCATCTTGGTCTGGTGCCAGGGTGTGGGTTTGCTCAGTGGAAAAAACAAATGGCTGAATACCCCCACCCCCCTTTCATTTATGTAAAAAATAGAAGAGTGTCGAAAGTGGTGAGAAAAGGTGAGCACGAGAAGAGAGATGCAGTGTGTTCCAAGTCAATTTCTTCCTCCTCAGATTGACTTCAAAGCAACACAGCTAATCCTCTCATGCTTGCTCATTAATAATCCGTTTAATAATCCGTTTAGGAGCTTTTCATGCTGTGCTGTTTGTTGACTTTACGGTACTGTGGAAAAGTGAGGAGAGAAAGCTGTGGTGTTTCTCTCAAAGGTGCTCCCACTCTCTCCCCACCTTTTGCTTAATGACACAGTTTAGTTTTTTTTTTTTAGATTTTTTAACAGGTAATTTGCACAAACAACATGGGGCCCGAGCTGGCGGTATAACTTTCACCTGCAGTCTCTGGAAAGAGCGATGTTTATTACAGCTAGAAATTAAAAGCAGTATAATTAGCAGAATTTACAAATGGTGCATCACACATAAAACAGCACCTGAAAAGGACTTTACATTGACAACATATAGGGGAAGAAAAGTGGCTTTATATTGTGCTTATGTGGTTGGTTTGTTTCAAGGTGCTTTTTATAACCCCGGGAAACTTTTGTTATCAATTGCACCTGTGGCCAATATACCATTTGATGGAGGATCCAGAATGCAGGAAAAAGATGGATAAAATGTGCTGCGGTTCACTTGTTTTCTGGTGGTAAAAAGGGAGTTTAATCCTTCTTTTCCCTTTGCTCTGATTGAGTGGGTTTATTTTACAAAAGACTTTTTCATATCTAGCTGAGCAGTCATGACAAGTACTGGTTGACCTGTCTTTGGACGCTTCCAGCCTATTGAATGCATACTATCCGTCCCTTTCATCCTTCCAGTAGCCACCTATAGCTACCCTCTATCAAGTCCAAAAGGGTGTGCTCATCTGCTGGAGTAAATAAAGGTAGAACTTGTGGAAAAACTGAAATGACACACTCTTATGTTTGGTGCCTTTGGTTTGGTTTCATGCTTTGGTTACATCACCATATTGGTTCATATGCAGAAGCTTTTCAATTCAAGTGTATTTATTCAGTGCCTAATCACAACAAAATGCCATCTCAAGGTGCTAGATACATGAGGCACAAGTTGAATCAGTTAGTCAGTCCCTCGACTATGACGGTCGTCGAAGTAGACATCCTTCTCCATGCAGTTCTGTCAGTAGCCGTCGCCAGGAGGTTGGACATGGTCATGTTTGTCCATTCTATTATGTTGTGTAACCAGCTCTTTCTTTGACATCCATGCCTGCGTCCGCCTTCAACGGTGCCTTGCAGGATGGCTTTGGAAAGGCTGTCATGGGGTGTGAGATGGCCAAACCATGCCAACTTGATAGTTGCAAGCAGATATTTCTGTGGGCCCACGTGTTTCTCATCAACACTCCACACATAGTCATTTGTTTTGTGTTTTTTGTAGGAAATGTGGAGTAGTCTCCACCAGCACCTGAACTCAAAAGCCTGGATTCTTCTCTCAGTCTCAGCCAGAAGTGTCCATGTCTTGAATCTGTAAAGGCAGATTCTGTCATGCGGTGACGCTCGTGGATCTCCATAAGACGCCAAGAGTCCACCAGTGAGTTTTGCGATGATGGTTTATTAACAAAACGAGACAGGACAAGACTGTGAGCCGCTCTCGGCAAAAATACACATAAATCAATACACAAGCTCGCAGGGCAAACCCCAGCCACTACGAGCTAAACTGTGACATAGCATGATACAATGAACCTGACATGAAGGTCTAATGACGCTCTGACAAGGCTTGACGAGGTTTTGACAAGGTGTTGACAATACTCCTGCAATCTTACTGCCGCTAGTGCCTGCTTAATAAAGGCGAGCACTAACGAGCAGTAATGACACACAGCTGACCAGCCTTGACAGGCGGAAGCCCCACCGAGCACCTTCACAATAAGAGCCCGGTGAGGCCAGAATACAACCCGCAGCTGTCAAGGCCGGCAGCGAGTAAAGCTTAGCCCGAGCGCGAACAGAACCCAGCGCTCGGGTCATAACAGATCCAGACTACCAGTGCTTTGTAGAGCTTGAATTTTGTAGGGAAGTTGATGTCTTCTATATCCTGTTGAGCCTGGCCATCACTGATGTTGCTGCTGCAATCTGGATGCAGATTCTGCCGTGCAGGTGCCGTCCATAGACAGGGTAGCACTTAAGTATTTGAAGCTGGACACTTCTTCCAAAGGCTCACCAATGATGCTTACGCTTGCACTCGTGTTCTTTGTGCTGTTGACCATGACTTTTGACTTCTCTGAACTGACTTCCATGCCGTATGCACTGGCTCTTGCAACAAGTTTGTTGATGAGTTCTTGGAGGTTGCTGTTACTGCTCCCCATTCAGTCAATGTCATCCATGTAGCACAGATTGCTGATTGTTCTGCCACAAATGGCAGGGGTAGTGTGGTGGTCTTCTAGTGTTTCTTTCATTATTCTCCAGGAAAAGATTGAAAAGTACTGGCAAGAGCAGGCACCTCTTGTCTGACAGCACAAATCACTTAATGACAATTTAGAAAAACTTGAACTATCAAACAATCCCCTATGAGTAAAGCTGGTTTCACACTAAAATGTTTGGACCGACTTTTACTGACGTTCTGAAAAATCTGAGAAATCAGTCCAAACGTTGGTGAAATTACGTTCATGAGCACACACCAACTTTTACGAACTTTTATGAACTTTAGCTAGCATTTCCCAGCGTTGCATTCAGCGTTGTCAAACTTTTGCCAACTTAGGCTAGCATATGTGTAGCAGTTACCAACTTAGGTTAACTTAAGCAAATGAATACTCAGCGCAGTTCAGCTGACATCAACGTCAGGTGATGCTTATGTAAAGATCAGCATTTGTGGCGCCTTCCTGTCATCCTGGACCTGCTTTTGTGGGTGGATTCACACCACAATGTTTGGACCAACTTTTACCGGCTGGCACATCTGGCAAAAGTGGATAAAAGTTAATGATTGGTAGTTGTTGGCAAACGCTGGCAAAAGTTGTATCTGTTGAGAATTTTCAGCATGTTGAAAATTTGCCGATTTTTGGAAATAAATGGTGAAAGTTGTGCTCAGTTTGTAAAAATTTCTGAACACTGGGCTAAGTTATGCAGAGTTCACCTAAGTCAGCCTAAGTTAAGCTCCATTGGCAAACGTTGACTGAAATGCTTGTGAAAACAGATTATTTTAGATCAAAACTCAGTTCGGACATACAGGAACAAAAGAGAAATAGAGAGAAGGGGGAGTAAAAAAAAGAAAATATGTATGTAAGAGGACAATGTACAGTATTCGTTTGGTGATAACATGGTGTGTATGACATTTTTTTTTTTTTTTTTTAGTCTATAGGAAATATATATATTTTAATCTGTGGGATATGTGTGTGTGTGTGTGTGTGTGTACACATATATATAATCTCCCAAAAATGTGACAGCCTAAAAGGATTAAAATCTCCTCATTGAGAAACTTACTGTTCTTAATTTTCTGCTCCAAGCATAATCATTCTCCAGGATTTATTGGTTCACTTCCATTGTGGGAATCAAACAGTGCTGATGTGGTGTCAAAAAGTAAATGACATTTAACAGGATTTTATGTTATTTTAATGGAGAGAAGTGTAACAGTCAAAATATAATCACCCGCCATTTTATTTATTTGATGATTCACTAAATAGTTTTTTTTTTATTTTTTATATGTCAGTAAATTTTCAGCAGGCTGAAAATTTTCAGAGTACACAACTTTCGCTAGTGTTTGCCAGCAAACACCAGCAATCATTAACTTTTGCCAGCAGAGCCAGGTGTTTGCCAAAACACCAGTAAAAGTCGGTCCAAACATTGTAGTGTGAATCCACCTTAAGCAGTAGGTGACAGTGGGAAGGAAAAACTGCCTAATAGGAAGAAAGAACCATGCTCACTCAGAGAGGGGGAGGCATCTGCTGTGACTGGTTAGGGTGAGGAGAGAGAGAGAAGAAGAAAAGACATAGTCAACATGACATTTATACAAATAGCAATAAAATATAAATTGCATACAAATACAATATCATTCATACAAAGGCAACATGTGCAAAGCTGAACCAAAAGTTGTGATTAGCTTTTGTTTACAGCATATGATC
This sequence comes from Pholidichthys leucotaenia, assembly GCA_020510985.1. Taxonomy (NCBI): domain Eukaryota; kingdom Metazoa; phylum Chordata; class Actinopteri; order Cichliformes; family Pholidichthyidae; genus Pholidichthys; species Pholidichthys leucotaenia. The sequence goes on along the minus strand of CM035837.1, from coordinate 386,365,856 downwards.
ACCTTTCTTAGCTTGCTAGCTTGTCCACAAAAGCAAACAAATGCATAATCAGTCCTTGTTGATGCGGTGCCTTCACACTATGCACAGTCTAGTAGTGCAGGGGTGCCGAAGCTTGTGCCATGGAAGGCCAAGGCCCTATAGGTTTTCCTTCCAACCAGCTACTAACACAAGTGTTTTCACAGATCAGCAATCAGTAGTAAAGAATTCAGTCAAATCACCTGATGAGGAATCCGTGTACTTCTTTACATATTTCATTTCTGGAACAAAAACAGAACAATAAGGATATACTGTATGTTAAATATCCTTATAACCTTTAACATTATTGGACGGCAGTGGCTCAGGAGGTAGAGCAGGTCGTCCAATAACTGGATGGTTGGTGGTTCGTATCCTGCCGTTGTGTCCCTGGGCAAGACACTTTTACCCACCTTACATCCAGTGTCCATGACACTGGGTATAAATGTTCGGTGGAGGCCGTTGGCGCGGATTGGCAGCCACATTTCCATCAGCCTGCCCCAGGACAGCTGTGGCTACAGTAGTAGCTTGTCACTACCATTGTCTGTCTGGAGTGAATGAATAATGTATTAACTTGTGAAGCACCTTTAGAGTGTCTGTGATAAAGCGCTGTATAAATCTAATACATTATATATGATTTTGGCCTTGTCAAAATAAAATTGAAATTGAGCCAAAATGCAGTAATGAAGCTGATTTCATAACTTGTTTTTTTCATTTTATTGTTTTTGTCACAGCTAGGCATAAGAGACATGTGTAATGACAATAAAGTTGAATCTCATCTCATCTCAAGAGTCAAAAGGTACGATAAAAGATGTGCCCCTACAATTTGCATTATGTTCATTTTTTGAAAAGTCAGTGTAATTTCTATAAAACAAACACTACTGGCAAAAGCAACAGCTTTTTTACAAAACAAAAAAAGAATACTGTAACTAGGTCTAAATATAAAAAAAAGTCAAATGCACTTCTGACTATAACCAAGACAATTGAACGGGAAGAAATACTATCAAAATCAGATCTGTTATTCCATTTTTGTAATGGTTCCAGGGCTGCACACTTTGTTTACATCTCCCCTGCTCTCTAATCAGTTTCTCACCTGCAGCTGTGCTTGCCACCTGGTGGCAATCAGAAGGTGCCTTTATATTGGAGCTGCTCCCTTCACTTTGCATGAGCCCATTGGACCTTCTTCACACAGACAACCAACCTCCCCAAGTGTGCAGCCTGAATATTCACTGTCCTCCTCTCCGTCAGTTGATACGTAAAGACAGAATAGCTTCCAGGATAGTACTACCTGTGCTGGCAGAAAAGGACTCCTTCCAGGTGGACTACCCTTGTTTGAATCCTCACACTTCTCCCTCATGTAGTTCGACTTACCAACGTTCCTTCCCCCTAACCTTCACCCGCCCTTCTCCTCCAGTTCAGGCCTGGCCAGCCTGACCCCTCTCTTCTACCCTGAAGACCTCATCACCTCACCTTTTCACTGCTCCAACATGGAGAGGGTCACTCCCGCCGCAGCCATCGACACCTGTTAGATAAAAACAGCAACTCATTATTTCTCGCCATCACCTTGTTCCTCATACTCACCTTATCACCTCTGCTCTTACCCACAGGGTTACCAGATTCTCTGCACACAAATCTCACTGCACAGTCAATAAAATCATTGTTTACATTAGCCATTTTGGTCTCGTCGTTGTCTGCTTTTGGTTTGTCTAATTACCAAACCAAGTCAGTTTTGGTTCAATTCTGATCTTAATTTGAAAAGACCAAAACCAAAAAATGGTTATCTGCAGTTGTTCTGTTTTTGTTTCAGAAACTAAATGTTGAAAGAACTATGAGTACATGGTTTATGAAGACATTGGTTGTGAAGAAAACCTATGGAGCCTTGGCCCTCCATGGCACATGATTGGACGCCCCTGTAGTAGTATGAAAGTAGATATGGCAGATAATGATAAATAACACCCATGTTACTATAATCTGTCAAATGTCCAATTATAAGATTCGTCAAATAGAAAAGTTTTCAACAGAGCTAAAATTATACTCATTAGCTGAGATAAATCTATAAATAAATCTATAAATCTGTCCACACAACCACCTCTGCTGTTTTTCTGTCATCCACATTTTGATACGGCTATTTTCATTTCCAATTAATTTGTTTTTATTCCCAGACTAGAATGAATTTGAACTGTGTGCATCTAGGTTTGGAACTCCAGATAAAACTATGAATTGTTCTGTGCGCAATATATCATAGTAGCCTTTCAACTGTGACAAACTCCTGCACCTCCTCCAGCCCTCTGTTTATATAGTGCAGAAATTCAGGAGTGTCACATGTCACTAGGAAATGATAATAACACACCCAAACCTTTGCCACCCAGTAATTAGAAATGAAGTAAAAGAAAGAAGAGTAACTTTACTCACCCATTCAACTCCTTAGAGACAGCTTTTCTATTAGTGGTTCTACCCAGTTACAGTAGATTTATCATTATGGTGGTTATTAAGTCTATTTTCAGACAGAGCTAAAAGCTGAGCTATTGACAGTCACCCTGAGGTGAAGGAATTGGGGGTTCCTGGTCCTAATTGTCCCCGTATATTAACTAAGAAATAGTTTTGGCGCAGTATCACTCATTTATCTACCATCTATGTAAGATAACCATTCATTCCTCAAAAAGCTGAGAGGCAGAGCAAACCCTCGGCAGGTTGGCTGTCTATCACAGGTGCAACACACAGAGGACAGACAACCACATACACACACACACCTACATTCACGCCTTCGGCCAATTCAGAATCGCCATTTATTCTAACACGCATGTCTTTAGACTGTAGGATAAATCTGGAAGAAACCCACACAGGTGCAGTACGAACATGTAAACTTCTCTCAGAAAGTCACCGGAAAGATCTTAAAGCAGAGGCTTCTAGCTGTGAGGCGTTGGTGCTAACCTCTGCACCACTGTGCCGCTGGTAGGAAAAAAACACGAGGAATAAACCAACATATCTGTGTATTATAGCAGTTTGTTTAAAAATAATGCTTGCAATGGTGTAATTGTTCTTTTAGCATTCTTTTATACAGCTCCGTGCTATTTAATGAAACACAACAGAGACGTAGATTAATTTATATGTAAAAATGTTCCAATCAATTCAGTGGGAAAATGCATACTGTTATTATAAATACATCTGACCGACAATTACAAACTCAGTTTAACATGACAGCCCTTATTAAGGCAATTGCTCATCTTTTCAAAGCCTCAATATGTTGAAATTGTAACCGCTGAATAGCTTAATATATATTGTATATTGCGCTGATGGGATGTAACTGGAAGTCTATATATACATGCAGATAAACTGTTTCATTCTCCAATGTTAATAAATTGCACGTTTACTGGATGCACTGAGAAGGCCTTGGGAAAGTTGGTGAATCTAATGCCTCTGCATAAACCCACAGTCATTTGCTCTATCTGGCCTATTTTCTCTCTCTCTCTCTCTCTCTCTCTCTCTCTCTCTCTCTCTCTCTCTCTCTCTCTCTCATTTCATTTTTTTTTTTTTTACTTTTCCTCACAGATGGAACTAAGCCATCCACAAGGTTTTGGACTGGAGTCCATATTTTCGTAGAGTACACTTTCAACTACCATTCCCAGTGAGCGCAAACAAGTGGGTTGCCAGATCCATCATGGTTTTATCTCTCATTATCTCTGAAATTCCCAGCCCCCTCCGCCAGACTTCTGCAACTGCTGGAACAGAGTGTAGATGAAAGATGAAACGATTAGCTCCCATTTTCTGTAATCAGCAGAGGGAACTTGACAGGAGAACCACTACAGGAGAGAAAGGGGGGAATATTGAAATGTGTAGCCCTTCTTCCCAGTTTCTCTTCCCTCGTTATTCTAAAAGACGAAAAACAGAAAGTCTACTGCCGCACTTGGAGAACCAGAAAGACAGATGGAAGGAGGGATTATAGAATCTGTATAAGTATCACAAGTCCTCTGTTGCAATTTTAATTGGAATTGGCCAAAATGATCCATGCTGCATCTTGATTTCCGATTTTGCTTTACAGAAAAAAAAAAAAAAAACAACAAGAAGAAATTGCCTTTGGGCAAACTAAAGATTTAATGATAAGTCAGTTAATGAAGTATGTTTTGGAATTTAAAAAAAGAAAGTTTTAGTGATGTTTAACCATCTGGCATGTTTCCTGTTTTAAGAAAACTTAAACTCATTTCTTATCTAACTGACTGAGCAAGTCATGTATTTATCTTTAAAGTAATTTGAATGGTGTAATATCGTCTTCGTAGCTTTCCTAGATTTTACTAAAGCCAGTAGTAGTGGCGTAGTGGTAGAGCAACTACCCCACAGCTGGGAGGTTATGGGTTCACGCCCCTGCTGGAACATAGCATCCATAAATCTGTCCATTTTCTACCACTTATCTGGGGGTCCAGTCCACTGGGGCGGCAGTCCAAGCAGAGAAGCTTTGACTGTCACCAGTCCACACAGCACCATGATCCCCTTAATCCCTCCTGCAGGTGGTGAGCCCACTGGAGGTCGGATCCATGTGACTTGCTCTGGCTGACTGGGTCCTGTGGATAGAAACCTGCTCGCTAGGTCCTTGTTTACCACTGTGCTGCATCACTTTTCCTTTTAATAACACTCAATAAGCATTTAGGAATTGAGGGCATTAAGTGTTGAGGCTTTGTAGGTGAAATTCTTATTTGATGTACGACTTCAGTTGCCCAGCAGTCAAGGGTCTCCATTGGCATATTTTGCACTTCATAATTCACTACACATTTTCAGTGGGAGACAGGTCTGGGCTGCAGGCAGGCCAGTCTAATACCTGCACTATTTTACTACCAAGCCATGCTGTTGTACCACATGCAAAATGTGGCTTGGCATTGTCTTGCTGAAATAAGTAGGGACGTCCCTGAAAAAGACGTTTCTTGGACGGCAGCACATGTTGCTCCAAAACCTGTATGTATCGTTCAGCATTACTAGTGCCTTCACAGATGTGCAAGTTATCCATGCCATGGGCTCTAACACACACCCATACTATCACAAATGCTGGCTTTTGAACCTTGCACTGATAACAATCTGGATGGTCCTTTTCCTCGTTAGCCTGGAGGACACAACATCCATGATTTCCAGAGACAATGTGAAATGTAGACTTGTCAGACCACAGCACACTTACACTTTTCCACTTTGCATCATCCATCTCAGATGAGCTCGAGCACAGACCAACTGGTGATGTTTCTGGGTGTTTTTAATATATGGCTTTTACTTTGCATGGTAGAGTTTTAACTTGGATTTGCAGATGTAGCCATAAACTGTGTTAACTGACAATGGTTTTCTGAGGTGTTCCTGAGTCCATGTAGTGATATCCATTACAAAAGCTGCTATTAGTTGCTATCATCTCAAAAACTGGAGTAATTTGCAACCCTGGCTTTTCTATTGGAGGCCATCTTCCTTTCCAATTTAAGTTACGCTGATGACATAGCTGCGCTCGGTGATTCAAAAGAAGATTTACAATCACTCCTTGATACACTAGCCATCTATTACGCAGAAGTTGGGCTTTACATAAACACCTCTAAAACTGGGTGCATGACAACTGATCAAAGTCAACCCCTCCATCTTACAATCTACAATATGCCCATCAAGTAAGTTTCTCAGTTTGCTTGTCTAAGTCAGACACTCTCCTCTCCAAGTGATGGCACAATTTTTGTTAAGAATTGCCATAAGATAGGCAGCATTTGAGGAAAAGAACTTTTATCACTTGAAACGGGTTCCATACAGAATTAAAGCCAAAATTTGTAATACCTACTGTACATTCTGCCTGTTGTCCTCCATGGACTTGAATGTGTAAATTGGACATCCTTACTTTGTAAAACTATGGAAACCTTCCAGAACCACATTATGAGAGTCATGACTGATCACAAGCTTACAGATCATGTCTCTATTGATAAACTTTGTCACTTCACATCATTAACTCCAACTATGCCCATTGTTAAAAGTAAAACTCTGAAGCTCTCTGATCCCATTAAACGTTCACAATCAGGCCTTTCAAAAATATATCTCGAAGGCATGATTAATAATGGCAGAGGAAGACAACACAGACATATATGGGATAATATCTATGACTGGTTTGCAATGGCCTTAAGCTAGAGACACACCAAGCCGACGATTGGCCATCTGGCAAGTTTGAGTTATTAGTGAGCCTCGTTTTCTTGGTGTGTCCAGCAGTGTTGGCACAAGGCAAACCTTGTGAGAGTTTTTTCGGCTGGTTGTTAGCAAAAGAGAGCACTCCGATTGGCTTTTAATAAGAGTGAATGAGGGAGTGAGAAGAGAAACGTCTCTGATGAACGGAAACAAACTCAGCTGACTTAAAAGTCACTCATGGCTGTTTGAAATGAAGAAACTGAAAATCAGCTGATCAGCTTAATTCAAGAAAGACCAGCTCTGTATGACCATTGAATTATACTAACCCCTTATTTATATTAGCCTTTGGACTTCTGGTTTCCCTCCACATACCTCCACCAGGGCTCCATCCCTTCCTTCCTTCATCCATCCAGATTGCTGTCCATCTGTCCCTCCATACCGTTGTCCGTACGTACATTGATATATAGGGGCTTGGTGGAGATATGTGGTCATGGATCACCTCCAACATCTAATGGGTTCATCTGTAGCCTGAGGGCCATCTCTGTTAATAAAAAAAAAAAAGTTTTAATCAAAATCCATCTAGTAGTGTTTGCATAATTCTGCTAACAAACAGACAGACAGACAGACAAACTGCCTGGATCACATTATCTCCTTGGCAGAGGTAAAATAATACAATATTACCAATAATAAAAACAAATTTACTGTGAGTTAAATATATTTTTATTCTCTAGGTTGAGCTAATTATTTATTGATTAGGCATACATATGATATAGCATCTTTTTTACAAGCTGTTGTTTAAATGCTGGCATAAATTCGTGAATATTTACTTCTGCCAAGGAGGTAATGTGATGGGGGGCTTGTTGGTCTATTTGTTTTCTGGTTGTCTGTTAGCAGGATTATGCAAAAACTACTCAATGAATTTTGATAACATTCCCACCAGAGATGGCCCTTTTTGAAGGTGATCTATGAGTGCCCTCCAGTAGTCCTTGTTACCATTATTTTCTGTGCCTAAAACAGGTATGTGTATCAGTCTTGTAGCTCTGTGTAATGACATTGTTGATTTCCTGACCACTGACTGTATTGAATGATGTGGAACACAGGACATGTTTTGTCTTTATCAGAAGTACCTTAATACAGCCAGGTTATATTAAAACCTCATGTGCCTGAATAGCAGGCCTTAATGTATAAATTAAGTCATTTCGGGGATGAAACCTCATTTACTGACTTAATTGTGTTTCTTCAAGGAATATGATGGATTAAGTTGATGAAGACTACTGAGATTTCCCCATTATTCAATCCCTTAAAAAGATATTAAGGCACTACATGTTGTAGGAACAGCTCTAGTCCTCCCTAGTATTGATTCCTGAATCCTTTATAAAGCTGATAAAGCTTTCTTCCAAAATTCATTCATTCAGAGGGGAAAAAAAAGAAACACTCAAATGCAAAATATAGACTTGCAGCCTAGAATTATATTGTTTGTAAAATTCTTACTTCTGGTCTTTAGGGCTTTGTGCTTTCAGTAATTATGCAAATGGTATTTTATATCCCCAAGCTGTGTATCTTATCTCCTACTTTTAAAAGAAAACTAACAATCTTGTTTTTTACTTCTGCTCAAAACCTTGTGCCAGAAAACTTTCCAACAAAAGTTTTGTGTGTACAACTAGCACCAGCACAATCGTAGGAATGTTTTAGGCAATAATCTATCTTTGGAAACTGCTAAAACAAGCAAGCAGAAATTTGGTAAAACAAGATCCCACATGAAGGGGGGGAGATATACTTTTTAGTTAGGGGATAGGGTTTACTTTTTTCCCCATCAGTTGACATGTCCCTGCTGGAAAAATGACTGGGCTAACACGAGGCGTGAGCTCACTGCTGTTTGAGTCCGAGGGCGACTGCATTAGCCAGCTTCCCTCTGAGCACTTGGCACTGTCTGAACAGCTGCTGCTTAAACTTTTGCTGAAAAATGCATCGACTTTCATATTAATCTCCGCTCTGCTCTATATGGCGAGGCACAAGCAAAGAGACGGGAGACAGCAGGTTGTAATCCCCGCTGAATCCCAGTGCACCTTAATAGGACTTAGCAAAGCCAAAGATCAAAGAGATTACCTCTGCTGAACTGTAAATTGAACTTATACACACACGCGCATACAGTATGTAGACTTGACCTGTGCTGCCTCCAGTTAATTAAAGGATTGAGAAGGCTAATTAGTAGTTGTTAAATAGGTGACAAATGGTCTTCCTATTGTGCCCTGAGGTTTTGCGTCAGAAGTATCAAGGCTAATACCTTCTAAGTAGAGCATTGAAGTGTAGGTGGTAAACAATGGCTGACATCACAGTTGGCAAGATGCTAAGGTGAGTAATCTAAAGAAGGGATTGAACAGTTATGGCCTTTGAAAGACAAATGCAAACACATTTATACTGTTTGTTTGAAATCTATTGAAACAACATTATGAATGTCTCACTGACTTCATCTGAGTTATGTTGAATTACAGTGTATCTGTTTGATTCAATGTTCAGTGGCTGGCAAATAAATTCAGATCTCATCATGTGGCCAGTATGTGTGTGTTCTTCATACTTACTTCACTGCAGTACAGTACAGTATGTTCCTCTCATGGTGGCCATTTTACCCAGGAGTCAGGCCTCATCTAAGACTGATTATCCTGCTGAGCTCCTCCTTTGACTCTCTGAGCTATTTTGCTTGTTCAAGAAAAAAACCCAATATGGATGAGACCTTGTCTCAAGGGTCTCTGAAGCTTGTTTTTGGGTGTTGTTGATATATGGCTTTTGTTTTGCATGGTGACGTTTTAACTTGCACTTGTAGATGTAGCGATGAATGGTGATAACTGACAGTGGTTTTCTGAAGTGTTCCTGAAGCGTTCCCATGTGGTAATATCTTTACAGAATGATGTTGGTTTTTAATGCAGTGCCACCTGAGGGATCAAAGGTCACAGGAAGTTAATGTTGGTTTTCGGCCTTGTCACTTACATGCACAAGTTTCTCCAGAATCTATTATTATGATGAATTCCCCAAATTCCTTGCAATTATATGTCCCAGCTTTTTTGGAATGTGTTGTAGACATCAAATTCAAAGTAAGTGAATACTGAAAAAAAAAACAAAAAAACTTTATCAGTTTAGGACAGCAGGCTTGGGTGCCATATACCAATCATGAATGAACACAAGCTTCAGCTAGCTTTCCTCTAGTTGATAGTGACCCTCTACAGTCCATTAAAACACTTCTTAGCTCATTGAACTTGGCAGTACCACTTTTCACTTTATGTTCAGTGAATCAAACAACTTCTGAACTTGTTACGAGTTTCTCCATTATTCATTCCAGTGAATGAATAATGGTGGACTCCAGTCCATTATTCATTCATTCCAGACAGACATTGATAAGCTACTTCTGTAGCCACAGCTGCCCTGGGGCAGACTGACGGAAACATGGCTGCCAATCCGCACCAACGGCCTCTCCAAACACCACCAAACATTTATACACATTCATACCCAGTGTCATGGACCCTGGAGGCAAGGTGGGTAAAGTGTCTTGCCCAGGGACACAATGGCAGGATGGCTGAGGAAAGTGGGATTCAAACCCCCAACCCTCCAGTTATTGGACGACCCGCTCTACCTCCTGAGCCACTGCCACCCCACATTTTCAATGGCCTGACCATCTAAACTGAATAACATTGGCTCCATCATGAGTAACTGATTGTTGACTACCTGAGTTTTGTGTGTGTGTGTGGGGGGGGGGGGGCTCATTCCAAAGTGTTTAAGGGTCTGATTGATAATATTCATTCATTGATAATATTCACAACTCTTTTGGCATAACATGCTGAGCTAGAAAACAGAACCATGTCTTCTGCGTACAGAATCCAACTTGATTTCTCCTGTGTCAGGCGGCACATGGAGCAGCACATTCTCACCATTTGTTTCTGTCAGATGCGGTTCTTTCAGCCTCTTTTCTATAGTGTTGGCTTTCTTTAGATTTCCATGGAACTTTCTGCACCAGGAGTTCAGGGGGCCTCCCTCCATCAGGACAAGGAAGTGTATGACCTTAAGATGTGGGAGCATGTTCCCACCAACTGACCGGTCTTAAGCTAAGCTGGCCGTAACTTTGCATTGTAAGTCTTGTACCAATTGCACCATCAGGTTGTTTAGTCTCCTATTTGTTAAGACTGTAAATATTATGCCTGGCCAGGAGCAGGCATAATGTCAAACAAAGCTATTTTCTTTACAGCTAGTAACAACCATATAGCAATGTGCCAAGTCAAGTATGATTTTACATCAAGCAGACTGTTAGAGGAGATTGATAGAAACAATCTGCTGGACATAAACAACACTGGGGACTCGAGTGAGAGCTTTTGGTTGTTTTAACCTTTTTGGAGAGCTGTCATTAGACCTATTGAGACATTGGGTACCTCCTTTTTTTCTTCAGAGGAGTTGATATGTGTTCCCATTTTTTCTTCTAGCATTTTTCAGAAAAACTGTCAAGGTGACAGCATTGTTTCATTTATTTTGTATCGGCTGTTTTTGGGATCATTGTGCAGTTAATGTGCAGATGTAGGAATCTATTATTTTTAAACTGTCAATAAAATGCTTTGATCCTTGGTAACTTTAAAATATCACGTGTTGCCAGGTCCCAGTTATTGTCACAGGATCATTCACATGAATGCACATCACTAAGACCATCACAGTTAAAACTGGTCTTAATTCTGGTTGATGCAAAACCCATGAGACACATTCTAATTGCTGATCTTAAGAAAGACTGAGTTACCACTTACAAGCAGTCCTAGTTAAGACGTGTTGGTGCAACCGGGCCGAGGGCATGAGAGATCTGAAACCATTAATCGAGTGTGTGACATCAGAAAGGCACAAATTGGCAGTCACTGCCCTGCAATATCCAACCCTAAGCATAGTTTTGGAAGAAGAAGAAGTTTGCACTAGGTATGCAAACAGGTTCTCCTGGAAAAAAATCACAAACCTCTACAGAATCGACAAGAAAAAAAAGTCTACTACATTTATAACAGTCAACAAAAGCAATGATGATGTGTTTTATATTTTGAAAAGAAATGGCTTTTTTCCAAAATTTTTCTTGGATTTGCGCTTACAATAGAATAGGCCCTTAGAATAGAGGGTTGGTGAAGCACTTTGAGTGGTCTTTGAGACTAGAAAAGAACTATATAAGTACAGGTGCTTATCCCTTAACCCCTTTTTGGAAATGCCTAAATGGACTGTTAAATGTGCATTGGCGATGCATTTTCTTTATTTTTCACTCTCTGTGTTCCTGTCAGTGTCAGTCTGCTGCAACGTTTACACGAGCCTGTGAAGTTTGATGCATCAGGCTGAGCAGCAGTCTCTTTTTTAAATGGCTCTGGTGTTACCTTGTTCTATACCCAGTCGCATTGTTTCTATCTAAAACAAACAGGCAGTGGATGACAGTAGATGTAAAAAAAAAAAAAAAGGCTTTTCTTTTTGTGAAAGCTTGTTCAGCAGGTGATTTTGATTGAGGACTCTTTGTAGCTTTTTCTCCTTTGGGTGATAGGTCTCTCAACCAGATTCATGATCTATAACCTCATGGCTCCTTTCTGTGTGTCAGAGGGAGCAACTCACAGTGGTTCTATGATAACTACCTCTGCCTAGGAGGTAATGTGACCCCCCCGGTTTGTCTGTTTGTCTCTTTTTTTAGCAGGATTACGCAAAAAAAGTACTGGACTGATTTTGATTAAATTTGCACCAGAGGTGACCCTTGGGCTACAGATGAACCCATTCGATTTTGGAGGTGATCCATGAGTGCGTACCTCCACCAAGCCCCTATCTCACAATATAATGTGGACGTCAATCTGTCCCTCAACAGGATTGCGCAAAAACTACTGGACGAATTTGGACAGAGGGAGAGAGGGAGGGAGGGACGGAGCCTTGGGAGAGGTATGCGCTCTCTGGGTGCCCTCTAGTTACACCTATGATGAGGACTGCAGAGTGAGTGTTCTATTATGTACTGGAACTCAGAACAAAAATGTGGTGTAAATTACTATATACAGCAAAGGCAGATGGGATGTTTGTGTTGGTTGTGAATACTTACCCATTTCCTACAACTGGTGTATGAGATACTACTATTCTTATAACACATATTACCAAATTACAGATAAGATAAAGGGGAAAATTAATTGTGATATTGATTCTAATTGGCATTGGCCAGCGTTGGATGATTTTAAATTAGCTGTTGCACTTGTGTGAATGTCCGCGTGTTTGTGCAAATGTGTGAGTGTACGTTTCTGAGCTCAGTATTGGCAGTGTGAACGCTTTCAATTATGAGTAGCTGTGCTGGAAGAATAAGCAATGAAACTATTGGCTAGCCATTTGTATCATTTGCAATTAGTGCAAGAACTAAAGCATGATTTTCTATCTGTCTCCCCTCCCCCCATCCTTTGGCTTAATTGGGATTTCTATGCAAAAATGTGAAAAAAAAAGTCACTAATGCAGCAACAGCTTTCCATTCAAAGAGATTATGGATGGAACGGCTACCAGTGAGAGTCAAATAGCCTTTTGTAATCCTCTCTGAGGACATTTAATTAACTGGCCTTCTTTTCTTTTCCCCACTCTTCCTCTGTCTTGCTTTCTTATTAACTCGATCTGTTTCTCATTCTTTTTGTCTTTCTCTCAGTCCATTTCTGTACATTTCAAAGGAGGCCCAGTGCGCGCGCACACACACACACACACACACACACACACACACACACACACACACTCACACAAACTCGTACTGCAGGTGTTGGCAGGTATGCCAAAAACTTTTCCACTGAAGCATAATGACTGCAACAGTTAGTGCCGCGTGTTAACGCTAAATGAGGAAGAGAAGGTGGGGGTGGGGGGTGAGCTCACATGAGAAGTTCCGCATTACGTCGTTCGCCCTGTCAAAACTACAAACCAAACATGGAGATAAATGCTGAGAAAATGAGACAGACGAGTTTAAAAGGTGCCGACTGAGTTCACCAGAACAGAGCAGAGGAGGTGTTTGATTCTTCCGTTTCAGTCTTACATTTTTAAGCGCTTTCCTTTATGTAACTGTGTGACACGCACGCATGCACCACATATTGTAGATAAATAGAATAATCAGTTACATCTTTGGGCTCCTAGAACAAAAGGACAAAGAATGCAGTTTTTTGTCTTTATTTGCTCCCTGTAATGGCGACTCATAAAGGGTATACCTCTTGGATCTGCTTTTTTTTTTTAAAAACCATCTGGCTGTTTCTGTATTGGCCCTTAAAAGCATAATATGAGTCATAACTGTTCTTGTTTCACTGCAATAGTAAAAGCAATTGGACACATTTAACAGTGGCAGTTTGCTGAGGTGCCCATCATGTACTGAGTATCCTTGATGTGATGTTCTGAGGATGTGTACTTTGCTGTAAATTGGCATAATTAAAAAAAAAATATATTCATAATGCACACTGGTACAGAGCTCAACTGACATAAAAGACTGGAGACCTCCTAACAGATAACACATCATATAGACGTGCAAGTAGGCTGCTAAAGGCATATTTTAAAGAGCGATGCCAGCAAAAATTATACAACACAAAAATCTAATCAGTTCTTTATCACTTTCCTGTTTGCTGTCTTCTTCTTTCTCAGCAACTCTCTTTAAACGACAGGCGCCCTGTGCGCTTCAAGCATTTCAAGCTGACAGTGAAAATTACAATGTGAAAAAGTTATTTGGTCACAGTGGTGAGTGCTATTCAGTGGCTATTATTTCTCGTAGAACTGTGAGTAATGTCACCTGCCAACTAAACCTGTTGTTTTAAAACCCATCTTCATAGTAGTGGGGTGGGTGAAGGAGAGGCCAATAGATGATGGATCAATATTCAGCTGCTTCTTGGTTGCTGGTTCCACCGGTGGGCTCCACCTCCATGATTTTGTCCTGCAGTCTGCAACATTATTCCTTATTGTGCCCTGAAGCCTGAGCAAATTTGAACCAGTTTTCTACCTGCTGTGTAGACTCTGGTTAGAAACGCCATTCATGTCACAATGGATCTTGTGAGACAGTCAGCTGTAATTTTGGAGAATTCAGGTTTATGTTTAACTGAGAGACTCATGGTTTGAGCACAAGGTAGGTAAGGGAACTATAGACAGGAAATTTGCAGGCTAGTTGGGTATGGGCAGCTGAAATTACAAAAAAAAAAAACAAAAAAAAGCAGGCAGACACGAGTCCCTATAAGTAAGGTACTATCTGCTTTCTCTTAAAGGGGGCATATGATGGAAACTTCACTTTTTCAGTGCTTTTGCTCATGAATTTGGGCATCCAAGTTACCACAAAAAAGGAAAAAAACCACTATCACTTTGTTAGTATCCACCTTGCCCTCATTTAGTGAGCCATTCTAATTTCCCTGTGCGTGTTACATAAGAACCAGAGCTCAGTGGAATAATACCACCTACAAGCTTCATCCCCACTCATTTTAATGATGGTTGGTGGGAGTGGATACTATGTCCCCGTAAGTGTCCAAGCCCACACACCTACAGTGTATGAAGGGATGTTGTCACAAACCCCCATGCACCATAACACGGCACACAAGGGAGAGAATGAAAAAACCCAATCGCTGGAGTAGAGAGTGCCGTGTTTATTAAAGTTCACAAAATAACAAGTCCTGTAATCACCAAGTTACAGTTCAGTTAGCCACACACAAATACGGAGAGGTGCAATGACGGGATAAAGCCACCAGACATAAAGGGCACCTACCGGATGCTCTACAGCGCGGTCTAAACGGAGCCTAGTGCTGCAGGGCTGCGATCCACACAAAAACAGAAAGGCGATCAGCCTAGTGCTGCAGGGCTGCTTAGCACAGAAGAAAGTGTGTAACAGACATTTACAGGGCTGGAGCTAATCCGGGGCGAACCGTGCAGTCTGGAGGATGAGGATAGAGAAGCTGGCCAGCCGAAACACCAAGAGGAGGACCAGGCTACAAGTGACAGGCTGGAGAACAATGCAGAGAATGAATCACATACGGGGAGAACTGGCTGCCGCGTATGGAGGCGAATGCCCCGACAATCTCTTTCCTCCGAAGCGGCGAACAAATACTCCTGAAGCTAACGAGGAAAGAGATTGCCGGTGTGGGAATGCATGGGCAGAACTGATTGGCACCAGGTGTGTGAGAGTGCGTGTGAAATGAAAGTGAATGGAGCGTGTGCATGTGTGTGTGTGCGTGTGGGTGTGTGTACGTGTGTGACCACCCGTGACAGTGCAGCTGACGGCACTTAACAGGAGGAGGGGGCGTGCCGGAGCTGTCAGGAGGAAATTAGAGCAAAGCATAACAATAAGTCAGAACTGGGTTTGGCTTCCAAACCCAGATTCATGACAGATGTGTTGCTAATGGGTTAGTGTAGAGAACAACTATGTGACATGATTCGGACAAACCCAGATGCAGACACAGACTCAGAATAAACACAATTATCTTTATTAAGTGTGTGTGGGAGTGTAAATGTGAATGAGTGCACAAGCATGAACAGAGCGGGGACAAGTCTGGCAACCCTAGGAGAGAGGAGAGGCAAGTGTATGAGCTCTCTGAAAACTGGTTGAGTTAACAAGTGATAAATCAGTCTTACGATACAGGTGAGTAGTTGAGACGCTGAAGAACATCCAAGCAGCACTGTATGCCAGTGTCCCGGTCCGTTGCGTGTTCATGCTAGTGTAAATGATTCAGGGGCTTCTGAGGAGAATAATTCATTCATGGAAACCAGTGTTTCCTCGGAGTGTAGGTGAAGGTCCCGGTCCGCTGCCAGGAGGAGGAAGTCTGCCCAGAGGAATCCACCTGTGCACAGGAAAGATAGAGGGAAGGAGCGAGGATAATTAATTTCTTTGGGTAGCTTACGCTGAGTTGGGGATGCGAAGCTCCCAGACGATCAGATGTGCAGGAAGGATGAGGGAGACGAAACTCCCTAGCCAAAGGAGAAGTAGACTCTCGCTCAGAGGTCTTTCATCCAAATGGAGCGTTGACGTCTCCGTGCATATATATCTTGCCTCTATAACTCCCCCACCCCATCCATAATCCAGACCTGTGATCCCAGCCAAGTCATCCACCAACACTTGACCCCATATCTCATTCTAGATTTTATTTTAGTGTGTTTTTGTGTAGTTTATTATACTCTGGCTGTGACTGCGCTTTCACAGTCAGCAGAGCTAGCAATTCAGTCATTCAGGGATCTTTCATTGTATATTAAGAATTAGTCATAGTCTATCACTACTACAACGACTCAAAGCGCACACAAAGGTAGGGGTGGAATTAAATCAGGGATTGGCTCTGACACCTTTCTTGTTTGCCATGGCGATGGACAGGCTGATAGACAAGGTCACAAAGAAGTGTCTGTGGATTATGATGTTCACAAATGACATTGTGATCTGTTGTGAGAGTAGGGAGCAGGTGGAAGAGAACCTAGAGACATGGAGGTAAGCACTGGAGAGAAGTGGAATGAAAGTCAGTAGAAGCAAGACAGATTACAAGTGTGTGAATGGCAGGCAGACAGGTGTAACAGTGAAGATGGAAAGAGAAGAAGTTAAGTGGGTGAGTTGAAATACCTGTGGTCAACCATCCAAACCAATAGACAGTGTACAAGAAAGGTGGTGAAGAAGAGAGTGTAGGCAGAGTGGAGTGCATGGAGAAGAGTGTCAGGGGTGATTTGTGACAGAAGGATAGCAGCTAGAGTGAAAGAGAAGGTTGGCAAGATTGTAGTGAGACCTGTTGTGATGTATGGTTTGGAAACAGTGGCACTGACAAATAGACAGGAGGTAGTGCTGCAGGTGGCAGAGTTGAGAATGTTTAGATTCTCATCAGGAGTGACTAGGAGGGACAGGGTTAGAAATGAATAGGACAGCTCAGACTGGGTAAGAGAGACAAGGCTGAGATGGTTTGGACAGAGGACAGAGGATGTTGAAGATGGAGCTGCCATGCAGGATGAAAAGAAGAAGGCCACAGAGAATATTTACAGGCATAGTGAAGGAGGACAAGCGGGAGAGGGTTGGTGTGGTATATAGGGGATAGGGTGAGATGGAGGCAGATAATCTGCTGTGGTCACCTCTAAAGGGAACGGTGGAAAGAAGGAGATGATTCAAACAACACACCACTGTCTCCAGTAATGCTGCATTTGGGCTTTTAAATTCCCATAATCAGCAAATTTTATGTTAGTTTGTTCAGCCTCTGTCCAGCAACCGAAGCTATTAGCATCAACCACAGTGCCGCAGCATTTAAACCCTGAGGCATTTCGACCGAAACATGTCACAGGCATTTTATTAAGACTGCTTGGAACATTGTCAACATGTGGAAAGAGCGCATATACCCTTTAAATATTTATGGCTCCTGAATGTACTTGGAAGTGCACGTCCATGTAATTGTGATTAGCCTAGGTCATTAGTGCCTGCATTTTCTGCATGAGTTTCTTGTTTGTAATTACTCATTTTATTATCATTATCCCCATATTCATCTATTTTCTGCTGCTTAACCAGGGGTTCGAGGTCATGGGGAGTCTGAGCAGAGACCACCTCCAGTATTGTGGGGAGATACCCAGCTGCTCCTTTCCGTGCCCTGGGGTGTTCTTCTGGTTATACATGCCTGAGCAGCCTCAGCCGGCCCTTTTTGCGGCTCTAATCCGAGTCCATTGTGGATAACAGAGCTCTAAATCTTAGATCTGTATGTTCTCCTTTTTTGCACATAAGACCCCAAAATACACCCCTCCGCGTGATACAGAAACTCACCCTAGAGAGCAATAATGGTATTAATGTTCCTTTTGTTTCATGTTTTGTTTTGTTTAGTCAGGCTGATCTGCAAAGTGTCAAAAATGCACAAAATGTACACCTCTTTTATTTAATAAAATCTGTGGATACTCCGGTCGCTTTAAGCTCCTCTTAATTGATCAGTTCTAGTATAGTCTGTGGATATACTGGACGAAGGATGTTGAAGATGGAGCTGCCAGGCAGGAGGAAAAGAGGAAGACAGGAGAGAAGACTCATGGATGTAGTGAAGGAGGGCATGGCGAGGGTTAGGGTGAGATGGAGACACATGATCCGTTGTGGAGACCCCTAAAGGGAGCAGCCGAAAGAAGAAGAGGCTCAATAGTCTGATCCTTTCTTTGTGTGTTAGTAGTCATACAGAGTTGTGGGACTCCACTCACGCCACAGGTGGTCTGAGAACAATGTGAGAGGAAAGCGCAAAAGTAATATTTAGAAATGCTTGGCCTTGCTTGATGGCCACAGGAAAGCCTTCCATGCCACCATTAGTAATTGCAGGTCCTACTGTTTCTAGGGATTGCAACATATCATTAAATGCATTTGTGTGAGGGATGGTGATAGCACCAGGCTGAATCTCCCTGTGGTCCTTTTTCCTAGGCACTAATCCACTGATGATCCTTATTAGTGAGAGGGCGCGTGCGTGTGTAAGATGCATTTTGGCATACTGCTGCGTATATTAGCCTGGTGATTTATTATCTTGGAGTTGCTGTCTCTTCCCTCCAAAAGCTGCATTGTCCCTTTGCCAATTAATTTTTATATCTATGACCACAGGGGAGAAATGGAGGGAGATTATCAACACACACACGGCGGTTGAACCACAGAGTCAAGTGCAGTGTTATGATTTCCTTGATGATATGGCTGCTCAATTTCACCTTTCTTTCTTCTTGGGATGTCTTCTCATGTTTTGCCTGGTAATACTCCTCGAATGCTGCTAATTCATGCATTTGTTGTTCTTGTGCTCTTCTGTTTGCCTTTTCTTCTTGATATTTCCATCTTCCAATTTTCATTGCTCTGGTGTTTCTATAACAGCCACAGGGTCAGCTTTTCTGCCTCCGTGCTTCACTCTTAATCCTGTTCTGGTAACACTGACCTCTTATATCCCTTGCTGCGTTTCACCGCTGTGCTCTATATTGCTTGATCACACCCTGTTGTTCTGCTAATGCCTTTATGCCTTTACATATTCATCTCTACCTCTCCTCCTTGTCCACTTTGCATTATTGAGTGCACATCCACATTAAAAAAAAAAAAAAGCCTTTTCCCACCTCACTGCTTGTCTTTGCAAAGCTGACTCCAAATAGGAATCCAACTTTTTTTTTTCAGCAGGTACCAAAGCTCATACAAATGAGAGCAAGTCTCCAGCACCAGTCCTGAAATTACTCCTTTGCTCCCTTGCTGCGACCTACGAACACTGGTGTGTACTGTGTATTTGTGGGCGGAATGGTGGGTGTACTGATGAGGACTCTATGGGACGTTATTGTGTCTTACCAGTGCCTCTGTGATTGCTGTCTATGGATGCAGGTAGCGTGGCGCTGATTGTGATTACTAGTTGAGTTGCAGGCACCGCTGGCCTCCCCGGTTTCCTCTGGATTTCATTTCCATAATCTGTTGTTCACATGACATGTTCAAAACGGAAATTAGGAGATGTGACAGCAGAACAGAATCCAGCATAACTGAAAGTCAGTTCTGTTTTGCATTTGTTTTTGTACAAAAAAATGTCTTGTTGAAAAACTGAATGACAAAAAAATGTGCAATTTATGCCTCA
Organism: Pholidichthys leucotaenia; assembly: GCA_020510985.1. Taxonomy (NCBI): domain Eukaryota; kingdom Metazoa; phylum Chordata; class Actinopteri; order Cichliformes; family Pholidichthyidae; genus Pholidichthys; species Pholidichthys leucotaenia. The sequence continues at coordinate 386,346,189 of CM035837.1, read as the reverse complement.
GTTTCATCTTTATTTTTTCGTAACTGACAAGCTCTCGTTGCTGTTGTGAGAGCTCCTTATAGTATCTACTTTGCTTGAGTGCTAGGTGTCTGGAGAAATGTTCAGTTTTACACTTTTAATCTACTTTAAACTTTGGCAGCAGTGTTGAGGGAATGAAGAAGAATAGTCCACAGCCACGCTGAAACCGAGGACATAGTGCCAAATTTAGGGCGCAGGTACAATCTTTCAGTGGAAACCCTCTTCACCCTTACCCTCAGTATACTGTATGAAAGCTCCGTCAAGTCACTGGATTCACGTATTTCTTACTTCTGAAACACTTAACCATTTATCCAAATGACTTCGTCTGTCAGGAATGAATGCACAGAAGGATACAAACCGACATCTACTACCAGCAGCTGTCCTAACTATGGTGACAAGCAGTAAAATTTGTTGAAAATATTTGTAAAATAATAAAAGTGTATACATACAGTTGAAACCACAAGTTTACATACACTATATAAAAATACGCATAGTCTTTTCTGATATTAAATCAGACAAAACATTTCCTCTTTTATGCCAGTTAGGATTACCAAAATTATTTCTATTTGCTAAATCATTTTTAGTTTTGCTAAATATTTTTTTTTTTTTGTATTACTTTCTTCAAAGTCAGAAGTTTGCATTCACTAATATCAGGAAGGGAACTGCGGGCGCTGACAAGTCTGGTTCATCCTTGGGTACAATTTCCAGATGCCTGAAGGTGCCACATCCATCTGTTCATACACAAGTATACACACCACGGGAATGTCCATCCATCATATTGCTCGGGAAGCAAACAGCCTCTGTGTCCCACAGAGGAGAACGTGTTTTGGTGTGAAATGTGCATATAAACCTCAGAACAAAAGCAAAAGACCTTGTGAAGATGCTTGCTGAAAATGGTAAAAGAGTGTCATCATCTACAGTGAAATGAGTCCTGCACTGTCATGGGCCACTCGGCAAGGAAGAAGCCATTGCTCCAAAAGCAACATTAAAAAAGCCAGATTACAGTTTGCAAATGCACACATGGGCATAGACCTTATACTTTGTGAATACATGTCTTGTGGTCTGATGACACTAACATTGAACTGTTTGGCCATAATGACCATTGTTACATTTGAAGGAGAAAGGGGGAAGCTTGCAAGCTTGAACAGTTTGTCTCTTACATTAAGCTAGCACAGTGACGTAGACAATGCCAGCTAAGGTATTGCAGCTTGGTTATCTTACAGCTTAAGCTTAAAAGACTGATCATCCATCCATCCATCCTTTACTACTTATCTGGGTGTCCAGGTTGCAGGCAGCAGTCCAAGCAGAGTAGCCCAGACTACCACCTAGTTCCCATAGCAACATGACCCCACCATGACACTTTTGGGTACACTGGATCCTTGTTGTAACTTTTTTCATGGGGATGTACTGGACCACTCTTGGGTCTGGCCCTTCACCCTGGACCAGTTTGTCTTGGGAGTCCCTACCAGGGGCAAGTTACCCCTGACAACATAGATCGTGGGATCATTAGAGTACTCAAACCCCACCACCATGATAGGGAGGCTCTGAGTAGTGAGATTGAATTAATTAATTCAATAAGGTCACTGCATCATGTCTACATCACTGTGCTAACTTAATGGATTATGCTAAATAACTGCCCCAAAATTGGTCTAAAAACTGACTTACCTTTCCTACCTATGCTGCCATCATTTTTGCAACAGAAATTGTTTCTTCAGTTGTCCACCACATTATTTGTGTCTATACTTTGTTTGCTTGGTTGCATGTTGCATAAGGGTGTATTTCACCCCTTATTTTTTTTTACACAGAATTTTTTTATTTAGAACTTTTGTATCTCTGTTGCTGGTGTAGCATGTGAATTTCTGTACACAAGTTACCTATAGAGTGATATCAAGTCAGAATTTATTTCTGTGGCACATTTAAAACAGCCTCCACTGAACAAAGTGCTGTACAAGCTGTGGACATATAATAGATATAATCAACAGTCACTAAATCAGCAGTAAATATAAGCTAAAATACAAAATGAAACATCTTTCAGAGAAGAGGAAAATAAATAAAAATGGAAAATAAAAATAAAAATGGCATGGTAAACCGGGGTGGTGGTTCCTCTCTTCAAAAAAAGGGGACCAGAGGGTGTGCTCCAACTTTAGAGGGATCACACTCCTCAGCCTCCCTGGGAAGGTCTATGTCAAGGTACTGGAGAGGAGAGTCCGTCCGTTGGTCAAACCTCAGATTCAGGAGGAACAATGTGGTTTTCGTCCTGGCCGTGGCACATCGGACCAGCTCTTTACCCTCTTGAGAATTCTCGAGGATTTGTGGGAGTTTGCCCAACCAGTTTACATGTGTTTTGTGGACTTGGAGAAGGCATTCGACTGCGTCCCTTGTGGTTTTTTGTGGGGGTGCTTCGGGAGTATGGGGTATCGGGCTTGTTGTTACGAGCTATTCAGTCCCTGTACGACTGTTGTGAGAGTTTGGTTCGTATTGCCAACACTCAGTCAGACTCACTCCCAGTGACAGTTGGACTCCGCCAGGGCTGCCCTTTGTCATCTCTGATCCTGTTCATAATTTTTATGGACAGGATTTCTAGGCGCAGCCAGGGAACAGAGGGTGTCATGCTTGGTGACCACAGGATCTCATCTCTGCTGTTTGCAGATGATGTTGTCCTGCTGGCTTCATCCAGCAATGACCTACAGGTCTTACTGGGATGGTTTGCCACGGAGTGTGAAGCGGCTGGGATGAGAATCAGTACCTCCAAGTCCGAGTCCATGGTCCTCAGCCAGAAAAAGGTGGATTGTCCTCTCCGGGTTGGGGACAAGCTTCTGCCCCAAGTGGAGGAGTTTAAGTATCTTTGGGTCTTATTCACAAGTGAGGGGAGAATGGAGCAAAGCCGTCGATTTACCGGTCAGTCTACGTTCCTACCCTCATCTATGGTCATGAGATTTGGGTAATGACCAATGGAATGAGATCGCAGATACAAGCGCCTGAAATGAGCTTTCTTCGTAGGATTGCTGGACTCACCCTCAGAGATAGGGTGAGGAGCTCAGTCATCCGGGAGAGGCTCAGAGCAGAACCACTGCTTCTCCACATTGAAAGGAGCCAGTTGAGGTGGTATGGGCATCTGATCAGGATGCCTCCTGGACGCCTCCCTCTTGAGGTGTTTCGGGCACGTCCCTCTGGGAGGAAGACCCCGGTTCAGACTCAGGACTTGCTGGAGAGACTATGTCTCCCAGCTGGTCTGGGAACACCTTGGTATCCTCTCTGAATAGCTGGAGCAGGAGGCTGGGGAGAGGGAAGTCTAGGCTTCTCTGCTTGAACTGCTGCCTCTGCAACCCAGACCTCTGGAAAAGTGGTAGATGGATGGATGGATGGAAAATAAATAAACTGAGCTCACACAATAAAACCAAGCTCAACCAGGACTAAAAGCTTGTGATAAAAAACAAGCTTACAGCAGTGTTATAAAATGAAAAAACATCTATGTAGCGCTTATGTGAAAGATAATTTCATGTGTTTTTTTAGAGGTTTGATGTATTATCATTTTCACTCTGGTGTGAAGTATTAGAATGGGTTTTTCCTTTTTTTTTGCTGGTGGAGTTATTGCCATTATTTTTGACCTAACCAGTTAGAGCATTACAGGTTAATAGTCTGATCTGATTTGATTTGATTTGTGGTGATGGAGCTGACAATTATGGTCAGAGTAGTTCTTACCTGAAGTGCTTTTTAAAGATGAAACAAAAATAAAAGAAAACATGAAGGCAAAAGGAAATGGGCAAAATATTATATACCTTTATTTTTTCCCTTACTTTGGCATTACCTTTAAATTTCACTGCACACAGAAACTGGTCTGGTTGTGTCTCACATTTACCGCTGCCTTCACCATTCAGTAACTCTCAAACTTTGTCTGCACATCACTAGAATCAGCCCTTTCTGATTTCTCATCTTTTTCTTTGTTCTTTAGGTCCAGAGTGGTACTTGGTCAGAGTGGAGTTGACTGTGACGGATGTAAACGACAACATCCCGGAATGGAGCATGGTGCCTGTGCCGTACCTCGCCGTGGTTTCTCCTGATGCTCCTGCTGGTTCACTCGTCTATAAGCTCTTTGCTGAGGATGGGGATGAAGGCAACAATGGTGAAGTGGAATACTTTCTGTCCGATGGTAGGTCATGTTGTATTCTTCTGTTAAAGGAGCGGATGTGTTAAAATGTTCTAATTGGATTTTGTCAGTCCATTAACCAGTGAGTGAAGATGTACTGATGCAAGAGAGGGGAGCAAATGTAAACTAGTTACAAGAAAATAACTCAGCATAGCCTTTTTTTGATTAAACTGGCAAGCAAGGACTTAAATGCAGACAAGAATGTTATTAAAACATAATAAAAGATCTATGTGCACAACCTGTGTTGTGCCTTGTTGGCCCAGAAATGTGCCCCCAGTGTCTGTCCTGCAGCAGTTAAACTGTCAGTTCTCCAAATATGAATAAGAACACAGACTGTTTACAACTCTCTCTCAACTAGAACTCAACACGGCTAAAAGAAAGGACAGTGGAGGCATGTTCATATATGGCTTCTTCTTTGCATGATGGTGCTTTAACCTGCATTTGTGCATAACTGAATGTGTTATATTGTTCAGACCGTGATTTCTGAAAGTATTCCTGAGCTTATTCAGTGATTTCCAGGACAGAATTGTGCCCTTTTTAAAATGCAGTGCCGCCTGAGGGCTCAAAGCTCATGGGTGTCCAGTATGATTTTTAGTTTGTCAAAGCCATTTTTTTTTCAGAATCTTGAACCTCTGCTCATCTTTACTTGGTGCTCTTCTTATGCGCGGTCATCTTACTGGCCTTTTGCCAGTTGCTTAAATAATGGCTACATGTTGTAGTATTTGGGCATGGTTTGTTACCATGTCCATTTGAACTTACAGTAACTCCTAGAGATATTCTGCAGTGCCTGATTTTCATGCATGTGTAGCATTTCAGTGTAATGTCATTCATTTTTCCTCCTTGCGAAATAATTGCATTTTTATTGCCCGACCTGTAATGATTTTTGCTGGCCCTTTTGAAATCTGTTAAAAAGATGCTCCTTCCAATTATCCTCGTGGGTGTGAGTGGGAATAAACTGGCAGACGAAATTATAAGAAACACATAAACATTGATGTTAATTTCTACAGCAAACTTTTTTAGTTTGAATTGATGTTTCATCTATTAAAGACCTTACTACAGTTTACTATGTAACTTTATAAAATGCTGCTCTGTCTGGAGGGAATTATCATTGAATAGTTTTGTTTCACATACATAAACTATTTATTTCAGAACCCAGCAATTTAAAAAAAAAAAAGACTGGTTGTCCAGTCTGGAATACTGTGCATATACAGTATTATTGACAACTTATAAAAGTTGCATTTTATTCACAGCCTGTTGGTCTGCTGCACTGATTTGACGCTACTGTTATGTGCATTTACTAGATGCCTCATCTTTAATGTACTCTTCTTTCTCTGCTCGTCCAACAAATTATCTGCAGGTGGTGATGGCCGTTTTGAAGTGGACAGGAAGAGTGGCCAGGTGCGAACCACAGGCCTTCCTCTGCAGCAAGACAGGGAGTACCTACTGACAGTGGTGGCAGCTGACCGGCTGGGCAGCCGCAGTGCCCCCGCTGTCATCTCTGTAATCGCTGGACCCCGGCCACCACAATTTAGCAACGCATCCTTCACCATTGCCATACCAGAAAACACCCCTGAAGGACAGCCGTGAGTTCATGGACACTTCATAGCTGTGCATGCTGGCAATTCTTTGTAGTGTTTTCATTCCCACCCACAGCTGTAATTGATTTTAATGCTGACATTAAAAGGATAAATCCATCGTGAACGTTTAAAGTTTACAAACATGTATTTACTCCTTTCTTCTCCTGGCAGTGATCTCAGATCTCCATGCTTTATTCACTGTTAAATGCATATCCATAGCTTGATGCATTTAGCCTTAAGCATATACACCACAGTAAGAAGATTATCTATAAGTATTTATTTACATGCTGTACACAGTAGGGTTTACAGTCTTTTGCATTTTTATACTCTTGCTATCATTCCAAGAGCTCCCTGAGGTACACATTAGAGCTTTTTCTTTCTCTGCTGTCTATTTTTAATTGTTCTTTTTTCATCAATATTTACAGTATATTAGAAATTACACTGTTTCTTTTCATGTCTCTATTGATAATGAAAGATACATATTCTGCACATCTGGCAGACAAGTTGCTCATTTAAAAACAGCACACTTTACTCTCCACGCATCACATTCCTACCAAATCCTACCAAATAAATGTTCTGTTTAGGCAACAGTAATATGTCACCACTCCCCCACAGGCTTGCTATTGTTTCAACCCCTCCACTACTCCACCATCTTTGAGATATACAGCATTCTAGATATATGGCCTTATTTACTAAGATACCAAATAGAGAGTAATAAATTGCATGTGCAATCTTGAAAACGGTGTGTTTCTTATTGGATGTTTGGGACATGATTTACTAAGACAGGTACACAGTGGTGGAGATGGTTTTACTTAACCTAGGATTTAGTGAGCCTCAGTGTGTGTTGTTCTCATGGAGCATTTGGAGACTGACCCACAATCAAAGAAGGAAATTCCAGTCAAGGGAAATTACAGCCGTTATTGAAATTTGCTGGTGATAACTTTGATGAGCTAAAATCACTGTGTTACAAGAAGAAACACAATATGGAAATGTTAGATTTTAGATTCAATGTTATCACTAAGATGACAGTCACAATAAAGAGGAGGAGATCTGTGACACAGCGGATAAGACCAAACATGGTTTCCCTGTGAGCATCGGCTTTTGGAATGCTGTGGAAGTGATCAGTTTCAGGCAGCAGCACAGGAGCACAGGTGCAAAAACTCAGCATGCACCTGACCTCTATGCTCGTGGGGTGCACCAGGATTCCTGCAGGTCATCAGTGCAAGTAATGACCTGAGAAATCACAACTAATCTGGAGGTCTCTTCGCTTGCGACCCACTGGTCACGTGAGCCGATGTTCCCCACCTCCTGCCCCTCCTTCAAGATGCCATGAAGAAGAAAAAAAACATTTTCTTGAAGTGTTCTTTCATTTCTCCTCCTCCTCTCCAGAACAGAAGCAGCCATCTCTATGTAAGCAGTTTGCACCTGGTTTTCAAAAGTATTAAAAATACTCTAGATGCAGTCACATAAGCTCCAATTCATTTCAGCTGTAGTAAATCGGATTTGTGATGGTCTGTCAGTATATTTGCATTTGCCTCACCCAGTGTTTGGTGCATTATTGTCACAGGGTGGTGTTAGACAGGACCCAAACGCAGGACTTCAAGTTTTGTAGATTTATTGTAAAATATAAAATAACAACAGCTCATGGGGTGAAATAAAAATAAACAAACAAGACAGACAAAACAAACTCTTACCCCCCACCGTGTCCAAAACAAAAGTGGTTGTGGGGCCACTTAAAGTCCACAACCCCAAGACGGGTCAGGTGGTCTGTCCAAATCCATGGACTACTGGACTGGAGCATACAATGAGTCAGGGGCCCTACCCCAGTCCATGGGCCCCTAGACTGGAATGGAGGGTGGATCGGGCGGCCTGCCAAAGTCCTTAAGCCACCCAATCACAGTGCGGGGTGAAGCACATGATGGAGGCTCACCGGCCTCAATATCAAATGACAGAGACGCACCGACCTCAGCAGCTGATGGCAGAGGAATACTGGCCTCCAGAACAAACGATGGAGGCTCACTAGCCTCTAGAACACATGACGGAGGTTCACCGGCTACATCAGCAAATGATGGAGTTGTACCACCCTCAGCAGCAGACCACAGAGGTGCACCAACCTCAGCAGCAGACAACGGAGGTGCACCAACCCCAGCAGCAGATGGCAAAGGTGCGCCGACCCCAGGATGAGATGACTGAGGCACATCAGCCACAGGAGCAGCAGGTGGAGGCACACTGGCCTCACGAACAGCAGGTAGAGGCGCACTGGCCTCAGGAACAACAGATGGAGGCACACCAACCTCAGGAACAGCAAGTGAAGGTGCACTGGCCTCAGCGGCTGCCGGCACAGGTGCACTGGCCTCAGCAGCAGACGATGGAGGTGCACTGGCCTTGGGAACAGCAGGTGGAGGTGCACCGACCTCAGCAGCTGACGGTGGAGGCGCACGTGCCTCAGTAGCAGATAATGGGGGTACACCGGCCCCTGGATGTGATGACTGAGGTGCACCGGCCTCTGGAACAGACGGCAGAGGTGCGCCAGCCTCTGGAACAGATGGCAGAGGCATGCTGGCCTCTGGAACAGATGGCAGAGGCGCGCCAGCCTCTGCAACAGATTGCAGAGGTGTGCCGGCCTCTGCAACATATGGTAGAGGCGCGCTGGCCTCTGCAACAGACGGCAGAGGTGTACCAACCTCTGGAACAGACAGCGGGGATGTGCGAACCTCTGGAGCAGACGGCAAAGGTGCGTCAACCTCTGGAACAGACGGTGAAGGTGCACTGGCCTCTGGAACAGACAGCAAAGGTGCATCGACCTTTGGAACAGATGGCAAAGTCGCACCGGCCTCTGAAACAGACAGCTAAGGCACACCAGCCTCTGGAACAGACAGCAAAGGCACACCGGCCTCTGGAACAGATAGCAAAGGCGCACCAGCCTCTGGAACAGACGGCAAAGGCGCACCGGCCTCTGGAACAGACGGCAAAGGCGCACCGGCCTCTGGAACAGATGGCAAAGGCGCACCGGTCTCTGGAACAGACAGTGAAGGTGCACTGGCCTCTGGAACAGACAGCAAAGGCGCACCAGCCTCTGGACCAGACAATGAATGCGCACCGGCCTCTGGACCAGACGGTGAAGATGGACCTGCTTCAGGAACCAACGGTGAAGGCACACTCCCCTCAGGAGCTGTCGGCTGGAGCACACTGACCTCTGGAACTGATGACTGAGGTCCATTGACCTTCGGTGCAGACGGCAGGGGCACGCTGACCACAGCGACAGGTGATGCAGGCTGATCTGCGATGAACCCTGACCATGAAGGCTGATCGGTGGTGAGCCCAGATGGCAAAAGATGATCAATGGCAAACCCATACAACACAGACTGCCCGACAATGAATCCAACAGGCTGAACAGCTGCAGACACCGACAAAACAGCCTGGAGCCCCTCAAGCCCAAACGTCCGGGGATCCATCTTCATCCCAGTCACCTTGGACGGCGAGCTCAAAAAAAGGGAGCTGGAGGATGCAGGTGAAATGGGAGTGGCAGCAGAGACCAGCAGAGAGAGGTCAGCTGTGGTATGTGGCTGAGTCCCCTCCCCAGGAACAGGGCAAGACCCTTCATTAAATGATGTTAATAAATGAAAAAGGTACTTGCCTCTATTCCCGTTCTGCTGCCGCTGATGGATCAGGCAAGTCCTCCCGGTAGCTGACAAAATTTGTCTGATGAGGGGCCCATGCTGCTACTGGATCGGGGAAGGAGGACACGGAGGCCTGGAGCACCTCCGCCGGAGATGAGAAGCCAAGTCACTGTGTTCTCTGGCTCCAGCGCGAGCCGCCTCTCCTCACGGCCCAGCATGATTCCTCCTCCCCTTGTTCATCTCCCGTCACCAGCAGTGTCCTCACCAGCTCCCGGAGCATTTGTTGCAGATTGGACACGGAGCGCAGGAATCCAGTGAGCTGGGGGTAATGCTGCAGAGATGGTAATGCCTCACTAAGTTACTCAGCATCTCCAAGGAGGGAGAGGGCCTCTTCTGGCATGCGGGAGGTGCGGGAGCCCTCGATGAAGACCTCGATGTGGTAGGCTGCCCGCACTTCGTCCACATCAAGGCCCATCTCAAAAAACCTGAGGTCCGTTGGATCCATTGGTCAGATTCGTTCTGTCAGAGGGTGGTGTTAGACAGGACCCAAATGCTGGACTTCAAGTTTTGTAGATTTATTGTAAAACATAAAATAACAACAGCTCGTGGGCTGAAATAAAAATAAACAGACAAGACAGACAAACTCAGACTAGGGCTTAGACTAAAAGCGTGCAATCACACATAAACTGACACTAGACTGTACACAAGATGGTGCTAAGACAAGGCAGAGACCATTCAGATGACAATACCATGAACTCGAACAAAACAGTGGTAGAGCAAACACTTAAATAGGCAAGGAGGGCAATCAAGGAACACAGAACAGGTGGGAAGACCAATCAGGGTAAATCAAAAACACACAGGGAGAACAATGATGGCAGATATGGTGAACAAGACAGGTGGGGCTGTACACACAGTGGACAGCAGGATAATAATAATAAACATGAACAGAGGGCAGGAACCAAAACTATGGAACATAATCAGAGCCATGATAATGAAAATAACACAATAATCAAACTAAGGTTGAGGCAGGGAAACACAGAGAAAACAACATAACTGAGGGTGAGTACATGAGCTGAACTCTGTAGTTCACAGAAAAGCAGATAACAACATGAAGATTCAAGATTCAAAGATGCAAAGGCTTTATTATCATGTGAACAGTGAAGAAATGCTACATTTCCTGAGCAATGAAATTCTTACTCTGCTCTCCGAACGAATGTCAAGGTAATAAATACACACCAATACTAATAAAGGTAATAAACACACCTTAATACTAAATACTAATACTAAAAAATACTAATTAGTACACATTAAAAGCAATTAGGACAGTAAAAGCAATTAAAACTAGAGGAAACAAGAAGAATAAAAATTGAAAATTCACTGGATGCCTATAACATGACCCTAAGTAAAAATTCACTGAATGAGTATGACTCACCTCTGATAATACCCAATAGACTGTACAATGGTAATTTTAATTTCAGAGATGATATGAACGTGAGATGGCATGAGACTATGTACAATGTGCAAATGAGCAATGTACAAATTAGCACCCAGTGTGAGAATTTCTGTGTAAAGCCGTGTGCCCTGATAATACCCAGTAGACTGTACAATGATAATTTAGCAGCAGAGATGATATGGACATGGGATGGGGTGAGACTATGTACATTGTGCAAATGAGTAATGTGCAAATTTAGCATCCAGTGTGTGAATTCCTATTTGCAAAGCTGTGTCCGGAGTTTTGTTATTTATTCAAGAGTCTGATGGCAGTGGGAAAGGAGGAGTTTTTTAGTCTGGATGTCATGCATTTCACACTTCTGTACCTCCGGCCTGAGGGTAGAAGTGTGAACATTCTGTGCTGGGGGTGGGTGGGTCCTGGAGGATGGAGACAGCTCTCCTTTGGACTCTGCAGTGATAGATGCTTTGCAGAGAGTGGAGTGGAGTTCTAATGATCTTCTCCGCTGTCTTCACCACTCTCTGCAGGCGTTTGCAAAGCAGTAGTGCTGCCATACCACGCAGTGATGCAGTTGGTCAAGATGCTCTCAATGATGCAGCTGTAGAAGTTGTTGAGGATCTTGGGGGATATGCCAAACTTCCTCAGCCTCCTCAGAAAGTACAACTGCTGTTGAGCTCTGTTAACCAGCTCTGTGGTGTTAAGTGCCCACGTAAGGTCTTCGCTGACGTGGATGCCCAGGTATTTAAAGCTGCTCACCCTCTCCACCTCAAGCTCCCAGATGAACAGCGGCCGACAAGGTCTCCTCCCCTTCTTCATGTCCACTATCATCTCTTTCGTCTTGTCCGTGTTGAGGGTGAGGTTGTTGTCCTCACACCATGACACCAGGTTGGCCACCTCCCTCCTGTAGGATGCTTCATCACCACCAGTGATGCGTCCTATCACTGCTGTGTCATCCGCGAACTTTAAGATAACATTGTCCTTGTGGGAGGCAACACAGTCATGGGTAAAGAGGCTGTAGAGGATGGGGCTGAGAACACAACACTGTGGGACACCTGTGTTTGTGATGATGCTGGCTAAGGTCCTGTCACCCATCCTGACAGACTGGGGCCTGCCAGTCAGAAAGTCCAGTAGCCAGTCACAGAGGGTGGGGCACAGGCCAAGTAAAGACAGTTTGTAGGTGAGTTTGTGGTGGATGACCGTGTTGAAGGTGGAGCTGTAGTCGACAAAGAGCATCCTGATGTAGGAGTCTTTATCTTCCAGGTGGGAGAGAGAATAATGGAGTGCAGCAGCAATGGCATCTGAGGTGGACCACTTGGGCTGGGAGGCGTACTGCAGGGGGTCCAGGATATCTGGTATACTCTCCTAAATGAGGGCCAGCACCACTCTCTCAAATCACTTCCTGATGATTGAAGTGAGTGCTACTGGCCTGTAATCATTCAGGCAGGTTGGCAGGCTCTTTTTGGGGAGGGGGGCGATGGTTGTGGTTTTGAAGCAGGAGGGGACTATGTTCTGGTTGAGGGAGAGGTTGAGGGATGTGAGAACATCAGTCAGCTCGGCAGCACATGCTCTGAGAGCCTGGCCAGAGATGTTGTCTGGTCCTGCTGCCTTGCAGGGGTTGATATTCCTCAGTGCTTTGTTTACGTACCTGGCCTGATGAGACTTTTAGTGGAGGGTGCGTGTGTGTGTGTGTGTGTGTCTCCTCTCTGCACTGTAGCTGGAGGTCTCAAAGCGGGTGTAAAAGATGTTGAGATCATCCGGCAGGCTGTCTGTGGAGCTAGTGGTGTTGCTGGTGATTCTCTTGTAGTCTGTGATCTGCTGAAGGCCTTGCCACATGCACCCAGGGTCAGGAGTGGAGAGGAGGCTATCCAGCTTTTCTCTGTACTGCCTTTTGACTGTTGCTATAGCCTTCCTCAGTTTATACTTTGCAGCTTTGTACTCTGCCTCATTGCCTGATTTAAATGCAAGAGAGCGAGCACATAGCATCTGATGTACCTGACTGTTTATCCAGGGCTTCTGGTTGTGGAACGTCCTGACTTGTATGGTAGGTACGATGGTATCAACACAAGTACTAATGTACCCAGTCACATACTCAGCATAATTTTCTATGTTTATAGAAAAGTCCTCCTGGATGGCTGTGGCTTTAAACACATCCCAGTCTGTCCGGGCAGTCTTGCAGGGTGCCCTCAGCCTCTGGAGTCCAGCGTTTAATTTGTTTAACCTCTTGCACTCCGGGATACCGCGGGCGGTCACATCTCTGCGTCCTAGGGTGCACGAGGGCGCTGCAGACACAGCCGCGAACAGAAAGCCAAAGGAGTGCTTTGATTGGTTTAGATTTGATTGACCTCTCATTCAACTAATAAGAGCCTTGAATTGGGTTTCTGAAACCTTGAGGAACCAATAACTGAAAACCTAGCAAGAAGGACCCGCCTACCAACGGCTGCGAATACAGCGAGCCAATTGAAGCAGAGAACTTCGACAATTGAAAGCGTACGTCCCATGCGTAAAATCTGTTTTGTGTAAGCCGCTGGGTGACACACACGCGTTCGCCAGTGTTTTTTTCTTACTACTGTTCTTATTTGTTTTGAAAAATTGTTCGCCAAAACTGCAATCATGGAAGTGCAAAACCGCAATAATGGAATCATGGTTTGACCGGATCGCGTGACCAGAACCACGAGTCCGTAACAAGCGGACCAGTGTCATGTTCGTCTGACAATGAGGAAGAGAAGTTCGCCAGCGACACTGCTGTTGAGGACAGGTAAGTGTTATAAGCTAAATTATTCTTTATCCCTGAAAATTGTAATCAAAATGACTTTTGACCGATCGGTAAATTACAACTGTGCGTCATCGCGACATGACGGACCGCGGCGCACGGACTGCACACGGTCCTTGCACCGCGTCCGGACCGTGAATGCCCCCCCCCCCCCCCGCTACTCTTCTGTAGTGGATTGCAGATATTATTGCAGATATTTTAGTACAACTGTGCGTAGTAGACCGCGGCGCACCGTCCACGCGGTCCTTCATGTAGCGATGGGCGATGTCCGTCCTCTGTAGCGGGGGTGGGGGGGGGAGTTGTTATCTTCTACATTACAGATATTTTAGTATAATTTTTAGTGCACTGTAGGTTATTTTTTCTTGTAAAAAAAAAGCCACACATTTTTTACGTGGCATGCTTCTTTGTGTGTGGGGGCTTGTTTGTTCATTCATTCATTCATGAATGAATAAACACCCCCCCCACACACACACAGCCCTGAGTGTCTACCTTTCATTAGAGCCCAAGATCAAGCTTCTATATTGAATCATTCAAAAGTTACAGACGTTTTTCCAAACTGTGCCATTTGGCACAATTTGGCACAGTTCAAAAACGCCTGGGAACAACCTGAGAACAAAGCTGTGTAATATATTCATTTTTTGTGGTATTGTTACAAAATTTTGACCTCAGCTGGATAACACTTGGTTCTACATTTCTGTTGCATTTTCCAGCCCGGATCTGACAGCTGTGTGTTATTTGCAAGCATTTGTATCCAAAAAAGCACCCAGGCGAAATTTATTTTCTTCAAGTTCAGTATGTTTAGATGACTGTTACTCAGTGGCAGGAGCACTTAGAGAGATTATGACTGTTTTGCCAAAAAATTCAAAGTGTTTTCTTTTAAATGAGACCAACCCCATGAAGATGCTGCAAAGGGTTGAAGAACAGCTTTTGATTTACTTTGGGTACATTATTTTTAGGCGTTTTTAGGGAAATTGACCAGAGTGCAAGGGGTTAATAACATGGTTTGTTTGTTTCAGTCTTTGTCTGTAGGCCAGGTACATGAACAGAGAGATGTGATCTGACTGTCCGAAGTGGGGGCAGGGTGCCGCTCTGTATGCACCACGTATGTTGGTGTAAACATAGTCCAGTGTGTTCTTATCACGGGTGGGAATGTCCACATGCTGGTACTATTTGGGAAGTACAGTCCGTAAATAGCACTGGTTAAAGTTACCAGCAACAATAAAAACAACATCGGGATGAGACGTCTCTAATGCGCTGATGATGTCATGGAGTTTGCGGAGCACTGCTGTGTAGTTGCCTCACAGGGAAATGTACACAAAGGCCGGAAACACAGCAGTGAATTCCCTCAGTAGATAATAGGGACAGCATTTCAACAGTAAAAACTCCACATCAGGCAAACAGTACTTGTAAACAGTCTGTACATCTCCACACCACAAGGTTCAGGTTCAGGTTCAGGTTACTTTATTTGTACCCGTAGGTAGATTTGTTTTGCAGTCTGGTGACATCCATATTTACAAGCCACAAATTACATTCAACATAAGTTGTTTATAACCCCCCCACCCCCCCCCCGTCTTACCCACAGCTGATGTCTGGTCTGCCCGATGTACGGAGTGGGTCAGTAGCTGAACGGTGCACTCAGGGACTTTGTCTGACAGCCAAGTCTCACAGAAGGTTAGAGCGCAGCAGTCACTTATCTCCTGCTGGTCTTCAATAATTACTCTTAGCTTGTCCAGTTTGTTTTCAAGAGACCGTACGTTGGCTAGCAGGAGGCTAGGTAGTGGTGGGCGACTAGTGCGAGCTCTTAGCCTAACATGGAGCCCCCCCCCCCCCGCTTCACTTGCGGCGCTGTTTCTGAAGCGCTCTCTTGGGATCAGCATGCTCATGCGGGCTCGGTACTTTGGGGCCTTCCTGGGGGTGGTGGTGATCACTGTGGGATGGAAAATGCATTGTAGTTCGGGTGGTATAAAGCCAGTAAATTCTGTATGGCTGCTTGTCTTGGCGATGTCCAGCAATGCCTGTCGGTTGTATGTTAGCAGTGCATGACATTTATGCACTGCAGAAAGAGCAACAAACATGCAAAAAAGAAGAAAAAGCCAGCATTCGAGAACGGAGCGAGCAAACACGTCTGTCTCGGGGGGGGCGCCATGATGCACGTTTAGCGAGGACATGAGCACAGCCATGTCCACACTCTTACAATTATAACAGACTTGCCCCACTTTTTATATTCATTAAAGGCAAAGGTACACTGCAAAACTTAACTGTGCTTCATAATAAAATAATTAAGTAAACATAACTTAATCCTTAAAAAAAATGGAGCCACTCGTTTCTACAAATTTAACCTTGCTCAAAAGTACATGTTTGTAGTAGTAAATCAGTTGCTGCAAGTGTACTTGCATTTTGGGAGCATTTTAGGTCTTGGTGATATAATTGGGTGATTCTTCAATTAAGGGAGTTTTTCTGTCCCCAGGGAAGATTTGCAAGAAAAAAATGTTTTTTAGAAAAAACAATGATTGCTTTTGTTTACTTTAGGTTGTAGTAGCTATGAAAAAAATAACTGTGTCTCAATGATGACATTTTAATACTTTTTCAGTGTGTTGAAAATTCAAATGTGCAAGAATTTCACTGTTTTGTGCTTGTCCCCAACCCAGACTTTTTGACTTCCCCTCTATAATAAAGCAATAAAAAGTGCTAAATTCATTAAACCTTTACTTTGCATTTCCTCATAACAACTTAAAAAGATATTTTTCAAATTCATATATTTTATATTTGTTCAATTTACTATTTATTTATAGTTAAATATCACTGTCCCTCATACATCTGTCATTACCATCATGCTCAACGTTTTAGAGAGCAATAAAGTTTTTACAGTTACTTAAATTGTTGCATGCAAATTAGATGCTCCAGAGGAACATGTCCAGACATGAGGCACAAGCCTGAGTTTTTGATGCCCACAATGTAAGTAATTTGATGTTTTATACATCCTGATCTGAGAGTATGTTTATTAGGCGTCATTACCAAACAAGTTACTATTTGAGTATTTTAATTCATTAATACAAAATTACACTTTATTTAGATATATTCAGTGTACATTGTATGCTAGCTAACCAATTAGCTTAGCAAGTCTAAAACTTAGCCAACATTTTCTGCAAAGAGTGAAAATTGTCATTACCTTCGCATGTCATTACCATCACAAAAGTGACTGTGATGGTAATAACGATCTGTGATGGTAATGACAATTTATGTTTTTATTTCCTAATAACTAGCATAGGATTTTGCTGAGAATTATCTCTGCAAATATTCATCTGAGATTCAAGCCGTACATTTTGGCGACTCACACAAGCAAGCATCCATTCACACTGGAGTTGCCTACACAAGAAAAGGTATATCGTCAGTGTGTTCAGTTTCCTCATCAATGAGGCATGAGCCTTCAGCTATATGGGCACATCTCTCTCCTGTGCTCTCTCACTTGAAGGAACAGAACCCCTCTGCAACAACCCTCCATGTCATAAGTGATGGCCGTACAACCCAGTACCGATCCAAGAAGAATTTTTATTTGCTCTCCACGATGCCATTTAGGTTTGGGTTCAGCAGGGTGACCTGGAACTTTTTGGAGGCCAGGCATGGCAAAGGACCTGCAGATGGAGTTGGGGCAGCAATAAAACGAAATGCAGTTGCTGTTGTTGCCCATGGAATAGATCTACCAAGTGGTGAAGTCCTCATCGATGTCCTGTCGAAGGAGCAATCAAAGATCAAGCTCTTCCATGTCACTGAAGAAGACATTTCAGCAAAGGATGCCTTGCTACCAAGTCAACTGGAAACAGTTCATGGAACAATGAAAATCCATCAGGTGGAGTATTTTATATACTATATTATAATATTTATTTATTAAATTAATCTTTATTTATTCTGTGAATGTAGCATATTCAGTAATACCCAGTTGTTTTTATTTTTGTACAGATTTTCACCAACAATCCAGGTCACATCAAGTGGCGAGTACTCAGCTGTTTCTGTTCAGCTCCAGAAAAGTGCAAGTGCTATGGCCCACAGACAGTGGCCATTCAGCAAGATATAGCCAACAACAGGAAGGATCAGCCCTGGATCTGCAGCCACCTGAGATGGACACACAGCCATCAACACTTGTCCCCGTTTCAGAGATCACAGATCAACTGATAGGACAGTGGTGTGCTGTTCAGTATGACCAAGATGTATATCCAGGTATCATTCAGGATGTAGATGCAGAAGGTTGTACCCTTGTGAAAACAATGAACATCATTGGCAAGAACCGTTTCTTTTGGCCTATGAAAGATGATGTTCTGTGGTATCAGCCATGTGATCTGCTTGGTCTAGTCCCAGAGCCCCAGCCAGTCACAAAAAGGCACATGAGGCTACCAGAGAATGTGTGGAAGATGTTGTGCTCTCTCAGGGAATGAAACAAACTTGTGTCTAAGGTTTATGTTGGTAGCACACTCTAAACTGTCAAAATAGCTTTTTACAAAGAGATATTTGAATGCTGTTGATTAAAAAAAGTGTTAAAAATAAAGGCAGACACTTTAATTCTGCTATTGAGGTTCTGCACATGATGAGTTTTTATATTGTTAAGTGCATTTTCTTATTGCTAGAGTGTAAAATCAATTAGTTACTTTTGTGGTTGTTGCAGTCACAGAATGTGATATATTGTGATGCACATATGTAGTTTCACGGGCTCACATGTATATGACTGTTCATATTCTCTCATGTATATTCCTGTGTGCTTATTTTGGCTTCATGTCTGAAGAGGAACAAAAGGTCTGGACCTCCTGTGGATAAGAGGAGGACGAGAGAGTTGGCCTTTTGATATGCAAAGAGATGGACATGAATGATTTCCTGACCACCCAGGTTTGGGTGGAAGAGAGAGGAACTGCAGTGGGGATGCATTGTGTTTGGGATTTAAAGACAATGGGATTTTGTACTTTGATGTCAGGGGTATAAGACTGGCAGATGTTGGGGTTTTTTCCTTCTTCTGCTTTTGAATGTTGGAGAGTGTATTGTGAATAAAATGGAACCTGAGAAATAACTCTGCCTCATCCTTTCCACACAATTTCCACAATATGATTTTTAATGACTTAAATACTATTTTTCTTACTATACTGTATTTCTTACTAGTATTTGTATTTTATTTATGACATTGTTCCAATGATTTGTATAAGCTGGGTGATAATCACCAGCAGGTCCCTGACTGTTGTTTAATATAGGTCACACCGCTGTTGCTGTGCATGAATTAAAATGCTACACACTTATCTCAGAGTGCTGAAAACTTTATTTTCTATTTTATCATTTTTGGATTGGCACTCATCATATGGGACATTTGAGCTGAGCATGCCAGTTCTCTTCTTTGATCCTTTTTTACGTCAGAAACGAGCCAGCCGGCCAGAAGAGCAGATTATTACATAAGCAATGCTGTGTTAGTTTACCAAGTGATTAATTTTAATGGAAGGTTAAGTGTACAAAAGGTGGTGTTTTTAAAAAGTAGTATTTTCTTTGTCTTTGTTGTAAAAAAAAACAACAACTCACCAGTGTTAATTTTTATGTCATTACCAAAACATGTTGTCATTACCATCACAATACATTTTTTGATAGAAAATGTTGCTTTATTGTTAACTTGGGTTTTACCACAATCATTGTGGTAATGTTTAAAAGTCTAAATTTGCATTTTATGAAAAAATATACATTGTAATTCAAATATTCTGATTAGTACGCAATATCTCATTGTTGAGACAAGGCAATATATTAACAAGTCAGAGAGAAGATGTTGTTAAAATGTATTTTAAATGTACTTACAAATATTTAGAACATGATTCTTAAAGAGCATGTTTTGTACTTACTGGAATGATTGTAAAACCTTTGCTTGTCAAATTATTTTGTATTAAAATCAGTGTTTTGTTTTTGTGATGGTAATGACATTTTGCCGTGGCAAATTTGAAAAAAGCATCATAATATCAAAATTATCATGAAGTAATATCAAAGCTACACTCAGATTTGTGTTCCAGACCAATTGCTAAACCTTTTTGAAACAGAAAAAATAGAGATTAAAGAACTTTTTTTTCCCAAATTCTAAACGTCAAAAGTGCCCCTAATTGAAGAATCACCCAATTCCAGTTTGTTGCATTTAGTCAGTTTGTCTGAGTTAGCGTCAATATTCCTCTAAAAATGACTGCTAACATTATTTTTATTCAGGGTTTGACATCAGGCTGTGCTCCAATAAAGCAATAATCCAGATAGTTTTATGTTCCTTTAAACTGACACTAGGAGTTGCAGTCTTTTGCAGTCCTTGTTTAGTCAACACATAAAATTAATCAAACACTTTGATAATGGCATAATTAAAATAAATTATCATGTTTTTATTATGGGGGCATAACATTTGATAGGATCACTCGGAGTTCTAAAGTGACCAGTCCTTTTTTAAAATACTATATTCTAATATTTTGAAAAGCAAACACTTAATCAGGGAGCAGAGCCATTTCCTGCATTTAAAAGGCTCTATGCAAGAGTGTGTTTGGAGGCTCCTGTTTTTGTAAAGCAGAGGAAGATGTTTCATGGTGCACATCAGTCTGGTACGCTTTAAGAAGAAAACAGGCTAGATCTGTCCATCTAAAATTCAGATTTAAGACCTCATTTTTACCCAAGCAATTTATACCTACAGAAAATAATTCTAATGCCTCACAGTAAATTTGAATATTATGATTTGTAATTTCAAAAATTATAGCCATAATCATCAAATGAAGATAGGTACTTTTAAATCTCCCAAAAATAATGCAGCTGCAAGGGCTGATGGGAAATGTTAAATGTTGGAAAATAAGCATTATCTCCTTAGTTAGACTGTTAGGTTACTGTGTGTTACTGTTGTACATACAATATGTTAAACTTTTTGTTGCTGAGAGTTTTAGATAACTTTTGGTTTGGCACCATGAGTGTAACTGCGATGGTAGTGATACAAACTGCCATAGCAGTTGTGCCACAGTTAGATAGATAGATAGATAGATAGATAGATACTTACTTTATTTCGAACAAAAAAGTATAACAAAAACAAAACAAATGACAAATGCAATAAAGTAACAGTATACAGTGTTCGAAAGGGAGAAGGAAGAAGTGAACACTTATTAATTCCATCTCCTCTTTTCCATAAATACACCCATGTGAATTATATACAAATTACCACATTTAAGACCCCAAGTAAACAATTTACTGTATTTTGTACATATCAACATTAACACCCATCCATCCTAACATACATTGATGTCCATACATCAAAACCAGCCTCAAACAACACAGATAGACATAGTGCTGTCCCACCCACCATTCCATAGTGTCCCATCGTGTCCCAGAGTGAGCATAGTGAATCGTACATATAAATACTAACCTTCTAACATATATCCTTTCAGCAAATAATGTTTATACCTCTTTTTGAATTGAATTCTGTTTGTACATAGTTTCAGTTCCAGCTCCAGACTGTTCCACAAATCCACCCCACAGACAGATATGCACATACTTTTCTTGGTTGTTCGTATCTTGGGTTTTGTAAAGTTTAAGTCTCCTCTCAAATTATGATCATTGTCTCTTTTTTAAAATATTTTTTGTATATTAGTTGGGAGTTGATTATTAATTGCCCAGTACATTACTTGTGCTGTCTTAAATTTAACTAAATCGATTAACTTTATGACATGTGACTTTAAAAACAACGAATTGGTATGGTCTCTATATCCTACATTATTTATTATCCTTATAGCTCTTTTTTGTAATGTGCATATTGACTGTAGGTTGGTCTTGTAGGTGTTTCCCCAGACTTCGACACAGTAGTTAAGATAAGGTAGAAACAGTGAATTGTACAGTAAGACCAATGATTTATAGTCCAAGATGTGTCTAGTCTTCCCCAGTATGCCTATACATTTTGCTAACTTGGCCCGGATGTGACTGATGTGAGGTTTCCAGCAGATTTTATTGTCTAGCGTCACCCCCAGAAAC
This sequence comes from Pholidichthys leucotaenia, assembly GCA_020510985.1. Lineage (NCBI taxonomy): Eukaryota > Metazoa > Chordata > Actinopteri > Cichliformes > Pholidichthyidae > Pholidichthys > Pholidichthys leucotaenia. The sequence goes on along the minus strand of CM035837.1, from coordinate 386,324,609 downwards.
TTATTTTCCTGTACTGTTTCTATTCTGGTATCATCTATCGTTACCATTATTTCATGATTTATTTTATAATTTCCAAACAACACAATCTTTGTTTTTTTTAGATTTAGAGATAATTTATTTTTGTTGAACCACTGAGTTAACTTTTTCATTTCAGTTGTGACCACCTCTAAAACCTGCTGCAAATTCTCACCAGTGCAAAGGATATTTGTGTCATCTGCAAACAAAATAAATTTCAGAATTTTTGATACTTGGCATATGTCATTTATATACAAAATAAAGAGTTTGGGTCCCAAAACTGACCCCTGGGGCACACCACAAGTGATGTCCATGAAGGGTGATTTGTGCTCACCAATTTGTACAAATTGTTGTCTGTTACTTAAATAACTTTCCACCCAACTCAGTCCTACCCCTCTTATCCCATACCTTTCCAGTTTCCTTAGTAGTATTCTGTGGTCAGTGGTGTCAAAAGCTTTCTTTAAATCTATAAATACTTCTACAGCAACCTTTTTTTTATCTATACAACTAGTAATTTCTTCTATAAGTTCGATCATTGCCAAAGATCTAGATTTATCTGCTCTAAAACCATACTGGCTATCTGTAAGGAGGTTGTGTTTTTCAGTGAAATCATCCAGTCTCTTAGTGAAGATTTTTTCAAGTATTTTGGAGAATTGTGAGAGTAAAGAGACTGGCCTGTAATTTGTGAAACAATGACTGTCTCCTGTTTTGTATAGAGGTATTACTTTTGCTATTTTCATTTTGTTTGGAAATTTACCAGTTTGAAATGACAGGTTACAGGTGTGGGTGAGTGGCTTAACAATTCCTTCAATTACTTTTTTCACTATTGTCATGTCAATTTCATTCCAGTCCGTTGATTTTTTGTTCTTAAATTTACTCACAGTCTCGATAATTTCCTTTTCAGTAACTGCACCCAAAAAGATTGTGTTTGGATTTCTATCTTCTATTTCATTTACAGAACCACTGTTGTTTGTTTCTGCTGTCACTATTGATTTTGCTAATTCAGGACCAACGTTTACAAAAAATTTATTGAAACCACTGACCACATCCTCCGTATTATTTATCAAATTGCCATTTTCAATAAAATATTCTGGATGGCAACTGATATTCTCACACTGAAGCTATATTTGTAGCTTGGGGGCCAGTCATCACCGGGGACCCGTAATGTTTGCATAAACTGCCCTATAAACAACAGTGATGGGATTTGGCTCTTATGGCTTGGCTCACAAAAAACTTTCATCTGCCAAATGGCTCCTCAGATTTTTTGTTGCTTAAATTAAATTATTGCCAAAATAATGTAAAATTATGTGTAAAATGAATTGCTAATGTGCAAAACATTATATCAAATGTTTATTATTTATTTACTTATTATACTCAAAAAAAATTTAAAATGTAATGTACTTTATTTATATAACTAACTAACTAACCTGCACTTATATAGCGCTTTTCTAGTCACAAAGACCACTCAAAGCGCTTTCACTAGTACTAACCCTCTATTCTAAGGGCCTATAGGAAACAGATATCTAGGGACAATTTAGAACAACCAGTTAACCTAACATGCATGTCTTTGGATTGTGGGAGGAAACCGGAGCCCCCGGAGTAAACACACGCAGCACAGGGAGAACATGCACAGAACTCCACACAGAAAGGTTCCAACCCCTGCCAGCCTGGGGATTCGAACCAGGAACCTTCAGCCCTTTAAAACAACCTGTAGGTGACCAAAGTGCTTTACAGAAAATTAAACAACATTAAAAACACACACAGCATTAAAAACAAAAAACATAAACAAAGAAATAAGAATAAATACCTAAAAATAAGAATAAAATAAAAACAAATGCCAAGACAAATATCACCACTACTGGGTATTAAAAGCCATCCTAAACAAATATGTTTTAAGTTCTGATTTAAAAAGGGCCAGGTCAGAGATAGCACGTAGGTCGGGGTGGGGGGGGAGATTATTCCAGAGCCTGTTTTAAAGTACAGAAACAACTGGGGTCATAGCCTTTTGCACAAACTGTCTCATAGAGCTGTGGGTTGTAGGTCTAGGTGGTTGTGTAGCTACCGCATGACACTGTAGACACCGCAGCAGCAACAGTTAAAGTAGACAAAGTGGCACTTTTATTGGTAGCAGGTTTACTTATTTGTCTTTTTTTTTTGTTCCAACTGCACTGATGGATGTAGGCTAGAGTTTTAATGTGCCAGTGCATGCTATTTGTACAGCCTGCTAGATATAATTTCACCTTGTACGCTCTACACTCTGCTATTGTGTTATCAATGTAATTAAAATGCAACCAAATTTTACTTCGTTTCCAGCTGTCACTCATTTCCTCATCTTTCCAGCATTTTGTATCTGTAGGGGCTGGTCTATCTTGCCTTCCTCCCTCCTGTCTGTCCTGTGTCCGTGCTGCTGCAAGTAACCCCACCCTTCAAGAATTCAAGGATTCATGGATTTTATTTGTCAATACTGCTATACATACAGGCCATACAGGAGAATTGAAATGGCGCTTCTCTCACTCTTCAGTGGTGTGCGTCATATAAAAAGAAAAAGGAATAAGGCTGGAAAACAATAACAGCAGTCTATGTACAGTAATGCTACCCGTAGTGCAAATAGCAAAAAAAGATAAAACACAGACATCCCATAGTGCAAATGAAGATAAACGATAAACCCAGTAATCCTATATACAGAAAAAGTAGAGCAGTAATACTTGTAGTTGCAAGTTCAATGCAGTTTTCCCCTCCTGCTCAGTGTAGCCAATCATGTGTGGCTTGAGCAGAAAAAATAGAGGGTAAAAAAACAAGTGGCTACGCTCACAGGCAGAAGCCGGCTTTGGTCGGCCACTTCAAAGACCCGGCTCTAAGAGCCATTTCATTTGTAAAGGACACATCACTAATGGAGGGAATGACAATACCAAATGTGTTGTAATTTTGTAAGTTGTCATAACTACAATGTGGTGATAAACCTTAATAGAAATAGTAGAGTGAGTAAAACTTGTATGGAAGTTTAGTGTGAAAAAGATACATTTAAATTCAGTTAAGTCTTTTTATATACAGTAATTCAGTTTACTCAGCTGAAAAACAGATAAGATAAGATAAGATAAGATAAGACAAGATAAAGTTTATTGTCCCTCAAGGGGAAATTTGTCTTGGGCTTGTCACTCGTGCTGCAACCACACAATCCACACATACACAATGGATGTAGTACATAATGTAGCGAACTCAATATGAGCACCCTACTTGGCTTGCCAAGTGGGTTGACCCTATTGGCGACACAGGTAGGGTGCGGGACTCCGGAGCGGGAGGCGTGAGTTCAAATCTCCCGGTGGGACGTCGCCATGTCGAGCAGCACGTTACACTGGTGTCAGAAGTGGGATCTCCTGTCCAAAGCAGTAATGGGGCGCTGACATCGGGACGATGTCGAGAACCAGAGGGGAGTAGTGTAGCGAACTCAATATGAGCACCCTACTTGGCTTGCCAAGTGGGTTGACCCTATTGGCGACACAGGTAGGGTGCGGGACTCCGGAGCGGGAGGCGTGAGTTCGAATCTCCCGGTGGGACGTCGCCATGTCGAGCAGCACGTTACACTGGTGTCAGGAGTGGGATCTCCTGTCCAAAGCAGTAATGGGGCGCTGACATCGGGACGATGTTGACAACCAGAGGGGAGTAGTGTAGCGAACTCAATATGAGCACCCTACTTGGCTTGCCAAGGGGGTTGACCCTATTGGCGACACAGGTAGGGTGCGGGACTCCGGAGCGGGAGGCGTGAGTTCGAATCTCCCGGTGGGACGTCGCCATGTCGAGCAGCACGTTACAATAATAAATGAAATAAAAGCCAATAAATAATACAAGTACATACATACATAAATATATAACAGCAGTCATTAAGAACAGGAGTTATAAGTGTCCCTGACCTATTTATCTGTGTTTAAAAGTTTTACTGACGTCGGGATAAATGAGTTCTTGTATCTATTGAACCTGCACTTGGGGACTCTGTATCTCCTCCCTGAGGGCAGCCACACATATTCATTGTTTAGTACATGGCTCATGTCACTGATTATTTTTTGAGCTTGTCTACAGGCTGCCTGGTCGTGTAAGATCTGCATGGGTAAATACTCTTTAACTCCAATAATTTTCCATGCTGTATGAATTAAACGCAACACTCTGTTCTTTAGTTTCACAGAGAGGTTGCCAAACCAAGCTGTAATGCTGTATCTAATACAGCTCCCCAACACAGCCTGGTAAAATATTAGCATAATCCTTTTATCAACGCCATGTATTCTTAATCTACACAAGAAATGCAGCCGCTGTTGTAGTCTACTGCAGAGGTAATCAATATGTGTGCTCCAGGTTAATGAATTGTCAATAAATACTCCCAAATATTTATAGGAACTAACCTGTGTTATAGTGTGGTTGTGGATGACCACAGGCCTGTGGTCACCAACTCCCCGAGGGTCAAACACCATCTCCTTTGTTTTATCAGTATTCAAAATGAGATGACTGTCATCACACCAATTGACAAACCTCTGAATTTCTATAAAATAGCTTGACAGATCATGAGTCTTTTGAAGTAGTGATAAAATAGCAGTGTCATCAGAAAATTTAATAATTCGATTGCCTGGATAGACACTTCTGCACTCATCAGTGTACAAGGTGAACAAAAATGGTGAACTAACACAGCCTTGGGGAGCTCCTGTGCTGAGGGTTCTGGATTTAGATAAAGTTCCATTTACACTAACTTGCTGTTTACGATAAGTTAAAAATGAGTGGTACCATTTAATAATGACAGGATGTACTTTAAAATCATTTAACCTCTTAATTAAAAGGTGTGGCTGCAGTGTGTTAAAAGCTGAACTAAAATCAACCAATAAAAGACGTGCATATGAGGTTGTCTCCTCCAAATGTTTAAACACAGAATGAGTTAAGGTTAAAATGGCATCCTCTGTACTTCTATTATTTTTATAAGCAAACTGCAGAGGATCCAAAAGTCCTCCAAAATCAGTTTTCAGAATGTCAATGACAATCTTCTCGAGGCACTTCATTACCAATGAGGTCAGTGCAACAGGACAATAGTCATTATTCTCTTTCCAGCTTGCTTTTTTTGGTACAGGAATTATAATAGAGCTTTTCCAAATTACTGGGACAGAACACGTATCTAAAGACTTCTGGTAGATGGGACTCCAGGCTTCTGCTAGCTCCTCACTACATGACTTCAGTAAGTGCCCAGAGATCCCGTCGGGTCCAGATGCCTTCCTGGGGCACATACATGAGAAAAATCTTTCCACAACATGCTGGTCAACTATAATTTTTTCGGAGCCTAATACTGATATAGCGTCCAGAGCAGCTTTTTGTTCATGAGAAAAATCTCTAGTCTCAAATCTGCAAAAGAAATTATTCAGCTCGTTTGCCTTTTCTTCCTCATTCATTACATTAATGCAGGTTTTGGATGGAGTCATCTTTGTCATTACTTTAACTGAGTCCCACAATTTCCTAGAACTTTTTCCTAGGCATTCAGATTCAAATTTCTTCCTTGTCTCATCTCTAGCTGTTCTTAGTTTGTAATTAATTTCTTTCTGTATATTTTTCATACCTAACATGTCCCCATTCTTAAAAGCAATCTTTTTCTGTACTATGCACCGTTTTAATTCCTTGGAAATATAAGACTTATTATTGGGGTACATAGTGATTACTTTCTGAGGTAAAACATTTTCTTTACAGAATTTTATGTACTCAGTTATGGTATCTGTGGCCTCCTCCAACTCCAAGTTATGGAAGAGTCTCCAGTCGGTACAAGAAAAACAACCTCTCAAAGTTTCTATGCCTTCATTGTCCTATATGAAGATTGTCTTTGTCTGTGGTTTGCTTGCTTTTAAGCAAAGACTTGTAAGTAGGAATCAGATGAACAGCATTATGGTCTGAGGACCCCAGGGGGGGCTTAACCCTTGCTATATAGGTATTTTTGACGTTCCCATAGCATTTGTCCAAAATATTTTTCACCCTTGTACTGCAGTTCACATATTGGCTGAAGCCAGGCAGTGCCGCATCCAGTTTGCAGTGATTAAAATCCCCTAAAATCAAACAAGGTCCTTCAGGAGTGCATTCCAGTTGTCTGTGTACACAGTCCACGATAGCATTCGCCGCACTGAAAGCGTTCCCACTGGGCGGGATATAAACAGTGCATAATAAAATATTTCCAAATTCACGGGGGAGATAAAACGGTCTCAGGCTTAAGCACAGCAGTTCTATGTCCGGGGTACAGAATGACTCTCTCGTAGTGAACTGTGAACACCATTTGTTCTTAACGTACACACAAATACCTCCTCCTTTGATCTTACCGGAAAGCGCGTCCCTGTCCTGCCGCACCAGGGAGAAGCCGTCCATGGATAGGAGCGAGTCAGGTATGTCCTCCTGAAGCCACGATTCCATGAAAACGAGCAGGCATGACTCCCGGTACTCGTATAGGAACCTGGCGTTGATTTTGAGTTCCTCCATTTTGCTCTTCAGTGAGCGGACATTACAGAGCAACATGGATGGCAGTGGCGGCCCGTTCTCTCTCCTCCGCAGTCTCTGTCGTACTCCGCCACGTTTCCCTCTTTCCGCGACCGGCTTCTACGTCCTCCCGTCGGATTTTGTAAGAGCTCCCTAGGCAGGAGGGGTGCCGAGACGTGGCTGGAACGAAGAAGCAGGAGCTGGTCTCGAGTATAGCTCAGGAGCGTGGTCGGCCTCATGTCCCGATCCACTTGGGTACAGTGGCATATTATCCCGAGCAACCAGATCACAAGCAGTCCCTTTAGCAAAAACGTCATTGTGATACTTAAAAATGAGCACTAAACTGAGTACTACAAACTACGTACTACAAACATACACACACAGTAGCAGCACAAGGTAGCCCAGGTCGCAGCAGAGCAGCGCCACCAGCAGCGTCAGATGTGCTTGAATGGTTTGAGTTAACATACTTAAATGATTCAAGGCAATTGGTTTCCTTGAATACTTTGAACTGAACTAACTCATCAGGTTTTACAGTGTACAAAATCCACATACTGAGTAATTTTGCTCATATAATTAAAGCAATCTTCACTGTGTGATCTTAGTAAACTTTGCACATGTTTTAGTACCTGCAAATCCTTAGTTAATGAGGCCCATATACTTCATCATAACTTTGAGGAGTGAAGAACTAAGAGCCTAGAAATAAAACTCTCCCCGTATTTGCAGCTGCAATAAATAATTTCACACGCGCCCTAAGTGCAATTTAAAGGTGAGGGTTGTAAAGGCTAATGAGTATTGATGAAACAGGCAGATACATGTGTATAATTCAAAGTGAAAAATAAATGCTTATTGTTTACAACCCATTGAGCTGTGCATCTTTGCAGATTCTTCTCTATAGACTGGCGTCAAAGCGCTAATATAATCTATCATTTAAGTTTCTAAACATCAGATATATTAATATCCTACAAGAAGCACAGATTAGTCTGTGACCAGTAAGGAAGATATAAATCTGGCTTTCTAAAAACATTTAATGTGATCCAATAATGTGAGCTGACCATCAGAGCTGAGATGTGGGACCAGATTTGTTTCTCTCTGTTGTTGGTATATATAAACTTTCAGCCATTAAGATGGTTTAGATATGGTCCAAATTCAATAACACATTTGCACATGAAATGGATATCTGAATGGGCTTATTCTTACATATTTTAATTCAGAATTTTTCATGAATCCATCAGATCAATAATCCATGTGACACATTGGTTCATTGAGACCAGATTTTTTTATTCACTGATCAAAAAAAAATAATTGAAATGATTTAATTGTTTGCAGTGGCATCAGCAGGTGTTTTTATTGTGTTGATTAAACACTCCATGTGCAAAATGGTATTTTTGTGAGTTTTTACCTTAAAAAAAATAGTCATTGGGTCACATATAAACATTTAAAATATTAAATATGCTCACATCACAAAGACATGCAGACTGTCTTTTTTTATACTCTTGAAGGAAGAGAGGGTTCTACTTCCTGTGTTTTATGATGTCAGAAAGTAACAAGTCCCTTTAGTTTTCTAAGTTAGCAAAACAAATACATCCTAACTTCCTTTTTCCCTGGCCCACTCAGTAAAACACTTACCCAATCAGATTAGGAGCTCTTTAAACAATGAAAACTGACTGTTGCTGTGAAAAAAAGCATTTGCCCGCTTCCTGATTTCTTATATTTTTTGCATATTTTCACACTTAAATATCCGGTTTCCTCCCACATGCCAAAAACGTGCAAGTTAGGTTAACTGCCATCAACTGGGGATTCTAAATTGTCCTTAGTTATGACTGTGAGAATGAATGGTTGTCTGTCTCTCTGTGCTGGCCCTGCGATGGACTGGCGATCTGTCTAGGGTGTACCCTGCCTCTCGGCCAAAGATGCTAGTGATAGGCTCCAGCCCCCCCACGACCCGAAAAAAGGATTAAGCGGAAGAAGATGGATGGATGGATATTTCAGATCATCAAACAAATTTTATTGTTAGTTAAATATAACCCAAGTAAATGTAAAATGCAGTTTTAAAATGATTATTCAATTTATTAAGGAGAAAAAGCTATCCAAACCTACCTGGCCCTATGTAAAAATATATAATATTTATATTGTCAAATCATGAATTAACTGTGATTAACCACATTTTTTGCAAAACTGAGTTCAATTTCACTAGCCACACCCAGGCCTGATTACTGCCTGACCTGTTGAATCAAGAAATCACTTAAATAGAACCTGTCTGACAATGTGAAGTAGGCTAAAAGATCTCAAAAAGCAACAAATCATGCAACCTAAAGAAATTTAAGAACAGTTGCGAAGGAAACTCATTGACTGATAGATGTCAATCTATCAGTTATCATTATTATGCAAATAATAATAATAATAATAAAAATAATAATACATTTTATTTGTATAGTGCTTTCCAAGGCACTCAAAGACACTTTACATTAAAAAAAAAGTTAAAATTAAAGATTAAAAGCAAGTCTGAACAGGTGGGTTTTGAGTAATGATTTGAAGTAGTTTAAGTCTATATACAGTCACAGATCTGTTGGGGGAGAACGTTCCAGAGGGAGGGGGCCGCAATGGAAAAGGCTTTGTCCCCCCAGGTTCTGTGTTTGGTTCTGTGTGGTAGAGAGAGGAGGTTTGCATCAGAGGAGCGGAAGCAGCAGGGGGAAGGGGGTGTGCCTGGGCAACAGGTCAGTGAGATAGGAAGGGGCCTGGTGATGGAGGGCTTTAAAAAAAGAACCCAAAACAACATCTAAAGAACTGCAGGCCTCACTTGCCTCAGTTTGGATACTGTGTTGTATGGGGATTTGAGACATGAGCCATGTTGTACTGAGCAACGAACTGAACTTTATTTAGATTCCCACTCAATATACATACTGGCCATAGCCCACCTGACGTCACCACGTCGACTGCCTGGCATCGGCTACGGCAAGCTCCAAGGACCAAATCCTCCAAGAATGGAGGTGGCAATCTTGCGCACTCTCCCATGGTTTAATCCGAAGTCACCAAATGTTATCATTTGAAGCCATTCAATCATGGTGAATCATGGTGATTGTGGCGGTTTGGAAAAACCCCCACAACACACAGGGACAGACAGCTCGCTACTCCTGGTTTTTTTCCGCTGCATGCTGTGATCTAATCTGCCATTTATGCATTTCACTGCTTTGAGGTTAATGTGCCATCCATGCATTGTGTTCATGCATCCTGTCTGTGCCTCTCATATGCAAATGCTCATATCGACCCATGTGAATGCTTTGATGTATTGTTGTAGCTGAGTATATAAGCTGTCTGAATTTCATGTTCAACCTCTCATTCTCTCACTTCAACCTCTGCTGCAGGACACAGACTTTGTGTCCCCTCTTCACTGAGAGCTGTGGGCTCGCTCCCGGCGCGCACGCACAGCGCTGGGAGAGGAGCTCGTGACGGCGGTATGATTAATAAAACCTGCTTAAAACCTCAGCATCGCTGCCTTATTTTATCATCCGCCGCACTGGTGACCCGACGCTGAAACGAACACACTGCCAGCGAACGCAACACCCGGCGGTGATTCTCCAACGACAAGCGAACGCGGCAGCCTGACTGATCTGCCCTCCCTTCTGCTTCAGGGAGACCTCAACGCGGAGTTTCCAGGCGAAACTCCCCGGAGAACACCCACGACCGGAAAAGCTGAGCAACGTTTCATGGTGAGATCTGCACGCCTAGATCGGCACATCCACGCTGGACCGGCCGCGCTCACAGCTCCTCCACACGAGAGTGCATGCACCTCGTCCCCTCTCCACGACAGCGATCCCCATGGCTGACGGAGCACACGTGGACCTGAACGCACCATGACCGAGCGAGTGACAGAGCGTCTACTTCCCTTCACCGCTCCAACACATTGAACAGGGATGATTAAGCTCCCTGACCCTGGTTCTCCTCTCCAGCTGGCCCACACACGCACGGAGCCCCCGCACACGCACCGGGGAGTTACGAGGACGGCGCACCACGCACGGGACAAATACGGCTTTTCTGACCGCCTTCCTTCTGCTGCACACTGGCCCTTCAGGCTTGCTCGTTCACCTGAGGCACGCAGCTTGCTCACTGGATTTTATGATCTTAGCCACGGCACACAAGGGAAATTCAGCGGTTTGCGGTTCCCGAGAGCTTTAAGGTTGTGCCCGCACCTAAAGCCAACACGCCAGTCCCACTGCCCTCATCACAGCCGCCACGCAGCCTCGTCTTTTCTTCATGGCCGCTATTAATCCTTGCAGGACTTAATCGTGGGAGGAGCCAGTGACTAATTTTTCTTCTTGTGGACGGGACAGCCCTTCGACATCGCGGACCCACAAGCAATTTTTGCACGGCCCGGACGTTTTCATCGTCTCCGGCCGGCTTTTACTACCCCCCACCCCCCTCCACCCACTCCTGCACAGAGCTTTTCCCTGCTCGCTGCCCAAGCTGCACTATCGAGGTCTCGGCCACCTGCCGAGCCCTCTGGGGGGGAGCTGTGGCGGTTTGGGAAAACCCCCACAACACACAGGGACAGACAGCTCGCTACTCCTGGGTTTTTTCCGCTGCATGCTGTGATCTAATCTGCCATTTATGTATTTCACTGCTGTGAGGTTAATGTGCCATCCATGCATTGTGTTCATGCATCCTGTCTGTGCCTCTCATATGCAAATGTTCATATCGACCCATGTGAATGCTTTGATGTATTGTTGTAGCTGAGTATATAAGCTGTCTGAATTTCATGTTCAACCTCTCATTCTCTCACTTCAACCTCTGCTGCAGGACACAGACTTTGTGTCCCCTCTTCACTGAGAGCCGTGGGCTCGCTCCCGGCGCGCACGCACGGCGCCGGGAGAGGAGCTCGTGACGGCGGTATGATTAATAAAACCTGCTTAAAACCTCAGCATCGCTGCCTTATTTTATCATCCGCCGCAGTGATGATCATTCATCATTTAAACCATGGGGGCATGCATAAGATTGCCACCTCCATTCTTGGAGTCTCGGGGTGTGCCTGCTACACTGTGGCACCGTTGTTTGGAGGTGTTTGAAGAATACATTGCCACAGCTGGCCTGGGCGGTGCCGATGAAAAGAGACAGAAGAGCATGCTATTTCACTGCCTCGGTAAGGAAGGCCAATGTGTGTTTCCCACGCTGGGTAACAAGGACTCATTGAAGGAGTGTTTAGACATGATGAATAATTTCTTTATTGATTAATGCAACATCACGACGCGAAGACACAGGTTCTCCGACCGCCGACAACAAACTGGTGAGTCCACCCAACATTTTCTAATGGAGCTCCGTAACCTAGTGAGCACGTGCGCCTTCGGGCCTGTTGAGGAAGAGCTAATCCATGACAAGCTAACACACGGTATGGGCAATGAGTGGCTCAAAGAAAAGCTAATGTTAACTAAGGATGTTTTCACGCTGAAGCAAGTAATTGAATTGACCAGCCAAATAGAGTCCGCTACCCAGCTAGGTCTACAAGTGCTAGCTAAAGAGAATCTAGCCACCCAAGTTTCCCCTCCGAGTCAGACAGCTAGCAATGCAGCTAATTCCTCGGGGCGGAACCCCAAAAGGAGGCAGACTGTGGCATGAGCAGGAGCTTGGGGACTGTGTGGCGGCTGTGACTACCCTCATCACCGGAGATGAGGGTAGTCAGGTGCCACATTGTAGTATATGAGCCGTAAAATATATATTTCAACAGGTAAACAGTACTGAGTTAGGTATAATAAGATATATTTAATAATTATGATGCATTTTAAGCCAAAACAAATGGATCTAGGATTAAAAGCAATTAAAATAACGCAGTCACAAGGTTACATGCAGAAATACATGGATTAACTGGATATATATCATATTGAGTATTGCTGACTACATGTAGATACTGTATAAATATATATTTTCTGCATCAACAGTGAACTATACATGTATTCATGTAGTATTGCACTGGGAATTTTGACAATAAACTTTTGTACATTTTGCAGATCTGTCTCGACTTTTATGTGTTGTTACCACCAAGTGACATAAATTAAGTACAGAGATTGGAAAAGCTGTCTAAGAACAATCCAGCAGTTTGAGAAATCATTTTTGGTTTGGTGTAAGTCTGCCAACAGAATTATGAACCATAAAGCAGTTTGTGTTAAAATGTTAAATCCCATTAAACCCTAACTCAGGGGTGTCCAGTCATGTGCCATGGAAGCCAAGACCCTGCAGGTTTCCTCTTCTATCCCATTATTAGGAAATACAGATGCTAATATAGCCCAGAATTCCTCCATATACTTGTACTATCAAAAAAGTGTGCACTGTCTTCTGCACTGGCACATCCGCCATACAATACAGTCAACAACAATACAGTCTTCAGCAAATAATTGTTTTTGGTTACTTTTCTTAAAAATGAGCCATTATTTTCAAAGTCACTGATAAATGTTTTGTACTGTTGACTCTTTTCACACCAGTGTCTTAACAGACAAAATAGAAAATCATGATGCAAACACATAAGTCACTAAATTGTTTATTACAATCAGCAGCAAATTCCAGATTATTTAGAATGTGCAAAATTCAAACTGAAAAAAAAAAGAAATTAGAATGGGTCACACATGCCGGCCATACTGCCTCACTGAGAAGCAACTGGATCGGCCGCTCACACTGTTCCCGGTTCAGCAGATCTTCAGCCTGCATCTCTGTAAATAGTGAGGCAAAGTCTGGTTTGGGTGGATCATTTCCCTCTTGCCTAGATGAAAGACAGAAATGGGTGGTGGATAATTAAAGCAAGTTTTAAACATATTTGAGAAAAAACGTTATTGTGGCCGACACACATTGTGGGCTCACGCTGCCACAGAGACAGAACTGAATGTGTATTGTGGAGTGTCACGTCTGCAAGGACTGAGGACTCAAATCTACAGGAGGTAACAAGGAAGTGTGAGATTTGTCTCTTTGTCCCACAGAAGACGCCCCGGAGGGTATTCAGGTTCATCAAGAAATGAGAGACAATGGTGAAGCTTCAAAGGGATGCTTTGTAACTGTATGTTGACTGAAGACACCATGTGACTTGAATTCTGATGCTGGAAATGTATAAAAGGGGGTTGAAGTATGATTCTTTCTCTTTCCTGCTTTGAGAATGCTAGGAGCTTGTGTTCTGTCAAATAAAGCTGGTTTATGACTGAAACTCAGCCTCGTTATTTGAGCATGCTCCTACATTATCAATAAAAGTTTAGCCGCTGCTGTGTCGCCCTGGTTTCAAGTGTGGGTGGTGTTTTGTGCTTGTATTGCTAAAATATAAAAGGAAGCACTACAATGGGTGTCAAATATTTGTAATGTGTTCTTTTACTGAATGAGTTTAAAGACAAAATACTATTAACTACACATACAGTATAAACTAAATTCTAATGGTGACTGAACAACTCCCATTCCCCAAAGTGCAAGATACACTATTATGACTACAGTATAACTCATAAAGGATCACAGAAGTGATCTGATAAAAAAAAAAAAAAAAAAAAAAACAAGCAAGCAAGCAGTTTATTTTACAGTGGCTACTATTGGATGTGCCATTCATTTTCAGTAATTCTGTAATTAATATTCACACAATCAAATCTCAGTTCAGTCCTTTTCATATTAAGTAGAATTTGTGCTACTTTAAATTTGGCACTTTACCTATGGGCGCAGTCGGGCATCCGGGCATTTGGCCTACTTCCGGTTAGCAACCCACATGGCAATGCCGTACTAGGTGAAAACAATTCAGTGGCGACCTAGTCCCAGGCAGCTGCCGTGACCCAGTCAAGCTTGTCCAGCCCGTCGTAGTGCATTATATTCAGCTCATCACGTCCTATATCAGGTAATTGAGTGATATTGTGTTAGTTTAATTAGTTGCCACTTGATGGGTCACGTTTTGAAAATGCTAGCCGCCGACACAAGCCTCTCTGTATTGTAAACAGAGACGGACATTTCGTCTATGGAACTGAATGACTGATTCCCTTTTCACCTAACAATACAGACCTCTCTATGTGCAGTCAGCTTGACTAATTTAACTGTAGACTGTAGTAAATAGTGCAACAAAGGGGCTGGCCATTAATGAAAGAGGTGACAAATACGGTTTCGCCGTATTTTAATACGGGGAAAATGCAATTTTAGCAAATACAGGCGTATTGCCATTTCTGTACGCCAAAAAGAAAAATATACGGGAAAAGAGGAACACCTCGTGTGACTCCCACAGTGAGCTGGCAGAGCGCTCAGCGTGAGCAATTACTGATCGTTATAGAAGCGCCTCGCACCTTCTGCTGCTCTGGAACAGAGAGGAATCCCGGCGCCAGTAATGCTGCGCCTGATATGTGTGACTAATGCAAATGTATATGCTTTCCTGCTGTCTACTGTGATGCTAATGTGCCATGCATGCATTAGCCGGGTATATAAGTTGACTGTCTGCATGAAGCACCCTTTTAAACTTCACTCGTGTCTGCCTGCACTTATTTCGATCCAACACAAGTGCACCTAAGCAGTGTTTAGCATCAGTGAACATTTTCTTGTTTAATTATTTCTTTTAAGAATTACTCCTGTGCTGCCCTGATATTTAATGGATTGGTCATGTTACCCATAGGGGCCTTTCCTTAAAAACATTCAAAACATGTAAGAGGGTTAATCATGTTAATATGGGTCGAAGCAAATATGCTTACCAGGGGTGTCGATCAAGTAGCTGTACACGTCCGGCCACTGCACAGCTGGCCACCTGGTCGGGTCATTAACCCATTTTCCGGCTGGTAGCTTGTATGGGCAATCTGTCAGTCCACTTGCTGTCAGTTTCTCCTGATAACGTAGCCTGGCTGACTCATCAAGCTTTTCTATGTAGTCACAGGCCATGACAAAAAGTCAAAACACTGCACTCGACAAGGCTTGGTAACGGGTTTGTTTTCACCGAGTTAAGATGGCGGCGATGTGTTACTAACCGGAAGTGACGTAGCCCTGACCGCACCCATACTTTAACTTAAAAAGCAAAAGATTTGACTATAAATAACAAGATGTGCAGCTTACCAGTCACATTGCTGTGTGGTGCCAAACGTAGCCATTGTCAGAGCAAATCCTGGTTGGACTCTACAACAAAACTACACACAACTTAAGTACATGCACAGGACGAAAGTGCAACATGTAAAAAAACACCTTTTTAACCAGGATTACAGCTAGCTTATTTCATCAGATATTGTCAACACAAAGGCAACATACAAGGACGGACGTAGCATTGATGGCTAACTAGCTAGCTCATCGTTTGAACATTAGCAAGTTTTTCTCTGTCCAAAGTGAACTTTCCACTGCTGTGATAAATAACGTAAAAGATGCATATCACATCACTCACCGTCCTCTATATCCTAATATCACGGCTTCAACTGCTGAAGTTGGGTACTCCCACGGCCGTACATTCAGTTCAGTTCGGGCAACTCCGTCTACTTCCCAGGGTGGCTTCGTCTGCTTCCCTCTGGATTCTCTCATCAGCCGAAACTCACAGAAAACTCTGCTGGACCACTGTGTTGATTTCTGTGAAGCTGTTCTATCATTGTTGTTTATATTTTATCACTTGCTGGTTGGCTCACTGATGAATCTTTGCAAATGGTGGCTCGCAATTCTCGAAAGTCAGCGTTACACCCACTCTCATGATGTTACGCCCAGACCAATCAGTGGCCTGCAGTGCTTTTACGTCACCGGGATGGTACTTATGGAACCTCAATCTAGCGGTTCTGAAAAAATGGGAACTGTTCTGAAAAATCAGAACTGTTACAGTTACAGTCCCTAATGGAAAAGCGGACAAACTGTACCGTACCGTACTGACACTTGTGGAAAAGGGGCTTTATGTGCAGGGCAGTCTGGTGCCCTTGCACACGTTCAGAAATGAACTGAGTTGCTGGAATGGTGTATGTGTGGCAAGGGGCACTGCATACTGATTCCAGTGTTGCTGAGATTGTGTGTTCTGGCCATGCTTCACAAGGGTCATTTGGGTATGGTCAGGGTGAAACAGCGGTGTAGGGATTCGGTTTGGTGGCCTGGCATTGATAAGGACATTGAGACTATGGTTAAGAACTGTGTTCCATGTTTGGAAAGTGGGAAGACTGGCAGGCCACCCCCCACCCCTGCGACCGTTGCCGTACCCGGATGGCCCTTGGAAGCACATCCAATTGGGCATTTGTGATGAACTACACCCCCCCCAAACAGCTGTTTTTTACTGGTGGTCTACAATCTGTTCTCCAAATGGCCGGAGGTGCTGCCCACTAACTCAGTCACGACGGATGTGGTCATCAGTTTCCTCTCGTCGCTATACACTATGTGGGTGGTCCCGGGTGCCATCAGAACGGGCAATGGCCCACAGTTCACCTCTGGAGGGTTTGAGGAGTTTTTGTGTGATGGGGAGTGGAGCGCATCAGAACCGCGTTCAATCACCCTCAAGCCAATGGGAGCATGGAGTGTTTCAACAAGACTCTGAAAACCAGTCTGAGAGCCCATCTGGTGGACAGCTTTGCATTCCCCGACACCCTTCAGAACACGCTCCTCCACTACAAGGCAACAGCCCACGCCACGACAGAGTGCTTCCCAGCAAAGGTTATGATGGGGCGTGAATTACATCTGCCTCTGGACTAGCTGCGGCCCCCCACAACCTCCCCTTTGGGGAACACAGACCCTCCATGAGACGGGGTCATCGCCCAGCAGCAGAAAATGAAACAACGGTTCGACAGGAAGCACAGGGCAAGGGCCCATGGACTCGATGTGTTGGGCTGGGTCTGGATTAAGCATCCCAACCGTACGCATAGACTGCAGCTTTTCTGGACGGGGCCCCTGCAGATCGTGAGGCAGCTGGGCCAGGATACGTTCGAGCTCTCAGATGGGTCGTGGTGGTGTTCCAGCCAGCTCAGGAAGTCGTTGCCAGCCCAGCGTTCGGGAGCTGCAGCGGATTTGACTGATGAGGGTTGGGGCTTGCCTGATGGGGGTGTTGGGGACTCTCAGGTGTGGCCAACGGAGAATGGAACAGGTCCTCCACTGGTGAGGCGTTCGGCTAGAACATGTCAGAGGCCTAGACACCTCGATGACTTTGTAGCAAAAGTAGCCTTAGCTGAAGCATGTTGGGCATGGGACACGGAAGGGTACCCTGGCATTCTACCCAGGTGCCCATTTAGCTTATGCCTGTTGTTCTATGTATAAAAAAAGAGGAGAAAAAAAAACAAAAAGCCAATATGTGGAAAAAAACATACAACATATTTATTGCATGTGTTCTGTGGGGTTCTTTCATGCTAACCTTAATGGGGGGGGTTCTGTTTTATATAGTGACTTTCACGTTTTGTAAGGTGGGGGAATGTTGTATGGGGAGCTGACCCTTGGGGCTTGCCGTAGCCGACACCAGGCAATCGACATGCTGGTGCAGGTGGGCTACAGCCAGTATGTATATTGAGTGGGAATCGAAATAAAGTTCAGTTCATTGCTCAGTACAACATGGCTCATGTCTCACATTATTAAGATATAACGCACTGGTCTATGATTCACTAATAAGAAAGAGACTGGGCAAAAATGGAATCCACGGGAGAGTTCCAAGATGAAAATTACTGCTGACCAAAAAAACCCCACAAAGGCTCATCTCACATTTGCCAAAAAATATCTTGATGAGCCCCAAGACTTTGGGAAAATATTCTGTGAACTGACAAGGCAAAAGCTGAACTTTTTGGAAGGCATGCGTGCTGTTAATCTGGCATAAAACTGACAGATCATTTCATTGAATGAACATCACACCCACAGTCAAACATAGTGGTGGTAGTGTGATGGTCTGGGGCTGCTTTGCTGCTTCAGGCTCTGGGTGACTTGACGTAATTGATGGAACCACTATCAAAAAATCCTGAAGGAGAATGTCCAGCCATCAGTTCATGACCTCGAGCTCAAGCACACTTAGGTTATGCAGCAGGACAATGATCTAAAAGGCACCAGCAAATCCACCTCTGAATGGTTTTAAAAACAACAAAATCAAGATTCTGAAGTGACCTAGTCAAAGTCCTAACTTAAATCAGATTGAGATTCTGTGGCATGACCCTAAACAGGTTGCTCATGCTTGAAAACCCCCCAGTGTGGCTGAATTAAAATAATTCTGTAAAAAGTAGAGGGTCAGAATTCCTCAACAGTGATGTAAAAGAGTCACTGCCAGTTATTGTAAACCCTTGATTGTAGTTGTTGCAGTCTAGGGTGGGACAGCCAGTTATGAGGTTTGGGGGCAATTACTTTTTTCACAAAAGGCCAGGTAGGTTTGGATAGGTTTATTCCCCTTAATAAATGAAATCATGATTTAAAAACTACATTTTATATTTACTCAGGTCATCTTTGTCTAATAATGAAATTTATTTGATGATCTGGAACATTTAAGTATGACAAATATGCAAAAATACAAGACATCAGGAAGGGGGCAAATACTTTGCACAGCATTGTGTATAGACAGTTCTGTGCTGTAAAAGAAATAATTTTGATCTTAAAGCTTACATATACGTGTTTGTGTGTGTGTGTGTGTGTGTGTGTGTGTGTGTGTGTGTGTGTGTGTGTGTGTGAGAGAGAGAGAGAGATTTTGATTTTTCAACACACCTTTATTGTCACAAGTTCAACAGAAAAACACAACAATTAAAACAACTAAAAGAAGCAATGGAAAAGTAAAATGACTCACTGACAAGAAATCAAAGACATAAGTAACCAAACCAGGAAAACTAAAAAAAACTTGCTTCTTACATCAGGACCATACCATAGGTAATTTTCCCCTCCTTAACACAACACAGGATGTGCTTAAAGCACCACATAGCCTCAAAAGTTTCAACATTTTGCATCAGATGATAGTAATTGTAATCAATCACTATTCAAGCCTTGATCATGTCAACCAGCATGTCTTTTACATTACAATCCAGCATTTGTTCAATTTTTCTTTTCCTACTAACATAAATAGCCATTTTAGCCTGACCCAGGATGAAATTTAAGAGTTCACTCTTTTTCTTAGTCCTCTGTCTATATGGAAAGCCCAAGATAAAAATCTGCTGGGAAAAGACTTCTCCAAACAGATAAAACAGCTTCCCCAAAAAAACAAACAACGATTGCAGTCTGTTACAGTCCAGAAAACAATGGAACACAGTTTCTTTCTGAGGACAAAATGGACAAACCTCAACAACATTTGGGTTTAAAAGAGAGATAAATGCATTTACAGCCACAGCACCATGTAAAACTCGCCATTGTAAGTCTCCAACCTTCTTAGTTAATGGTGGTTTATAGAGTGCTCTCCAGGCAGGCCTCACCTCTGGACCCAGACCCAAGTGTTTCCTCCATGGTGTATCAGCTCGACCTTTTAACTTATTCACATTTAGAATTTTCACCAAAAGTCCATACATTTTTTTACCAGGAGAGTCACAAATGTTAATGTGCTCAGAGTTTAAAAACACACCAGTGCCATCTTTAAAATCAGGAGATAAAATACTTAAAGGAAAAGGTTCATCAGCAGTTTGCACAGAGTTTTCGCAGTGTAAAACAATAGCAGAGTGTTCTTCTGCAGACAGGCAGTCTCTCCAATCTTTCAACAAGTTCATTATAGTTCTGACTGAAGAGACGCCAAGAGCCGAGCACAGGGCAACAGCATTGTCCAAGTTAGGACCACATAAATTCACCAAATGTCCCAGCGTTGTAACCTTTGCAAAAATAAACTTTTTTAAAACAGAAGGTCCTAAAACATTGCCCACATCAAAACGGGTCCCGAACACAAGTGGTTCCTTTAAAAGCCAGAAAGGCGACAAGGAAGCCTGGGGAGAGTTCTTTTTAAAAAGTCCCCAGATTTTAAAAGCACTTTGGTAAAACTGGGGAAGTTCTGGGAGTTTTTGGCCCCTTAAATCCATTAAAAGCAGCGACTCCTCTAGTCCAAGCCCTCCACAGCGAGCCAGGACAGCCCTGGCAATAGGTCTCCACACAAGGTCAAGGGGGCCACTCAGCAGTCGCTGAATGAACTGCAGGCGAAAGACAGCCCCCCTGCTGGCCAGATGGATGAGCCCTTGACCACCTTCTTCCCTCGGTAAAAACAGGATACTCTGTGGAACCCAGTGAAGACGGTCCCAGAAAAAGTCCACGACTATAGATTGCACTCTGGCCAGCAAATTGGGTGGAGGGTCCAGACAAGACAGTCGATGCCACAGCATTGAAGCAATCAAGTTGTTGATAATTAAAACACGACCTCTGAAGGACAAGTTTGGCAGAATCCATTTCCATTTTTTTAGTCTTCCTTCAGTTTTTTCTAAAAAACACTCCCAATTTTTCTCAGTAAAAGTCTGATTTCCTAAAAACACACCAAGATATTTAAAACCACCTTGTGTCCACGAGAGGCCACCAGGTAGGGCAATTTTTTGTGGTCTCCCCCCCACCACAACAGCTTCACTCTTACCCCAATTCACTCTCGCTGAGGAGCACTCACCAAAAAGATTGACAGTTCTTAAAAGGTAGTCTACATCATTTTGATTTCTTGTAAAAACAACAACGTCATCAGCATAGGCAGACACTTTAAAAACAGAGTCAGAGTTGGGGACTTTAAAACCAGTGAGGCCTTGCCTTAGTTTACAAAGGAGGGGCTCAATGGCAAGAGAGTACAGCATACCTGAGAGGGGGCAGCCCTGTCGGACACCCCTCTCAACTTTGAAAGGAGCACTCAAACCACCATTAATCTTAAGAATACTCTCAATGTCTCTATACAAAGCCTGGATCATGGTGATGAACCCTGAGCTGAAACCAAAGGCCTCTAATGTCTGCCAAAGGTATGGATGTTCAACTCGGTCAAACGCCTTTTCTTGGTCTATTGAAATAAGACCAAGTTCTTTGACCAATGAGCTGGAGAGGTCCAAAACATCATGAATTAAAAAAATGTTGTCTGTAACCAACCTACCAGGTACACAGTAGGTCTGGTCTACATGTATGACCTGCTCCATCGCCTTCCTCAGTCTGGTAGCCAACACTTTGGAGAGAATTTTGTAGTCAGTACAGAGGAGGGCCACCGGACGCCAGTTCTTAATGTCTTTCAAGTCGCCTTTTTTTGGAAGGAGGGTGAGGACTGCTCTCCTACAACTTAGGGGCAGGTGACCCTTCCGCAGACTGTCAGACAGTACTTCTAGCAAGTCCTCACAGATCTCAGACCAGAACGCCTTGTAGAACTCCGCTGGTAGGCCATCTATCCCTGGGGCTTTTCCACACTGAAGAGACTGGACAGCCACTGCCAGTTCTTGCAGAGTGATCCCGCTCTCCAGCTCCGCATTCACGCTAGCCATCACCTTTGGCAAGTCCGTCAAAAAATGACTCAGTGCATGTGGATTCTCAA
This sequence comes from Pholidichthys leucotaenia, assembly GCA_020510985.1. NCBI lineage: Eukaryota > Metazoa > Chordata > Actinopteri > Cichliformes > Pholidichthyidae > Pholidichthys > Pholidichthys leucotaenia. The sequence continues at coordinate 386,302,762 of CM035837.1, read as the reverse complement.
CAAATTCTTTCTTAAAGAGATCCTTGTAGAAAGCAACTGCAAAGCGACGGATCTCCGCAGACACATGGATCGGCCGCCCGTCCTCGGAGCTAAGAGAGTGGATCATCCTCCTCTGACCATTTTTCCTCTCCAGACCAAAGAAAAAATGAGATGGAGCGTCCATTAGTGCGATGTTCTGGAACCTACTGCGTACCACAGCGCCCCTGGCAGCCACACCCAGTAGGTCAGTTAAAACAGACTTTTTGCCATTGAGGGCCTCAAAATGTCCTCTTTCTCCTGTGGAGCCTGCCAAAGACTGCAGCTCCACTACTTCTCTCTCCAGGTCCCTGACAGACCTGGCCAAGTCTCCAGAGACATTGCGAGTATACTGTAGGCACAGATTCTTTATTTGGCTCTTCCCTACATCCCACCACTGCTGCAAAGAACTAAAATTTGATTTTGTTAATTTAAAATTACTCCAAAAAAACATAAAAGCAGTTTTAAAACTGTTATCCGATAAAAGTGACGTGTTAAAATGCCAGTATGCACTACTGCACTTTATATTCTTGATAAAAACACAACACTGAACCAGGGAATGATCTGTGAAGCCAACAGGGACTATAAAAGCACTTTTAAAAATGCTAAAATGGTGCTTAAAACTGTAAACCCTATCCAGTCTAGCTAAGGACAAAATATTGTCCTTTCTATGGCTCCATGTGTATTGTCTAGCCTTGCCATGAAAATTTCTCCACACATCACACAGATCATGAGTTTCTATGAGACCTTTTAAAACTCTTTTGGATGCAGCATGTGGCTCTGGGTGATTCCTATCCATAAGAGGATTTTCTGTACAATTAAAATCACCTCCCACAAATAAAAAGTCATCATTACTGCAATTTTTGATCGTGTCATCTAAAATATTTAAAAAGGCCAATCTTTCTGTGCCTACGGTTGGAGTATACACATTTATAAAAACAACTTTCACATTCTCAAAAACAGCTCGAACTTTTAAAATGTGGCCTGCAATTATCTCATCAATGTCATAAGAAAGTGGAATAAAATCTCGAGAAAATAAAATACCCACTCCACCACATTTGCTGCTTTTATGACTAAGAATAATTTCACCCTGAAATTCCCTCCTCCAGTCAGCAGCATTGTCCTCAGAACTATGAGTCTCCTGAACAAACAGAACATTAATTTTCTTGCATTCTGCAAGAGTAAAAACACTCGCTCGCTTGGACATTTCTCTTGCTCCATTGATGTTGAGTGTGCCAAAATTAAAACTACACATGTATATAAGAGGGCAAAGCCAATACAAAAACAGAAAAGAAAGAATGAGCGATAAAAGACTAATCATCCTGGGCAATTTGGTTCTTAACTTTTAGTACAAGCTTTTTTAGTCTGTAGATCTCCTGATCAGTGAAACTTTCCTGCTCAAGCTCTCCCCTATTTTTCATGTAGGCCCGAGCAGAGTCAACAAAACGTTTTAGATCAGGGAAGAAGCTTTCAACTTTAACCATTCTGGACCCCTTAGTGTCCTGCAAAAACTTCTGTATTTTTGTGAAGGGGTAATCGCCTCCACTGGCCCCATCATCACTACTTTCACCATCACTCTCTATCTCAGACCCAGCATAAGAATCTGGCTGAGATAGAGAAACCTCAGAACTGTCTTTGACAACCCTTTTTACTTTGCTCCTCTGCTGTTTGGTTTCCAAATTCTTCCGCTTGATGGAGATTTTACATAACTCTTCATCTATTTCGATGTCATCCTCATCCTCCAACACTGACTCAGCCACCCTGGTAGCTGTCTCTTCCTGTCTTTCGCTCACCCTGTGCTGTGCTTTTATATTCATCTTTCTGGTCCCACCATCTACCTGGGCCTCATTTGGCTCCTCTGTCTGACCCTCAGCGTGATCCCTCTCGGTAATCTCACCCTTGTCTGCAATGTTGGTCTGTGCAGCAGCCCCGCGATGTGCTTTAACTTTTGTTGCTGTTTCAGTTATGATCGACAGGCCGGCTGCGGAGGGCAGCAAAGCCGCCCCGCCGCCAGACAGCCTCGCGGCCTTGGCCGAAGCGCTGCCGCCAGGTGGCCCCGCGGCTCTGGCTAAAACGCCCGACGGCGCAGCAGCGCCGTCAGCCTCAGAGAGCGGCAAAGCTGCTCCGTCACCAGACGGCCCCGAGGCCGCACTAGCGGCCTCCCCCGAGTGATCACCCCCCACTCCCTGAGGGCATGATCGAATCAAATGTCCCTCCATTCCGCAGCCGAAACACTTCATATTATCGGAGGTGACGTGGATGGTATAATCAAAGCCGTCAATCCGGTATTTAAATACGAGGTTGAGGCTTTCCTCGCTATTCTTTAAAATCATGAGCACCTGTCGCCTAAAAGACATGACATGCTTTAAACGCGGGGACTTACAACCGAGAGGGATGTGCTTAATGGGGGACAAAAGCTACCCGTGTCTCGACAGCTCCTTCTCCAACAGCTCATTCTTTAAAAATGGTGGGACATTTGAGATCGTAATTCTCTTCGCGGGATTCACCAGAGACAGAACAGGAACCAGTGTGTCTTTAATCACAACCCCGCTCTCCACTACCCGGTTAACTTTTTCCACACTATCGAGGAAAATCACCACGGCACTATTCATTCTCGAAGCTGATCTAACGCTTTCATAACCGACCAGCTCCCCCACAGCCAGACTACACTCTTCCACTGAGCAGCTGACAGCCGGTGTCAGTTTGACAGCATGCCGGCGTGTCAGCGTCTCGAATCCGGAGCCTCGCTCCAAAACCATGCTGACCAGCAGAGCTGGCAGCAGAAACCCCCCTCCCAAAACGCCTACCCCACCCCAGCTACAGAAAACAACAAAACTTAAGATTATTTAACAAAAAAACACCTTAAACACGAAAAGATAGAGAAAAAGTTTGAAATAATTCACTCACGCTGTCACACGCTCTCAGCTCGCACTCACGACCACACCCACTCAGAGAGAGAGAGAGAGAGAGAGAGAGAGAGAGAGAGAAGATGCCAAAACTCAAAATTAATCCCTGAACTAGAGGGCACTCAGAGAGCGCATACCTCCACCAAGGCTCCGTCCCTCCCTCCCTCCCTTTGTCCATCCATATCACTATTCATCTGTACATTGCGAGATAGGGCCTTGGCGGAGGAATGCACTCATAGATCACCTCCAACATGTAATGAGTTCATCTTTGGGCCAAGGGCCACTTCAGGTGAAAATTTAATCCAAATCCATTCAGTAGTTTTGGAGTATTATTGTTAACACTCTGTGAGAAGATAAGAGCCTTGGTGGAGGTATGCATTTTGAGATCATCACCAAAATCTAATCATGTTTTCAGTGTGCCATTACACACCTTTCCTAAAAATTTGAATATAATCCATTATTATTATTATTATTATTACCTCCGCCAAAGGGGGAGGTTATGTGATCATCGGCGTTGGTTTGTCTGTCTGTTTGTCTGTTTGTCTGTTTGTTAGCAAGATAACTCAAAAAGTTATGGACGGATTTTCATGAAATTTTCACAGATTGTCAGAAATGGGGTATCCTACAGATGATTAGATTTTGGTGGTGATCCGGATCACCGTCCACAAGAAAACCGCCATTACGCAAAATGCCATTTTCGTGAATAACTACTAAACCACTAATCCTATCATTGTCAATCCAATTGTTGTGAATCCAATGGCTAGTCATATGTTTTCATGGTCAAGGAATCTGAAAACATACACACAAACACTGTATGGGGGGAACTGTGGCGCTAAACCGCCATTACGGAAAATGCCATTTTCATCAATAACTACTGAACCTCTAATCCTATCATTGTGAATCCAATTGCTTGTCATATGTTTTCATGGTCAAGGAATCTGAAAACGTACACACAAACACTGTATGGGGGGAACTGTGGCGCTAAACCGCCATTACGGAAAATGCCATTTTCATCAATAACTACTGAACCACTAATCCTATCATTGTGAATCCACTTGCTTGTCATATGTTTTCATGGTCAAGGAATCTGAAAACGTACACACAAACACTGTATGGGAGGAACTGTGGCCGCCATTATGGAAAATGCCATTTTCATGAATAACTACTGAACCACTAATCCTATCATTGTCAAGCCACTTGCTAGTCATATGTTTTCATGGTCAAGGAATCTGAAAACATACACACAAACACTGTATGGGAGGAACTGTGGCCGCCATTACGGAAAATGCCATTTTCGTGAATAACTACTGAACCACTGCTTGTCATATGTTTTCATGATAAACGAATCTGAAGACTGTATGGGGGGAACTGTGGCGCTTGGCAGAGGTCTGCGCTCTCCGAGTGCTTTTCTAGTTATTATTATTATTATTATTATTATTATTATTATTACTATTTTATTAACAGACAGAGAAACGACAGCAAAAACAATATGACTACATTATACGTATGACTACATTATAAATCACTCTATAAAAGCAAGAAATCTGTGTGTCTGTGTCTGTCTGTCACGTTCATAGGACATCATAAAACGGCCTATGATCTCTGCCTGAACATCATAGGACATCCTACGAACTCAGGCGTCATAGGACACATAGACAAATGTGTCTTTATGATGTCATATAGATCATGTGTCTTTGAACCTAGGCATCATAGGACACACAGACAAATGTGTCTTTATGATGTCATATAGACCATGAACTCAGGCATCACAGTGACAGACATCAGGCAACATGTCTTTATGATTTCATATACATCAGGGCTGCCTTCATGTCTTTATGATGTCATATACAGTGCCAGAAAGCCGCTTTTTGCTCAGATCTATTTTCATGATCCTGTCCATGAACTGGAATTACGATGCACCTATCCCTCAGTCAGTGGTCTCAACAAAGAAGAAGAAGAAGACCCACCAGATGGAGAGCAATAGAATGACGACAACTGCTGCACATCAGAAAAGATGCCATGAAGATGAAACATCTGAGGTTCCAGCAGTACATCACACCCGTCTGAGACAGGAAGACACCCTTCACCAGCATAGGGTACGACAGACTTTAAAGCACGTTTCTAGGACATCATAGGACGGCTTGTGATCTCTGCCTCATCATCATAGCGCGTTCTATGAACTCAGGCATCATAGGACGACTCGCCATGCCTACATGATGGCAAATGTGTAACCTTGACGAATTCCAGTCTACACTACAAATGTGTAAAATGCCAAGCAAGCGCTGATTTTCTCTGGGTGCTCCAGTTTCTTGGTTTCTATGGGCATGCACAGGCCTTCCTGAACAGGGTCGAAAGCCACTTTTTCAGGATCGTGCCCATGAACTGGAATTATGATGCACCTATCCCTCAACCAGTGGTCTGAACGAAGAAGAAGAAGACTCACCAGATGGAGAGCAATAGAATGAGGAGAACTGCTGCACATCAGAAAAGATGCCATGAAGATGAAATATCTGAGGCTCCAGCAGTACATCACACCCGTCTGAGACAGGAAGACACCCTTCACCAGCATAGGGTACGACAGACTTTAAAGCACGTTTCTAGGACATCATAGGATGGCCTATGATCTCTGCCTCATCATCATAGCGCATCCTATGAACTCAGGCATCATAGAACGACTCGCCATGCCTATATGATGGCAAATGTGTAACCTTGACAAATCCCAGTCTACACTACAAATGTGTAAAATGCCAAGCAAGCGCTGATTTTCTCTGGGTGCTCCAGTTTCTTGGTTTCTACGGGCATGCACAGGCCTTCCTGAACAGGGTCGAAAGCCACTTTTTCAGGATTGTGCCCATGAACTGGAATTACGACGCACCTATCCCTCAACCAGTGGTCTGAACGAAGAAGAAGACTCACCAGATGGAGAGCAATAGAATGAGAACTGCTGCACGTCAGAAAGGATGCCGTGAACATGAAACACCTCAGGTTCCACCAGTACGCCGCAGGCATGACTGTGAACAACACAGCTGTCTGAGACAGGAGGAGACCCTTCAGTGGTCTGAACGAAGAAGAAGAAGACCCACCAGATGATGTCTATATGACAGCATATAGACAGAGCACATGACTCCCTACAAGACATACTGTATATATACACAGGTAAGCAACATAACACCGAACAGTGACAGGCAGGAGAAGAAGTAACAAGCAGGGGCAAACAGCCCCAGATGGCAGGGTATATTTTGTGTGATTTTTATGTTTTGCTGCATACAAAAGCCATCACATGTGATTGCCACTTAGTGCTGTGTTGCTATACCAACTGTCCTGTAACTGACAAGAATTCTGTTCCAATGCATCCCCTCTACGGGCATGCACAGGTATGCACTAGTAATAATAATAATAATAATAATGATAATAATAGTAATAAGACTATCATAATTATATTGACCACACTTTGGGGCTGGACAATTCCACGTTAAATCAACATCATGGTTTATTGAATCTTTCAGGTCAGTTTTCGGGGGAGGGTTTTTCCCTCTGTTCTCCATTACAGTTTACTAACAAGATTCATAATTATTAAACAATATTGCACAACAGTGCGGTATCATACCATTTTTTTTTTTTTTTTTTTGCAGTTATCAACTGATAGGTTCCAGTTTGTTCATGTCAGTAATGAGTTTTCTTCCAACTCAAAGCTCAGTCATGGAGTTCCACAGGGATCTGTGCTAGGCCCTATTCTTTTTAGTTTATGCTTCCGCTAGGCAACATTATTAGAAAGCACATTTTCATTGTTATGCAGATGACACACAATTATACCTGTCAGTGAAGCCAGATGATCGTAATCAATTAGCCAAATTAGAGGCCTGTCTTAAGGAAATCAAAGCTTGGATGACTTATAATTTCCTGCTATTAAATTCAGATAAGACTGAAGTCATTCTAGTTGGTCCAAAAAACCTCCAAATCAAACTCTTAGTTTGGATGTGGTTATGATTTCTCTTAATAGTTCCGTGAGGAACCTTGGAGTTATTTTTGATCAAGATCTGGTTTTTAATTCATATATTAAACTTGTTTCTAAGACTGCCTTCTATCATATGCGTAATATTGCCAAGATTAGGAGCATCTTGTCTCAGAGTGATGGTGAGAAACTAATCCATGCTTTTGTTAGCTCTAGATTAGATTATTGTAACTCTTTATTATCAGGCTGTCCTAAAACATCTTTAAAAAGTCTTCAGCTGATCCAAAATGCTGCAGCAAGAGTTTTAACAGGTACTAGAAAGAGAGATCATATCTCTTTGGTTCTGGACTGTCATCTTTGCCCCTATGGGGCAGAGATACAACCTAGGCACTGGACTGCGAGCTTGTGAGTTTTATTAAAGAAAAGCAAATATACAGTGGGGCAAAAAAGTATTTAGTCAGCCACCAATTGTGCAAGTTCTCCCACTTAAAAGATGAGAGAGGTCTCCAATTTCCATCATAGGTATACCTCAACTATGAGAGACAAAATGAGAAAAAAAATCCAGAAAATCGCATTGTCTGATTTTTAAAGAATTTATTTGCAAATTATGGTGGAAAATAAGTATTTGGTCACCTACAAACAAGCAAGATTTCTGGCTCTCACAGACCTGTAACTTCTTCTTTAAGAGGCTCCTCTGTCCTCCACTCGTTACCTGTATTAATGGCACCTGTTTGAACTCGTTATCAGTATAAAAGAAACCTGTCCACAACCTCAAACAGTCAGACTCCAAACTCCACTATGACCAAGACCAAAGAGCTGTCAAAGGACACCAGAAACAAAATTGTAGACCTGCACCAGGCTGGGAAGACTGAATCTGCAATAGGTAGGCAGCTTGGTGTGAAGAAATCAACTGTGGGAGCAATTATTAGAAAATGGAAGGCATACAAGACCACTGATAATCTCCCTCGATCTGGGGTTCCACGCAAGATCTCGCCCCGTGGGGTCAAAATGATCACGAGAACGGTGAGCAAAAATCCCAGAACCACACGGGGGGACCTAGTGAATGACCTGCAGAGAGCTGGGACCAAAGTAACAAAGGCTACCATCAGTAACACACTACGCCGCCAGGGACTCAAATCCTGCAGTGCCAGACATGTCCCCCTGCTTAAGCCAGTACATGTCCAGGCCCATCTGAAGTTTGCTAGAGAGCATTTGGATGATCCAGAAGAGGATTGGGAGAATGTCATATGGTCAGATGAAACCAAAATAGAACTTTTTGGTAAAAACTCAACTTGTCGTGTTTGGAGGAGAAAGAATACTGAGTTGCATCCAAAGAACACCATACCTACTGTGAAGCATGGGTGTGGAAACATCATACTTTGGGGCTGTTTTTCTGCAAAGGGACCAGGACGACTGATCCGTGTAAAGGAAAGAATGAATGGGGTCATGTATCGTGAGATTTTGAGTGAAAACCTCCTTCCATCAGCAAGGGCATTGAAGATGAAACGTAGCTGGGTCTTTCAGCATGACAATGATCCTAAACACACCGCCCGGGCAACGAAGGAGTGGCTTCGTAAGAAGCATTTCAAGGTCCTGGAGTGGCCTAGCCAATCTCCAGATCTCAACCCCACAGAAAATCTTTGGAGGGAGTTGAAAGTCCGTGTTGCCCAGCGACAGCCCCAAAACATCACTGCTGTAGAGGAGATCTGCATGGAGGAATGGGCCAAAATACCAGCAACAGTGTGTGAAAACCTTGTGAAATCTTAAAGAAAAAGTTTGAACTCTGTCATTGCCAACAAAGGGTATATAAAAAAGTATTGAGATGAACTTTTGTTATTGACCAAATACTTATTTTCCACCATAATTTGCAAATAAATTCTTTAAAAATCAGACAATATGATTTTCTGGACTTTTTTTTCTCTCATTTTGTCTCTCATAGTTGAGGTATACCTATGATGAAAATTGGAGACCTCTCTCATCTTTTAAGTGGGAGAACGTGCACAATTGGTGGCTGACTAAATACTTTTTTACCCCACTGTAAGTGCAATAAGGTGAAAAATTACAACGAGGAGAAAACTTGCGAACTGGCGCACCAGAGCAAGATAGGGCTCTGGCGGAGACAAGGAGGATTGTTCCTTGTGGAGACAAGACAGCGGCAATCAAAATGAAAAACAATCTCCCTTAAATAGGGATCAAACATACTGTATTACCGGATGAGCGACCAGTGTGAGTGCACATGAGTGGGGAAAGAGGGAATAATAATGGTGATTAGAATCAGCTGGTAAGTGAGGGGGGAAGCGGCTGGATTGACAACCTGACAGGTGATGCCCCCAGCAGGGCACAAACCCGGAAATGGCCTGACAGCTGTCAACCCAGAGAAAAACACAATAACATACATATAAAGAATAACATAATCGCTGCAGACAGCTAACAAATAACAAATGGATATGAAACAAATTGGGCCTAAACAGAGCCACAAAAAGTAGTACTGAACTCAAAAGCACAAAATGTGATAAATATAAATAAATACCAGGAAAAAGCCACGAGAATGAGTCTGGCAGAAAATTCAGACTCAGTTCGTGACACTGGCCTCCCTTCATTGGCTTCCCATAGAGTTTAGAATTAAGTTTAAAATCCTTCTTCTTACTCACAAAGCTCTCAATAATCAGGCCCCTTTTTATTTAAAAGATCTGATATTACTCTATTATCCTAACAGAGCACTATGCTCCCAAAATGCAGGATTACTTGTAATACCTAGAATCTCCAAAAACACAATGGGAGGCAGAGCCTTCAGTTGTCAGACTTGATCTCTGTTTTTAAGAATAGGGTTAAAACCTTCCTTTTTGATATAGCCTATAATTAGGGTGGGATCAGGTGCCCCTGAACCCTCCCTTAGTTATGCTGCTAATAGGTTTAGGCAGCCAGGGGACCTCCAACAATGCACTGGGCTTCACTCCTTTCTTCACTCTCAATAAAATATTTTTGCTGGTCTTTAACATGTGTTTGTTCTCTTCCATAGATTGAGTCCCCGTCGTGCTGTTTGCTCTCTACATGTCTGTTCTTTTCTTCTTGCTCTCTATCCCCTCACCCCCCAGCCAGTTGCAGCAGATGACTGCCCCTCCCTGAGCCTGGTTCTGCTGGAGGTTTCTTCCTGTTAAAAGGGAGTTTTTCCTCTCCACCATCGCCAAGTGCTTGCTCACAGGGGATCAGCTGATTGCTGAGGTCTTTCTGCAATTGTGGGGGTTTCCCCTACAGTTGAAAGTGCTATGAGATGACTGTTGTTGTGAAATGGTGCTATATAAAGAGAGTTGAATTGAATTGAATTGAATCAACTACAAATTCACATAGTATCAGTATTACAAATACATATTACAAACACTCACCTGGCATGCTGACAGATGCGGATATGTTCCTCCAAGTGTTTGCCTTCAAATTTTGATCAAGATATCCTTTTAGTGTCAAATCAAAGAGTACCGGGTTGTTGGATGCAGCAAAGTTCAGCCTCCACCATCCGTCACCTCCCATTCTCGTCTTCCTGTACCGGCGTCCTATGTCCCGCCCTTTCTTAATTCTGACTGGTTGCTTAGAAAGGTCTGACATTGATGAGCACAGCTGTAAAGTAGTCTGACAAATAGGACTTTTTTCAGCCCTGAGCACCACGTCAAAAAGTGGCCACCACTCAGTGCCGTAAACGCTGGACAAGGTTGTCATAGCCAGGAGCGGCACTGGGGTTAAGCTCCCAGTGCTCATAAAATGCTCCTTACGGCGTGCGTCTCGAAAAGCCTCTGACAACTAAGTCCAACTCCTAGCCTGCCCATGTGGTTTAGTCTCTAAGCCCGGCGGAACTGCTTTTACTAATAGGAGAAGGGGCGAGGGCGGATCTCTGGTGCCTTAAAACCAGATGCTTCGGGTAGATGGTGGCTCGTCAACCTGGGAAGGTAGCCCATCTAGGGGAAGGTAAACCCTGATTTCAAACCTCTGCTGCCTTGCGGCACACCCGGTCACGGGAAAGGCTTCGGGAGTCAACCCTGAGGAAAAATCCGGAGTCAGAGCCCCTAAGGCAGTTCTCTGTTGTGCTCAACATCTTTCTGGCAGCTCCTGCAACGGCGCTGGTGCCAAACTATAGCAGCCCTGCTGTTCCTTTGGATTCATCAGTGACGTGGAGAGGGGGGACATTCTGCATGGGTAACATCTTGTCCTCCATATCTTCCTGCCCAGGCTTGAATCCTACCAACGCCCAACGCTGGAAGGTAGAACACCGGTGCGCATCGGCCTGTTCAGCCACAGGCGGTGCTGTTCCAGCAGAGTAGACGTTTAGGATTCTCTTCCATGGTCATCATAGACCGACGGAGGCCGACGAGATAGAGAATGAATAGAAAATAGTCGCCCACAGCAGGAAAAATGAGTTTGGTGGACACGCCCCTAATACTTTTTCTGCAGTGTTTAGCTTCCAGGTTGCCCAGGCACGTGGTCCTATGGCGTGACGACGCAGGTAATTGAGTGGACACATCTTAAAGGGGCAGAACATGAAAAGCCCCAGATTAATATATAAAATAATATTCAAAAAATTTCTGCATCCACACTGTGCTCTGAATCACCACCAAAATCTAATCAACTGTTCTCCGTGCCATTACACACGTTTCCTGAATTTTTTATCAAAATCCATTCATAACTTTTTGAGTTATGTTGGTAAAAGACAAACCAACCAACAGACAAACCAACACTACCGAAAACATTACTTCCGTCCTCCCTTGGCAGAGGTAAAAATACACAATATGAGACCTTTAAATTGTATGATTTCACTTTGTGATTTTGTGTTACATTTAAGGGTAGATTCATGTAGAAAAAATGGATTTCATTCCAAGTTGTAAATGTTGGTCTCCAGACAGTTTCCTTCACAGTAGCCTATTACTAATACAAATACACACAGAAACATAAGTGGTAAAATTACGACTAGCAGCCTTGGATTGGCATCATTATCCCCCTGCAGCCTCTTTACATTGACTGACACATTTGACAAACCAGTTAAGTGGCTATTCCAGTCTGTTGTGCACACTGACTGTAGCAGGGAAATTGTGCAAGGGCTATAAGTAAATTTCATGTTATGGCTGTCTGCCCTGTCTTCTCCATCTCAGTGCTCCTAGCTCTGAAAAAAAGCCCTCCTGCTGTAAGGAAATCCCCAAACATCCAATAATAAGACATCTTTTTCTCATCTGTCTCAGTGCTTTTGCAGCTCTTCTACAGGCAGTCAGCAGTGTGTTCTTTTCTTCCCCCCAGGTTCTTGGAGACACGTGCTGTGTCTTTCCAGAATAAACCAATCAGCTACAGCCTCCTCATCAATCCCAGCAGCCTCTTCTCCATCTCAGCGGAGACCGGTGAGATCAGCCTGACCCGGCCTATTGACTACGAGAGCGACCAACATCGCTACTTGCTGTTGGTGCGAGCCAGCGAGGCCCTGGAGAGCATGAGCAGTGCAGCGGAGGTTTGTGTTCGACATGTGAATCATGAATAACATTTGCTCTGCCATATTCACTGCCTGGACATTCTTCAAAACTAAACTCTTTTTTTACATTACAAGGTTGTCTCGCAAATCTTAACAAGTCTGTCCACAGTTCTGCAAACTAATTTTGACATGCCATTAAATTAAAAAGGGGGGTAAATTTTTACTTGTTTTTCCACCCTGTATAGCTATCCTTGAGCCCATAGCTTTTTTTTTTTTTTTTTTTACCATCACTCAAGTCTTGACTAGAATATAAACCTGGTGCTTTGATCCTTTTTCAGACTGCTGCTGAACAGTGGTGAGCAGGCAGGATTACGATTTATTTTACAGGCGCTAAAACAGTAACTCATGATCATTAAATCTTACCCCTGCACTGAATCTTCTTGGAGCATTGCTGATAGATTTTATTTTACTGATCCCCAAAGGCTAGATATGTGGTAACAGTTGTGAATGTTCCAGATGAAAAAGTTCAAGGAGTTCCAGCTTCAGAATTAACCTTGAATGAAAGGTGCTCTCTATAGATTATGTAAGTGTTTTTCAGCCCTTTTTTGAGCCAAGGAACCCTTTTCACGTTGAAAAAAATCTTATGGAACCCCACCAACCAAAAATGTTACAAAATGGCACACTGTAGTTTATTGCAGCATATACAGTGGAACCTCAGTTTTAGAACTTAATTGGTTCCTAAATGTTGTTCTTAAACCGAAACAAATTTTCCCATAGGAAACAATGTAAAATGGATTAATCCATTCCTGGCCCCCAAAAAGAACTGTGTCTTTACCATTTTAACAGTGTTTCATCCATAAAAGCCAGACAAAAATAATGATTATGCATAACATCTTATACAAAATACTGTACAGTATAATAGACAATTTAATTTCACCTTACCTGTTCAGAGGGGACTTGATGGCGTACATGGAAGGTGAAGGTGATGTTACTGGATGGAAGGGGAATCCCCCTTCATAAGAATATCAGGCAACTGAACATCTGGAGTTCTCTTTGCAGTAGTCAGTTCTGCTTGATCCTCAGTAGGCCTCTTCCTCATTAAAAATTTGTCCAGTGAGATCTGTTTTTGCCTATGTTTCAAGATGTTTCGGAAGTGAGACATGGCATTGTCATTGAAAAGGTTTATGATGTGGTTTCCTACTGCTTCATCAGGGTAATACTTTTCAATAAAATTTTGCACTTCACCCCATTTTGCACACAAACAGGACACATCTTCCCTTCCCTCCTCTTCCTCTGATGTCAGTTCCTCTATCACCTCCCTCTGCTGCTCTTTCTGAAGAAGTTCCATTTCCTCCGTAGACAGCTCAGTCCTGTGGTCCTCCACCAATTCATCAATATCAGCTTTGTCAACTTCCAGCCCCATGCTGTTCTCCGGAGACACAATGTTGTTGACTACCGTTGACCACTAGGCACTGTCTCAGAGTCTCTCTCTGCTACACACCTTATTGTGGTTCTCTTAACTTTCCTCTTTGGTTTGTTACCTTTTTCTCCTTTCTTTGATCCCATAGTGGCTTAAACTATAAAATCCAAAGTGTAATAAAATCCGTGGGATAAAGCTTTCACAGAGCGTGTTCACAGAGTGAATGGCTGGAGACACATGTCTCTGCCGGATACCAGACGTTCTTCTTCTTCACTGTCTTCCTCCTGCATAAGAGGCGCTTTACCGCCACCAACAACTTGGTGGCAGTAATGTGCCAGTAGTTGTTTGTGAAGCAAGATTTTATTCGAAAACTGTTGCATTTTTCGTTCAAAAAATATGTTCGTAAGCTGATTTGTATGTAAAGAGAGCCGTTCGAAAACCGAGGTTCCACTATATAATGACAATTTATTCTTGTAATTAGTTTATATTCACTCAGTGTGAAACCAGAGGGGTATTGCATTAAAAAAAAAAATTGAGAAAGCCAGGATACCTGAAAAATTGTAGCTTGACATATGTGGACCTGTGTATCCCAACTTAATCAGCTGCACCACTGTCAAACCAGGATGAGAAGAGGAAGCTACAGTGGTGTGAAAAAGTGTTTGCCCCTTCCTGATTTCTCATTTTTGTGTATGTTTGTCACACTTAAATATTTCAGATTATCAAACAAATTTAAATATTAGATAAAGATAACACAAGTAAACACAAAAGGAAGTTTTTAAATTAAGGTGTTTATTGATTGTTAAGGGGGAAAATATCCAAACCTACATGGCCCTGTGTGAAAAAGTGATTGCCTCCTAAATCTAATAACTGGTTGGGTAACCCTTAGCAGCAACAACTGCAATCAAGTGTTTGCGATAACTGGCAATGTGTCTTTTACAGCGCTGTGGAGGAATTTTGGAGCACTCATCTTTGCAGCATTGTTGTAATTCAGCCACACTGAAGAGTTTTCGAGCATGAACCGCCTTTTTAAAGTCTTGCCACAGCATCTCAATTGGATTCAGGTTAGGACTTTGACTAGACTACTCCGAAGTCTTCATTTTGTTTTTCTTAAGCCATTCGGAGGTGAATTTGTTGGTGTGTTTTGAATCATTGTCCTGCTACAGAACCCAGGTACGCTTCAGCTTGAGGTCACGAACAGAGGGCCGGACATTCTCTTTCAGGATTTTTTGGTGGACAGCAGAATTCATGATTCATTTACCACAGCAAGTCTTGCAGGTCCTGAAGCAGCAAAACAGCCCCAGGCCATCACACTACCACCACCATATTTTACTGTTGGTACAATCTTCCTTTTCTGAAATGTTGTGTTACTTTTATGCCAGATGTAATGAGACACACACATTCCAAAAAGTTCAACTTTTGTCTTGTCAGTCTACAGAGTATTTTTCCAAAAGTCTTGGCGATCATCAAGATCTTTTCTGGCAAAACTGAGACAAGCCTTAATGTTTTTTTTTGCTCAGCAGTGGCTTTCGTCTTGGAACTCTGCCATGCAGGCCATTTTTGCCCAGTCTCTTTCTTATGGTGGAGTCATGAACGCTGACCTTAACTGAGGCAACTGAGGCCTGCAGTTCTTTGGATGTTGTTGTGGGGTCTTTTGTGACCTCTTGGATGAGTCGTTGCTGCGCTATTGGGGTAATTTTGGTCGGCCGGCCACTCCTGGGAAGATTTACCACTGTTCCATTTTTTCACCATTTATGGATAATGGCTCTCACTGTGGCTCGCTGGAGTCCCAAAGCTTTAAAAATGGCTTTATAACCTTGTACAGACTGATAGATCTCAGTAACTTTGTTTCTCATGTGTTCCTGAATTTCTTTAGATCGCAGCATGATGCCTAGCTTTTGAGGATCTTTTGGTCTACTTGACTTTGTCAGGCAGGTCCTATTTAAGTGATTTCTTGATTGAGAACAGGTGTGGCAATAATCAGGCCTGGGTGTGGCTAGAGAAATTGAGCTCAGCTTTCCAAATACGTGATAAACCACAGTTAATTTATGTTTTAACGGGGAGGGGGGGGTCACTTTTTCACACAGGGCCATGTAGGTTTGGATTATTTTTACCCTTAATAATAAACACCTTCATTTAAAAACTGCATTTTGTGTTTACTTGTGTTATCTTTGTCTAATATTTAAATTTGTTTGATGATCTGAAACATTTAAGTGTGACAATCATACAAAAAAATGAGAAATCAGCAAGGGGCAAACACTTTTTCACACCACAGTAGGTCAAGCCAGGTGTAGATAGTTGGGATAAGTGCATGGTTACAGCAAACTTAAATAGACCACACGATTGATCACATAATCACTGATCCTACTGCAGATATGACACAAGTGCACAAGACATGAGAAGCATTTTTTTCACCAGCAGAACAGCAACTTCTCATGGAAACGTATGAGGAGGGGAAGCATATAATGTCTAAAAAAGGAAGCATAGGCTCCTATAAATAAAGAAAAAGAGAAAAACATTGTAGCATTCTGGGGGAATGCAACCGCAAAGGGTGATGGGAAATGATTAATGTCTAAAAATGAGTATAGATCGATAGTCTCATAAAAGTCTGGCAGGGGCGAACTGAAGACCCAAATGCAGGAGCTGTGAGTTTGCAGGGATTTTAATAAAAACAAAAAAATCAAACAGAACACAAAAACTTCCAGGACAAGATACACAGGTAGAATAGCCAGACGAGCTAAGGTGTGGGACACATGCCAGGAACGAATGATGAAGCTTGGGACGCACATAGGAATGAAGGGCCCAGACATGGGATACATATCTGGAGATAAGTGAAGCGTTAGACACCCTAGGATTCAGGGTGATAACTGACAAGGACGCTGCACCAAACTGCAGTGCATCCGCCCTTAAATAGGACACAGAGGAAATAATTACAAATGATGACAGGTGTGGGAAACAGGAGAGAGGATAATCAAACCAACAAATGACAGCTGTGCCAGCCCGTGAACTTGTGCTAAAGGCAGAAATAAACACAGCACTCTGTCAAAATAATAGCACAGGAGAGTATGGCAAAAAGTGACTGAGTATAAACATGAAATGATACAAAACAAGAGCAGAACGAATAATACAAAAAGGGAAACATGACCCATCAAGGTGAGGATGGGATAAAAATAGACGGCAATACAGCAGGAGGGCAAAAGGCAGAGGTGAGGGTAGGTTCAAGTCTAAACGGGTAGATATATACACTACCGTTCAAAAGTTTGGGGTCACTTAGAAATTTCCTTATTTTTGAAAGAAACACACTTTTTTTCAATGAAGATAACTTTAAACTAATCAGAAATACACTCTATACATTGCTAATGTGGGAAATGACTATTCTAGCTGCAAATGTCTGGTTTTTGGTGCAATATCTACATAGGTGTATAGAGGCCCATTTCCAGCAACTATCACTCCAGTGTTCTAATGGTACAATGTGTTTGCTCATTGCGTCAGAAGGCTAATGGATGATTAGAAAACCCTTGTGCAATCATGTTAGGTCTGCAATGCTGTAATTGCTGCAAATGGAGGATTCTTTGATGAAAGCAAAGTTTGAAGGAAAAAATTATTATTTCAAATACAAATCATTATTTCTAACCTTGTCAATGTCTTGACTATATTTTCTATTCATTTTACAACTCATGGTGGTAAATAAGTGTGACTTTTCATGGAAAACACAAAATAATTGTCTGGGTGACCCCAAACTTTTGAACGGTAGTGTATATAATAATACAAAGTAGGATGGCTAAGATCCATAATATTAAATAAACAAGGCTGTAGTACAAACTCAGAAACAGAACTCTGATAAACAGGCAAAAACAAATGACAACTCAAATAACAAGATACAGCCAAACCCAAAATCAGATACAAAACTTAAGCTGAAGTGGGGAATGACAGAAAATAATCAAACTAACAAAAGGTGTGAGCACGGTTCCCCAACTGTGCTTCCCATCATGACAGATAGATAGATAGATAGATAGATAGATAGATAGATAGATAGATAGATAGATAGATAGATAGATAGATAGATAGATAGATTGAGTGCATCCAGAAAGTATTCACAGTGCTTCACTTTTTCCACATTTTGTTGTTACAGCCTTATTCCAAAATGGATTAAATTCATTTTTCCCTCAAAATTCTACACACAATACCCCATAATGACAATGTGAAAAAGTTTTCTTTGAGATTTTTGCAAATTTATTAAAAATCAAAACTAAGAAATCACATGTACATAAGTATTCACAGCCTTTGCCATGAAGCTCAAAGTTGAGCTCAGATGCATCCTGTTTCCACTGATCATCCTTGAGGTGTTTCTACAGCTTAATTGGAGTCCACCTGTGGTAAATTCAGTTGATTGAACATGATTTGAAAAGGCACACGCCTGTCTATATAAGGTTCCACAGTTGACAGTGCATGTCAGAAGGCAAACCAAGCATGAAGTCAAAGCAATTGTCTGTAGACCTCCAAGACAGGATTATCTTGAGGCACAAATCTGGGGAAGGGTACAGAAATGATTCTGCAGCTTTGAAGGTCCTAGTGAGCACAGTGGCCTCCATCATCCGTAAATGGAAGAAGTTTGGAACCACCAGGACTCTTCCTAGAGCTGGCCAGCCATCTAAACTGAGCAATCAGGGGAGAAGGACCTTAGTCAGGGAGGTGACCAAGAACCCGATGCTCACTTTGTCTCATCCCTCCAGCGTAGAGAGAGGAGAACCTTCCAGAAGGACAACCATCTCTGCAGCAAGCCACCAATCACGCCTGTATGGTAGAGTGGCCAGACAGAAGCCACTCCTTAGTAAAAGGCACATGGCAGCCCACCTGGAGTTTGCCAAAAGGCACCTGAAGGACTCTCAGATCATGAGAAACAAAATTCTCTGGTCTGATGAGACAAAGACTGAACTCTTTGGCATGAATGCCAGGCGTCATGTTTGGAGGAAACCAGGCACCGCTCATCACCAGGCCAATACCATCCCTACAGTGAAGCATGGTGGTGGCAGCATCATGATTTGGGGATATTTTTCAGTGGCAGGAACTGGGAGACTAGTCAGGATAGAGGGAAAGATGAATGCAGCAATGTACAGAGACATCCTCGATGAAAACCTGCTCCAGAGCGCTCTTGACCTCAGACTGGGGCGAGGGTTCATCTTTCAGCAGGACAGTGACTCTAAGGACACAGCCAAGATATCAAAGGAGTGGCTTCAGGACAGCTCTGTGAATGTCCTTGAGTGGCCCAGCCAGAGCCCAGGCTTGAATCCAATTGAACATCTCTGGAGAGATCTGAAAATGGCTGTGCACCGACACTTCCCATCCAACCTGATGGAGCTTAAGAGGTGCTGCAAAGAGGAATGGGCCAAACTGCCCAAAGGTAGGTGTGCCAAGCTTGTGGCATCACATTCAAAAAGACTTGAGGCTGTAATTGCTGCCAAAGGTGCATTAACAAAGTATTGAGCAAAGGCTGTGAATACTTATGTACATGTGATTTCTTAGTTTTTTATTTTTAATAAGTTTGCAAAAATCTAAAAAAAAAAAAAAACTTTTACACATTGCCATTATGGGGTATTGTGTGTAGAATTTTGAGGGAAAAAATGAATTTAATCTGTTTTGGAATAAGTCTGTAACATAACAAAATGTGGGAAAAGTAAAGCGCTGTGAATACTTTCTGGATGCACGATTGATAGATAGATGTACTTTATTGATCCCAAACTGGAAAATTACAGCGTAACATTGTCCACTCCATTGTCCTACTGGGGGACTTCAATGCGCACGTGGGCAACGACAGTGAAACCTGGAGGGGGGTGATTGAGAGGAACGGCCTGCCCGATCTGAACCCGAGTGGTATTCAGTTGTTGGGCTTCTGTGCTAACCACAGTTTGTCCATAACGAACACCATGTTCAAGCATAAGGGTGTCCGTATGTGCACTTGGCACCAGGACACCCTAGGTCACAGGTCAATCATCGATTTTGTTATCGTGTCATCAGACCTGCAACCGTATGTCTTGGACACCCGGGTAAAGAGAGGTGCAGAGCTGTCAACTGATCACCACCTGGTGGTGAGTTGGATCCGATGGCAGAGGAGGAAGCCATTCAGACCTGGTAGACCCGAACATATAGTGAGGGTGTGCTGGGAACGTCTGGCTGAGGCCCCTGTCCGGGAGGTCTTCAACTCCCACCTCCGGAAGAACTTCAACCACATTCCGAGGGAGTCTGGAGACATGGAGTCTGAATGGGCCATGTTCTCCACCTCTGTTGTTGAAGCGGCGGCCCAGAGCTGCGGCCGCAAGGTGGTCGGTGCATCTCGTGGTGGCAACCCCCGAACCAAGTGGTGGACACCAGTGGTGAGGGGGGCCATTAAGCTGAAGAAGGAGTCCTATCAAGCTTGGTTGGCTTGTGGGACTCCTGAAGCAGCTGAGGTGTACCGGCAGGCCAAGCGGAGTGCAGCTCGGGTGGTTGCTGAAGCAAAAACCCGGGTATGGGAGGAGTTCGGTGAGGCCATGGAACAAGACTTTCGATTGGCCTCAAAGAGATTCTGGCAAACTGTCCGGTGCCTCAGGAGGGGAAAGCAGCTCCCTGTCCACACTGTGTATGGTGCAGATGGGACACTGTTGACTTCGACTGGGGATATCGTCGGGCGGTGGAAGGAATACTTCGAGGATCTCCTCAATCCCACTGATACGCCTTCCACAGAGGAAGCAGGGTTTGGGGACGAGGGGGATGACTCGCCTATCACAGGGGCTGAGGTCGCCAAGGTGGTTAAAAATCTCCTTGGTGGCCGGGCCCCAGGGGTGGACGAGATTCGCCCTGAGTACCTCAAGGCCCTGGATGTTGTTGGGCTGTCATGGTTGACACGCCTCTGCAACATTGCGTGGAGGTCGGGGGCAGTGCCTTTGCCATGGCGAACTGGGGTGGTGGTTCCTGTCTTCAAAAAAGGGGACCGGAGGGTGTGTTCCAACTTTAGAGGGATCACACTCCTCAGCCTCCCTGGGAAGGTCTATGCCAAGGTACTGAAGAGGAGAGTCCGGCCGTTGGTCGAACCTCGGATTCAGGAGGAGCAATGTGGTTTTCGTCCTGGTCGTGGCACATCGGACCAGCTCTTTACCCTCTCGAGAATTCTTGAGGGTTCGTGGGAGTTTGCCCAACCAGTTTACATGTGTTTTGTGGACTTGGAGAAGGCATTTGACCGCGTCCCTCATGGTTTTTTGTGGGGGGTGGTTCGGGAGTATGGGGTATCGGGCTTGTTGTTACAAGCTATTTGGTCTCTGTACGACCGTTGTGAGAGTTTGGTTCGTATTGCCAACACTCGGTCGGAGTCATTCCCAGTGAGAGTTGGACTCCGCCAGGGCTGCCCTTTGTCACCGATCCTGTTCATAATTTTTATGGACAGGATTTCAAGGCGCAACCAGGGAACGGAGGGTGTCATGCTTGGTGACCACAGGATCTCATCTCTGTTGTTTGCAGATGATGTTGTCCTGTTGGCTTCAGCTAACAATGACGTACAGCTCTTGCTGGGACGGTTTGCCGCTGAGTGTGAAGCGGCTGGGATGAGAATCAGCACCTCCAATCCGAGTTCATGGTCCTCAGCCGGAAAAAGGTGGATTGTCCTCTCTGGGTTGGGGACAGGCTCCTGCCCCAAGTGGAGGAGTTTAAGTATCTTGGGGTCTTGTTCACGAGTGAGGGGAAAATGGAGCGAGAGATTGACAGACGGATCGGAGCAGCATCTGCAGTGATGCGGACGTTGTACCGGTCTGTTGTGGTGAAGAGGGAGCTTAGTTCTAAAGCAAGGCTGTCGATTTACCAGTCAATCTACGTTCCTACTCTCACCTATGGTCACGAGCTTTGGGTAATGACCGAAAGAACAAGATCGCGGATACAAGCAGCTGAAATGAGCTTTCTCCGTAGGATTGCTGGACTCATCCTCAGAGATAGGGTGAGGAGCTCAGTCATCCGGGAGAGGCTCAGAGTAGAACCGCTGCTCCTCCACATTGAAAGGAGTCAGTTGAGGTGGTATGGGCATCTGATTAGGATGCCTCCTGGACGCCTCCCACTTGAGGTGTTTCAGGCACGTCCCACTGGGAGGAGACCCCGGGGCAGACCCAGGACTCGCTGGAGAGACTATGTCTCCCAGCTGGTCTGGGAACGCCTTGGTATCCTCCCTGGAGAGCTGGAGCAGGTGGCTGGGGAGAGGGAAGTCTGGGCTTCTCTGCTTGAACTGCTGCCTCCGCGACCCGGACCTCCGGAAAAGCGGTAGAAAATGGATGGATGGATGGACGTCCACATTTTTCTCATTAAACATATTTCTGATGTAGCCATTGATCTGAGATTTCCTCCAAACATGCTGTGTGTTGTGGCATCCAAAAAGTTCAATTTTGGCCTCATCTGACCAGATTATATTCTCCCAGTATTTTTCTGGCTTGCCAAACTGTTGGGCAGCAAACTGTAAACAAGCTTCAACATGCTCTTTCTTCAACAATGGAGTCTTGCGAGGTGAGCGGGCATACAGCCCATGTTGGTTGAATGCATTACTTATTGTTACCTCCCCTGAGGAAGTAATGTTTTTACCGGGGTTTGTTTGTCTGTTTGTTTGTCTGTTACCAACATAACTCAAAAAGTTATGAACGGATGTTGATAAAATTTTCAGGAAAGGTGTGTAATCGCACGGGGAACAGATGATTAGATTTTGGTGATGATCTAACAGTGCATACCTCCACCAAGGGCTTTGTTTGTATTTGTGCAGCAGGATTACGCAAAAACTACTGGATGGATTTGGATGAAATTTTCACCAGAGGTGGTTCTTGGTCTACAGAGGAAACCATTACATTTTGGTGATGATCTGGGAATGCATACCTCAGCCAAGGCTCATCTCACAGTGTGTCAGCAACAATACTCCAAAACTAATGGACAGACTTTGATGCAATTTTCACCACAAGTGGCTCTAGGCCTACACACAAACCCATTACATTTTGGAGGTGATCCATGAGAGACTGAAGGAGCCTTAGCGGAGGTATGCGCTCTCTGAGTGCTTTTCTAGTTTTCTTTGAAACAGCAGTACCTGCTAACTCCAGGTCTTTCTAGAGCCCTCCACGAGTGATCTTTGGCTCTTGGATAACTCTTCTGATAATTCTTTTGACTCTTCTGTCAGAAATCTTGCGAGGAGCTCCTGGTCGTGGCTGGTTTATGATTCAATTCAATTCAATTCAATTCAACTTTATTTATATAGCGCCATTTCACAACAACAGTCATCTCATAGCACTATCAACTGTAGGGAGGACCCCCACAGTTGCAGAAAGACCCCAGCAATCAGGCGATCCCCTGTGAGCAAGCACTTGGCGACGGTGGAGAGGAAAAACTCCCTTTTAACAGGAAGAAACCTCCAGCAGAACCAGGCTCAGGGAGGGGCAGTCATCTGCTGCGACTGGCTGGGGGGTGAGGGGACAGAGAAGAAGAAAAGAACAGACATGTAGAGAGCAAACAGCACGATGGGGACTCAATCTATGGGAGAGAACAAACAAATGTTAATGACCAGCAAAAAAAAAATATTTCATAGAGAGTGAGGAAAGGAGTGAGGCCCAGTGTATTACTGGAGGTCCCCCGGCTGACTAAACCTATTAGCAGCATAACTAAGGGAGGGTTCAGAAACACATGATCCCTCCCTAATTGTAGGCTATATCAAAAAGGTAGGTTTCAGCCCTATTCTTAAAAACAGAGATCGAGTCTGACTCCCGAATCCAGATTGGCAGCTGATTCCACAGGAGAGGAGCTTGATAACTGAAGGCTCTGCCTCCCATTGTACTTTTGGAGATTCTAGGTATTACAAGTAAACCTGCATTTTGGGAGCGTAGTGCTCTGTTAGGATGATACGGTAGTATCAGATCTTTTAAAACAATGTTCTTTTCACTTCTGAATGATGGCTCCAACAGTGATCACTGGAACATTCAGCAGTTTAGAAATGTGCCTGTAACCAATGCCATCATTATGTTTTGCAACAATGAGGCTGCTAAGGTCTAGAGAGAGCTCTTTGCTTCTACCCATCATGAGTTCTTTGTGGTGTGACGATCTTTTATTCACAGACCTTTTTAAAGGCTATCAGTCAGGACTTAACCAGTTGAAATTAATTTGCACAGATGGGAAATCGGATGGCTTCCTAAATTCTGATGGATTTCAGCTGGTTTCTTAGCTTTCTGTGCCTTTTTGCACCTCTTTCTTCATGTGTTCAATAGTTATTCCTTGTGTCATTCAACTTTCTTAAATATAACTGTCATGATCTAATACCAGAAAGGCTCAAATGCAAAGCAACCACTCCAAATGAACACTCAGACTCAAGTGGAAAAATTTGACACAACTTTAATGAAAACCAAAAAAGCACACAACGCTAACTTAATGAACATAGAAATATGCACATGTACAGAACAATGCAAAACAGACACTAACTTAAATGCACACAAAAGCCAGGAGCACGCTGGAGCCACACACAGCCTGAAAGAGGGGAAAAGAGAAATGATTAATAACAAGGATAACTAGGGAGGAAGAAGGTGAAAGGGAAGAGAAAGGCTTACTGTACAAGCAGAGGGCCCAGCAGGGAACTCCTGCATGGGACACAATGGGGAATGACGAAATAAGGGAATGGATGGGTTGACCTGAGTGGATGAGCTCGTTGTCTTGAGATGAATGGTTCAGGTGAGCATGTGCAGCCCCGGAGACACACCGCTGAAGTGGCAGCAAATCTGAGGAGGAGAAGACACAAGAAGATGAGACAATGAGAATGCAGAATTTGCCAAACAACATTAACTGGGGTTGTTTGTGGAAGCAATACCCAGCGGTCCAGCGGTGAAGCATTCATACACTGGCTCTTTTATATGCTGGTAGACCAGGAAGCAACAGGTGTGTCCAATCACACAGGTGCGTTGATGAGGTATCCGGAACCGGGAACAAACAGAAACAGGAGGGGGTGCACACTCACCTGATCATCACAATAACTTCTTGCCTTGATTTCTTTGTATTTGATTTCTTTCAGTTGCCTTGATTTCTTTGTATGTATGGATTACTTGGGTTGTTACTGATATCTGGTGAAAATTTCAGGTCGGTGACTCCTTCAGAAATATGTTTAATAAGAAAAATGTTGACGTGTTCAATACTTTTTTCCCCACTGTACATCGGAGACCACCACTAAGATGAATAGATAATGACCCATAGAGATACATGGATCGTACTAGCTGTACAATGCAGAACTATCGGGCACAGGGTGAAATGTGAGGTACTAATTAGACTGTAAGATGCAGTGTCGCAGCTGTATTATGACCAAGATTCACCATTAAGGTAAGTTATTGTTCAGTGAAATGGCATGTGGCAGGAAAGAGTTCCTGTACCTGACCATTTGGCAGTGGAGCTGTAGTAGTCTGCTGGAGAAAGTGCTCTGCTGTCTGTCCAGTGTGTGGTGGAGGGGGCGATCAGGATTGTCTATGATGGATAACAATTTGTTCAGTGTCCTTCTCTCCACCACATTCTCAAAAGTCTCCAGCCTGAGACCAATTACAGAGTCAGCCTTCATGATAATCTTGTCAAGTCTGTTGGTGTCACTGGCTCTGATACTGCTACCCCAACAAACAGTAGCAAAGAAGATGGCGCTGACAACAACAGCCTAGTAGAAAAGCTCCAACGTCTTGTTGCACACGTTGAAGAATCTTAGCTTCCTCAGAAAGTAAAGTCTATTCATCCCCTTACTTGTTTTTCCACACTGAAAAGCTATCCTTGAGCCCGTAGCTTTTTTTTTGTTCTCATTAAGCAAATTGTTTGAAAACAAGTTAAATGGTCAGTTACTGGGCTAAAGTTTCTTGATTGAGATGTTTTTATGTTGCAGTTTTTATGTTGGCACCATCAGTGTGACCGGTGTTGTAGGGAGAGACCCCCCTCCCCCCCTTGTACTACTGAAAAGAGAGAATAATGTTCAAAGAAGATGGGTGCTGTTTTAGTCATTGAAGGCCACTGAACTTCCTGTTAAGAGCTATCCATGCTAAAATATGACCAGTGCTACTCTGAAACATCACAATCACTACTAGTCAGATAGTTACTCATCATGTCTTATAATTAACAATTGGTGTCATGAACCGAGCCCGTGTCTCCTGTGGGCTCGGTTCTGATCAATCCTGGTGGCTCAGGCAGTGGGTTTATTATGTGGGGTTGTGTTTTGATTTCTTGTTTTCTTGTCCATGCACCGTTTCTGTTCCTTCCTGTAGCTGCCGCTCTGGCCTGTCCAGCCACGCCCTCCTCTTTCTGACAGTCAGCTGTTCGCCCTGGTAATCATCTTTCCCGCGCTCATCCAGGTGTTCCTTATTTGTCACGCCAGCAGCGTCTGTATTAAAGGAGCTCTTCGCTACACAGACGCCGCTGGATCATTGTACGTGTTGGATGGTCGTTCTCCGCCGTCAACTGTCACGTCAGTAAGGACTGTGTTTATGTCTGCTCGTGATTATCGCTGTGACGACTCAGCCTGCCCCCGCTCTATGAATATCTATCTGTGCGCTGTCCGCCGCTGTATACCTCCAGTGTGTGTGTTGGGTGGCCTCGAGAACTCTTAGTGTATCCGAGCTGTCTTATGTCTTTGTGTTCACTTTTGTGTTAATAAGCGTGTGTGTGGTGTAACCCAGCATTTAAGTCCTTGTTGTCCTTTCTCCTCCTCCGTGCGCTGTTGGAGAAGCGCATGGGGAGTTTATGATAGTTGGAGACATGGACTTACAGTAAATGTGACCAGTGGAAGTGCATATTACTCAGAATACTTATCCATTTAGATTAGCTGCACTTTATCTCAATGTTTTAGAATTAAAAGTTGTAACATTTTTATCTGTCCTTCAAAAAGAACAAACATGCCCAAAAAAGGATAAGATAAGATAAGATAAGCCTTTATTAGTCCCACAATGGGGAAATTCCAGGATTGCAACAGCATAGGGATAGCAACACTCAGAGCAACAATCAGAAGGCAAGAAAAAACATCTAGTAAACGTATGTCCATATTACTATAAATGTATATATATAGACACACAGTGCAGAGCATTATGGCTGGTGAATGTGCAGCATGATGTAGATGTGTTGTGGAGAGAGGAATAATCAGGCAGAGAGGTCCAGGGCAGAACAGGCTTTATTCATCTCTCTCTCTCACATTCTCTAGAATCACGAGCATCAAAAGAGTAACAGGTCACAGGCACCTCTGCTCTTACAGCATACCACTCGGTCAGCCTTCTGTGGTGCTGCATTAACATCAAAGCCTTTGCAATTCCCATTCTCTTTGTCACTGTTCGCATCAACACACCAACCCCCCCCCCCCCCCCCCCCGCATCAATACACAAACCCCCATGACGATTCCCCTTGTCCTTCTGTCTGAGTGTAAACATACTGAGTGGATTCCCACAGTGGTATATATTGTATGTTGCCTTTGCTTACCAGCAAAGGCCAGGATTACTTAAAAATCCTGGCTTAATCCCTTATCTTGGTTTTATGCCATACCCCACTGGGTCTGTTTAGATGAACACAAAGCTGATATCCTGGCAGGAACTGAAGAAAGTCATAAGCAAAGTTTTTCCTCCGCACCTCTCAGTTTCTTTCTTTCAAGATTCAGAGATTCAATATCTAAAGATTTTATTTTTCAATACTACTATACATACAGGACATACAGGAGAACTGAAATGCCGTTTCTCTCTTGAGTGGTGTGCGCTATATAAAAAAGGAATAAGGCTGGGAAAACAGCAACAGCAGTCTATGTAAAGTAATGCTACCCATAGTGCAAATAGTGACAAAAGATAAAACCCAGACATCCCATAGTGCAAGCAAAGACAAACGATAAAACCCAGCAATCCTATATACAGAAAAGTAGAGCAGTAATACTCATAGTTGCAAGTTCAATGCGGTAGTGTAGGTGCAGACAGTGACAGATTAGACTGCACATGATCAGTATTGCAATGACAGACAGCAGCAGATATGACATTTGTGCAAATGGTTGCAGTAAGGTGCAGAGACATACAGCAGCAGCTGTATTACTGTTGGTGTGCCAGCAGCTGAGGTAGTTTTTGTGTGGGTGAGTGTGTTATGGTCTCGGGGGAAGGGAGTGGACAGAGTTCAGGATCCTGATGACCTGATGAACAAAGCTGTTTAGCAGTCTTGTGGAGAGGGCCCGGACGCTCCAATACCTTTTCCCAAAGGGCAGGGGGCTGAAGAGGTAGTGTGAGGAGTGTGAGGTGTCACCTGCAATGTTGATGGCTCTGCGAGTGAGGTGGGTGTGGTAAATGTCCAAGAAGGGGGGCAGAGGGGCACCGATGATCTTGCTGTCTGCTTTCACTGTGTGTTGTAGTGTCTTCTGGCAGGAGACGGTGCAGCTTCCATACCACACCATGATGCAGCTGGTGAGGATGCTCTCAACGGTGCCCCAATAGAACAAGCACATGATGGGGGTTGGGACTCATGCTCTCCTCAGTTTCCTCAGTGATGGGTGTTTGTTTGGAGAAAACATTTAAGCTTGCATGGGGCCATGGCACTGTTGGATAGTTTTTCCTCGCACACCAAGCTTAACATCTTGATGCAGTAGGATCCCCAGTGGAGGTAAATCCAAAGGAAAGGTAATTCTTACTGAACTGCCTTGCCTTCCCAGTCTTAGCTTTCTTTTGACAACTGCTCAATCCTTCACTTTTGTTAGAATTTTGTCCAGGACCCAGTTCAAAGTCTGAATCTTTCCTGTTCAACTATTTATCCATCACTTTTTTTTTCATCTAGCCACCACAACCTACCACGTCTTAACAAGGTCATTAACCTCTGTAAAACACATGAAGAAGAAGAACCTGGATTCCTCTGAACCCTGGTTGAATGAAAGCACCAAGGTGCTGTGCCTCGGTGCCTGTGGTATGGTAGCATGGGGAGCTGTAAAAAAGAAGAAGAAGAAGAAGAAGAAGCCATCTCTATTGTCATTCAGTCCATACTGTTATGTCTGAATAAGGGAGTCAGAGTCAGGGTTATCCCATGCAGCAGACTCAACCAACTGAACCTTTATTAACACAGCCACAGCCACAGCCAGGGGCGGGTACGGCCCACTATATATAGTTCTGTGTGTGTGTTAATAAAGGTTCAGTTGGTTGGGCGGGTACGGCAAGCCCCATGGGCCACACACTCATACCACACTCACTACACAACAATTCTCCTCCCCCTTACAAAAATGCAAACCACACACACAATCGAGAACCTCCCCAATTTAGCTAACTAACTAACTAACTAACCTGCACTTATATAGCGCTTTTCTAGTCACAAAGACCACTCAAAGCGCTTTCATTAATACTAACCCTCTATTCTAAGGGCCTATAGGAAACAGATATCTAGGGACAATTTAGATAAGCCAATTAACCTAACAGGCATGTTTTTGGCATGTGGGAGGAAACCGGAGAAATCCCGGAGTAAACCCACGCAACACGGGGAGAACATGCAAACTCCACACAGATCACTGTTGGTCGGGGGCTGGGATCGAACCCACGATCCCCACAATCCCCCGGCCAAGGGTAAACTGTGCTGCCGCAGTGCTAACCACTGCGCCACCGTGCAGGACCCGAATCATGCACTAAGAGAACAGGGAACTATGAACTGTAGGAAAATGATCACATTCACATAAAAATAACTAAAATCTGTGTTGTTTTTTCGACTGAATACACAAAATAATCCTCAAATAATATACAATCATACTCACATGCACACCAGCACTATATACATACAGTATATTGACATTTAGGTTACACCACAGTCTGCAAGCAGCCAGAGGAAAACCCAGTTCCAAACCGACCTCCCCAGCGAACGTGTCCCTCTTCACCATCGCCTGCTTCTTTCCTCTGGTTCCGCAGTGCTGCTGTCTGGCACGCTGGCCCTCCGTGCCCGTCGGTCCGCTCCCGACCGCCTTCAACACTGCCATAGCTGTCGCCGTCATGGCTCGAAACACTCTGGCCCCCTGTGGCCGAACTCTGGGGAAAACCGAAGCTTGATCATCGGCTCCACTCGCCGACCCGGGTGTCTCACTGTAACACCCAGCTCCCTTGTCCAGGGCACCCTGAGCTCCAGCACTGAGATCCTGCCTGACCTCCACTGTGCCCGGCCCCTCTTCTCTGTCATCCGAGGCGCTCCACTGCACTGCCTCCATGTTCGGCCGTCGTTGCTCACTCCCGGGGTTCACAGCCTCACTCTCGTCGGCGTCACTCTCCGACCCAGGTACCCCTCACTGCTGCTCCCAGCACCCTCGTCCCAGGTGCTCCGCTGCACTGTATCCATGCCCCACTGTCGCTGTTCTCTCCTGGGGCTCTCAGCTTCACTCTTGTCAGCGTCACTCTCCAACCCAAGCGCTTCATTGCTGTCCCCAGCACCCTCGTCCAAGGCGCTCTGCTGTGTCGTCTCTATGTTTAGCTGTCATTGCTCTCTCCCGGGGCTCTCAGCGTCACTCTTCGACCCAGGTGTTTCGTCTCTGCTCCCAGCACCCACATCCAAGGGGCTCCACTGCGCCGTCTCTGCGCCCGTCTGTCGCTGCTGCTTCCCAGGGTCCTCAGCCTGTACGTTCCCGCTCTCCCGCTGCCAAGCCTCCAGCTGTGGGGATGACTCCTGTTGCTGCTGTCCCTCTCCACTGTCGTTGCTCACCGCGCCATCACCCTCACCAGCATTACGGTCCCATACTGTGCTGAGCTCCTCGGCTGGCCTGCTGACCACCGTGACCAGGGACTCCTCCACTCGTGGCCCCTGTCTCACCTCGAAAACCTGTTGGTAGCCATTAGCTTGTTTTTGGCGCTAAGCTAGCTTCATTGCTAACTCTCTCATTGAAACCGGCTGGGCCGTTAGCTCCTCCCAGCTAACCAGCCTAGCTCCATTTGGCGCCAACACTCTTGCTGCCCACAGCTTCGTAGTCCTTGTCTGCTCGGCGAAATACTTGGCCAGTCGCTCAACAGCATCCGTATAGCACTCCGTTTCACCCAGTGTACCGAGAATTCTACGGCTTTCTGCGCCAAGATGGTGGGCCAGAAGTGCTCGTCTTTGTCTCCCGTCAAGGTTACTTAGGCCCAGCGCCATGATATAACCCTTGAACATGGCCAGCCAGTTCGGCCACAGGATTATTGGCTCTCCCGGAGACTCCAGAAATGGTATTGGGGTGGAGGTAGCCCATACACTCCCATAATTTCTCACTCGTCGCCAAAATGTTATGTCTGAATAAAGGAGTCGGAGTCAGGGTTATCCCATGCAGCAGACTCAGCCAACGGAGCCTTTATTAACATACACACAAAACTATATACAGTGGGCTGTGCCCGCCTGACATCACGCCAGGGCCGGGTACGGCAAGCCTCATGGGCCACACACTCATACCACACTCACTACACAACACATACAGCCAATCATGTATGGAAGAATGAAATTACATTTCTCCTATCTACAATGTTAATCACATGTAGAATCAAAGGGGTTGCTGCCATGCAAGGCGCCGCCACAGAGTGCCAAAAAATGGCACTCTGACCTCTACTGGCCTGTGATAGTTATTACAATACCTTTTATCACGGCTGCATTGACAGAAATGATGAGTTAAATTTGTGTTTATTTTGAAAACAAAGCCTTATCTTGAAATTCTGACAAATTAAAAGTTGAGAAAATATGGCAGTACAATGATACAATATAAAATAAGATAATTTTGACCAGGCGAACTTAAAAACTGGTAACAGACAGATACAGCCATGGACAAAATTGTTGGTACCCCTCTGTTAATGAAAGAAAAACCCACAATGGTCACAGAAATAACTTGAATCTGACAAAAGTGGTAATAAATAAAAATTCTATGAAAATTAACCAATGAAAATCAGACAATGCTTTTGAATTGTGGTTCAACAGAATTGTTTTAAAAAACAAACTCATGAAACAGGCCTGGACAAAAATGATGGTACTCCTAGAAAAGATTGAAAATAATGTGGCCATAGGGACATGTTCAACCAAGATGTGTCCTCTAATTAACATCACAGGTGTCTACAAACTTGTAATCAGTCAGTCGGCCTATTTAAAGGGTGACAAGTAGTCACTGTGCTGTTTGGTGACATGGTGTGTACCACACTAAACATGGACCAGAGGAAGTAAAGGAGAGAGTTGTCTCAGGAGATTAGAAAGAAAATTATAGACAAGCATGTTAAATGTAAAGGCTATAAGACCATCTCCAAGCAGCTTGATGTTCCTGTGACTACAGTTGCACATATTATTCAGAAATTTAAGATCCATGGGACTGTAGCCAACCTCCCTGGACGTGGCCGCAGGAGGAGACGGATAATACGAATGGTAACAAAAGAGCCCAGAACAACCTCTAAACACATTCATGGTGAACTCCAAGGTCCAGGTACATTAGTGTCAGATTGCACCAGCCGTCATTGTTTGAGCCAAAGTGGACTTCATGGGAGACGACCAAGGAGGACACCACTGTTGAAAACAAATCATAAAAAAGCCAGACTGGAATTTGCCAAACTGCATGTTGACAAGCCACAAAGCTTCTGGGAGAATGTTCTATGGACAGACGAGACAAAACTGGAACTTTTTGGCAAGGCACATTAGCTCTATGTTCACAGACGCAAAAATGAAGCATACCAAGAAAAGAACACTGTCCCTACTGTGAAACATGGAGGAGGTTCTGTTATGTTCTGGGACTGCTTTGCTGCATCTGGCACAGGGTGTCTTGAATCTGTGCAGGGTACAATGAAATCTCAAGACTATCAAGGTATTTTAGAGAGAAATGTGCTGCCCAGTGTCAGACAGCTTGGTCCCAGTCGCAGGTCATGGGTCTTGCAACAGGATAATGACCCAAAACACACAGCTAAAAACACCCAAGAATGGCTAGGAGCAAAACACTGGACTATTCTAAAGTGGCCTTTCATGAGCCCTGATCTAAATCCTATTGAACATCTGTGGAAGGAGCTGAAACATGGCGTCTGGAGAAGGCACCCTTCAAACCTGAGACAACTGGAGCAGTTTGGTCATGAGGAGTGGGCCAAAATACCTACTGAGAGGTGCAGAAGTCTCATTGACAGTTACAGAAATCGTTTGATTGCAGTGATTGCCTCAAAATGTTGTGCAACAAAATATTAAGTTTAGAGTACCATCATTTTTGTCCAGACCTGTTTCATAAGTTTGTTTTTTAAAATAATTCTGTTGAACCACAATTCAAAAGCACTGTCTGATTTTCATTGGTTAATTTTCATAGAATTCTTATTTATTACCAGTTTTGTAAGATTCAGGTTATTTCTGTGACCATTGTGGGTTTTTCTTTCATTAACAGAGGGGTACCAACAATTTTGTCCACGTCTGTATATACACACAACCACACACAGACACACTGAGTGATTACCGTATGCCTCTGTTGCACCGAGGCATAAAAACACTGGATTATAAGTTAATACATGTACTCAAATACATGTATTAAAGTAACTTTTCACAAAAAATACTTGCTGTCAATTTATCATTCAGTCGATGCTCCTACCCTCACCTCTAGTCACAAACGTTGGGTAGTGACTGAAAAAATGAGATCACGGATACAAATGGCTGAAAGGAGCTTTCTGGGTTGGTTTGCTGAACTCACTATTAGAGATAGGTTATAATAATAATACGTTTCTTTATAGAGCATTTTTCACAGACAAAGTCACAAAGTGCTTAACATGATAAGAAACAAAAAAGGATAGTAAAATACAATAGCAAAGCAAATAAAAATACAGGCACGTAAAACAGTAAAAGAACAAAGTAAACAGCAAAAAACACATAAAAATACAATCAACACATAGTTAATAAAAAGCCAGGCTAAAAAGGTGGGTCTTTAGTTGCTTCTTAAAAACATCAATGGAAGGTGCAGATCTAAGTTCAAATGGTACAGTTCCAAAGTCTGGGAGCAACACCAGCAAAGGCTCTATCGCCTTTGGTTCTGAGCCTAGTGCTAGGGACTACCAGTAGGTTCTGATTAAAAGACCTGAGAGACCTGCTGGGATGGTATAGATGGAGCAGGTCACTGATATAAAAAGATGCCTCATCATGAATGGCTTTGTAAGTAAGGACAAGAACTTTAAAATCAACACTATAATTTACAGGAAGCCAATGCAAAGAGGCCAAAACGGGAGTGATGTGACAGAACCTACTGGACCTAGTCAGTAATCAAGCAGCAGAGTTCTGGACTAACTGTAGGTGGTGTAAAGAGGATTTACTGAGGCATGTGAAGACAGCATTACAGTTGTCCAAACGTGAAGAAACAAAGGCATGAATAATAGTTTCTGACTGACTGTGGAAAACCAGTGACCTAATTTTAGAGATATTTCTGAGGTGGAAAAAGCAACTCCAGGTCAGAGATTTGACATGCTGATCAAAACTCATCGATTGGTCAAAAATGACACCAAGATTTTTTAAATTAGACCGTACATTACATTAGACCATTACATTAGATTACATTACATTAGACCGTACAGGTTGAGTTGCTCAGTCATCTATCTTTTTGGATACCTCACACATGAGGTGCTCTTGACATGTCCCACTGGGAGGAGTCCCCCAGGGCAGACACAGGACACAGTGGAGAGGCTCGACCTGGGAACATTTTTTTTAATTATTGAATCCTTTATGGAACATCTTGGTATCCTCCCTGAAGAGGATAAGCAGTGGAAAATATGAAAGATGAAAAATTGTATATTTATTAATACTAAAAATTTTAGAAAGGGTAAAAACTTAACAACTTAATGAGAAGAAAAAAATTACAACACAGTTCTCTCACTTACAAGCAAAACAACTCACATTTATGAGAATAAAGTTCTAAGTGTACAAGAAAAAAAAAACCCCTCAAATTTACAATGGGAAAAAAAAATTTAAATTTATGAGTAAAAGGTAGTAAAGTTAAAAGAAAAAAAAAAGACACATTCATATGAAAATCTTCACACAATTCTCACTACTCAAATATTTTTAGTGAAAACTTTTACGTATTCTTGATTAAGTAATGTCCTAAGGTAAGACTACTCTCTATGGTTCCTCTACCCTCCTCTGGTTGTAACAGAATAAACTGGAATTCAGTAGAAAAGAACATCATACGTGTCCATTTTGAACACTGTGTTCAGTCAGACATCCTAGTATTGCTGGAACGAAGCTCCGGGATTCCCAGTGACTTCTTCATGTTGTCAGGAAGTGAGACAGAACATCGGCTGACCGCCACGGGCGTCAGTGCATCTGGTCTGGTTTCCATCATTAATCTGGCCTCGGGATAAAACATGTCCCGCTGAACCGATCTGTCCTCAGCTGTTCCACTTTGGGGCTCTGTTGCCTACAGAGCAACAGCCAACAGAGAGAGAAAGAGGGAGATGGGGGGCGGGAGCATGGATAAAGGTGGGGAGGGGGTTACTGATTTTGTAGGTGTGAAGCAACACAATCAATACAAAGGGTAAAAGAAAGGAAATGGTGGGTACTATGTATAAGCAGTGTTTTCCCATCTGAGCCGTGGTCCCTCCACAGTCTCATGGCTGTGTGACGGCCTTCCACATGTACAATTTGATCATGCCAGCACCTCCCAAACAATCTGACCCCTGCTTCAACATTTGGCCCCTTTCTCTCCACAGTTTATCATCGGAGATAAACTGCTTGTATACTGTATTCATACTGTATATGATATGCCCAGTGTCAATATTTGATTTAATCACAATTTTAGACATTAATTTCTGTTGTTTGGCTTTACTGTTATGTTGTTTATCTAGTACTTTGTATTTCTGACTGAACTGTTTCAAGCAGAGGGTTTTCCTGGCCAAATGAGTGCTCTGTGTTGTGTTGGGGTTTTGGGGACATGTTATTGTGTGACACGGGTGGTGGCTCCACCTTTCCGGTTCCGCCGCCACCCGGGGTATAAGAAGGCTGTGAGGGAGAGGGTCGGTCTCTTGGCCTCCTCTCTGCCTGACGGATGCATCTGTATTGTGAGAGTGAGTCACAAATAAACCTTTGTCCAGTTCAACACCCGGTCTTTCCTTAGCTTCCATTACCGACATAACATTTGGCAACGAGTGTAAAAGGTATGGACGCGGGGGTTACATCAATTCAGATGTTTTTGGAGCTTCCCGGTGAGCCGCCCGTCCTTTGGACGAGGGGATTCACTGCCTTTCAAACGTGTTTGGTAGCATTGGACCTTGGAAAACTGGAGAAGTTGAGGGCATGGGCACTGTTGGTTTGCAACCTGGTAATGGAAGGTCAGCGTATCTTAAACACTTTGGGCGAGAGTGATAGTTCTGAGAAAATGGTGGAGCTAACGGCTTGATATTTTTGCGCCCTGGAAAACGTCATAGTCCGGAAGATCCAGATTCAACAGCGCCACCGGCGGACTGGCGAGTCGGTGCAATGGTTTGTAGCAGACCTACGCCAGCTGGCCAAAGACTGTCAGTTTGGAGCGCTGGCAGAAGAGATAGTTTGCGACCAGTTGGCGGAACATACTGTTTGCCCAGCTACGAGGTCGAAGCTCCTTACATACTCAGGCGAGCTGACGTTATCCAAGTCCATCGAGTTAGTTCAGCAGTTTGAGGCAGCAGACAAGCTATCATGGGAGCTTTGCGAGAGAGCGTCATATCGCCAATTTCAACCACAGTCAATAGCACAAGCAGTGGACCCGGACAGTGACAATGGCGTGGAGGATGATGAAGGCTACGCTAATGTTGTCAAGATGAGGTTCGCCCCGGGATCACCCAGGTGTTTGGGTTGTGGGTCCACCAAGCACCGTTATAAGGCCAGAGAGTGTCTGGCAAGAGGAAGACGCTGCGGCAAGTGTGGACTCTTGCATCATTGCGCCAGGGCATGTTACAGGTTCGAGCAAGGGGAAAAGGGTCGAGACGTGAGGAGGACTCCCCCATTTCAACTCCCATGGTTATTCACACTGTATCTCCAAGTACCGACGGCCGTTCCTACTGTATGGTGGAGCTGGACGGGGAAACAGTGCCTTTGCTGATTGACGTGGGAGCGGTGAGGTCTGTGTTAAATTGGACAACTGTGAGGAGTTTCTTCCCACAGTATTGGGTTAGAGGTGATTCAGTGCCGCTGTGTGGATATGGTGGAGGAAGATTGGCCACGGTGGGGTTGGTGGAACTGACAGCTAGGTACAAGTCAGTGGAGGTGTCCAGCTTGAGGTTCATCGTGACTGCCCCTGGAGAGAACATTATTGGGTGTGATTTGTTTTATGGATTGGGGTTTGCCATCACAAGCAGCGTTGGAGAAGAGTGGTTGGGCTGTAGTTTGTGGGACCAGCCGGTTCCACGAACGATGGATGGAGCTGTGTGGGACGAACCTTTGCCTAGTAATCTGGACAATGAGCAGGACCAACCCCACCCAAGGCCATCGCGGGAGGGTCCTGGTGCCAGTGCCCAAGTATCCCTAGCTGAGGGAACTGGGTGGCACGGTGGGACGCCCCTGACGGCGGGTGGCGCCGAGTGGCTGGTCCATTCTACTCCCGGAGTTCGGCTGGAAGGGACCGGAGAGCACGGGGTCACAACAGCGATGCCGGAAGCAAAAATGAAAGAGAGCGGGGCAGGACTGGCTGGCACGGTGAAACGACGTGCCAAACAGAACACTGGAAGCTGAGTAGGGCCCCTCTGGGGGTCGCGGATGTGGTCCGACCCAGGGAGGAGGCCTGGTCGAGAGGTGTTTGGGGCAAACGTCAGAGAGAGGATAACCAGGAGCAGCTGCAGGTGGTGGCTGTTGGGGAGGATGCCTACCTCCAGCTATCTGATGGCTCGTGGAGGCATCCCAATGAGCTGTGGCGTGCCTGGGAGAAGGAGGTGTTTGGACCTGAACGTGGGTCATCCCCGGGAGTGAAGAAAAGGAGGCACACCGGAGTGGAATCATCTGACAATTATCCGGGGGGCAGTTCCTCCCCTGGGACGAGCTGATGGTTGGACAGTATATGTAATGCATGTGTATGGAAAGAGGACAACTGTTACATTATTTAGTTCTGTTCACGGGGATTATTTTGTTTTTTCTGTTATTTTAGGAACATGGCAGTTATTTTGTTTTAGTTGGACTGTTTATTTAGTATAGACGTCAGAATAATCCGTCTTGCCATGTGGGGGGGACGGGGGACGATAATCCACCTGTTCTCCACTAGTTTTAGTTGTTCTGAGTGACTGTGATAGGCCCCTTTTAGGTATTTCTGTTTAGTTTTTTTAGTGCGTGATTCGGGTTCCAAATTGGGGAGGGTCTCAATTGTATGCGTGTGTTTTGGACCTTTTTAAAGGGGGGGGTGTTGTGTTGGGGTTTGGGGGACCTGTTATTGTGTGACACGGGTGGCGGCGGAACCGGAAAGGTGGAGCCACCACCTGTGTCACTGTGGTGTCATTGTGAGGGAGAGGGGTGGTCTCTTGGCCTCCTCCCTGCCTGATGGACGCGCCTGTACTGTGAGAGTGAGTCACGAATAAACCTGTGTCCAATTCAACACCCAGTCTTGTCCTTGGCTTCCATTACCGACATAACACTCTGTATTATTAGTGGAAAAAACTGTCATGTGGGCTAATTCTGTTGATAGGATTAACCTTTTACAGATCAGCTCCACTTTATATTAGCTTTAATTCCTGCATACTAGCTTTCTGCTGCTCCTGAAAACAGAATTACAGCATGAGTCTTTTTGTCAAAATTGGATAATGGAAGCCTAAGCTTTTCTTTCTTATACATGTGTCAGTTTTGTTTTTTTTCTCCCCCTAAGCCTTTCTCACATGCTGCCTTTTCTGACATTAACAAGAAAAGGTTTGGAAAATCTGGACTGCTGGATACATTTTTCTTCTAAAATGTTTGCGTTCATTGTAAATGAACAAATATATACAGTACATACTGTATATATCACAAAGAAAAAAAATGGTACAATTTAGAAGAAAAGCTGCAAAATGAAGGCACAAAAATCCTTCACATTTACACAGAAAAAAATGCATATTTGTAATACAAAAGTGTACATTTTCCTGGAAAAAAGGTATCAGATTCACTAGAAAAAGTGCAAATTTGCATAAGTCCATATTTATATGAGAAGTCACATTTTTAAAAGCATTCACACTGATGCAGTTTCTGATGGAGGAAAAAAAAGACTGAACAGAATATTTAAATATTAAATATATTTAAATATTGCTTCACAATATCTGAAGCCCCAAAACTATTACTTGGGACAACTGTACTGATCATTACCAGCTGTCATTGCACAAGATTAAAATCCTAAAATTTGTATTTTTAATCTAAGGGGAAAAAATTATTGATGCATAATTTCATGCTCTGTGTAACTCTTATGGCATTCACAATCATGTCCAGTTAATACCAGTTCAGTTAATTCGTAGATAATTCTATGTTGAAACTGGATCTTGATTTTGCCTTGAGTTTGTTTACAGTTTGAATGCTGGTTTTACATTTTTGGCAATGCAAGAGCTGTGACTTCAGTTTTCTTCCTGGGCCAAATGGTTTTGCTTACTAATTAAGACTATGTGCATACACCATATACCTTGTCTGCTGGATTGCCTGGGTGGTGTCCACTTAGACGCTTTTAGACACTTGGGTTGATTGTGAAGATGAGCCTGCATCTGTCAACCAATTGCTTACGAGCTCTCCGATGCTCCATGGCACCATCTGTGCACTTGGCATAGGCTGACCTGACATTGCTTCATTATGTAGCTGTGGGTTAAAGCTGTGAATTTTGTATTTCAGTGCTTCTAGATTAGTGACAACATATGTTTGGGGAAAAATGTTAAAATATCAGTTCTTGTTTATATAAAATTCATAAATATTCCTACCTCCAGCTAGTGATGCACCAATCCATTTTGTTTGGTTCTGATACTGTTATATTGGTTTTGGGATTTTGATACCAATCCATTCCAGTCTAGTTGTGTTTCCTCAGTGCGAGGAAGAGACTGGAACTCATTATTTTGTCATATACCATAGGGCTGTGTGATATGACGATATATATTAGTGACACGATAAAAAGCGTCTACAGTTTCATCTAAAACTGTATCGTTTATATCGGGATTTAACCCTTTGAGTGGGTATGGTGCAGAACTGCAACATACCCCCTAGTGGTCAAGAGTGGTAAATATTTTTTGTCAATAAAATAGTTCAGATGGACTTTGGACATATTTACACAAAAAATGGTTCAGTCTTTTGACACCATTTTTTGTACAGAGGTACCTCATCATCTTATCTTCAAAGTATATGAACAAGAAATCAGTACATTTAAAAAAAAAAAAAACAGAAATTTCTCTTACTTTTGACAGAGTGAGAAGGCAGGCGCAGTGCCGCGCTCAGCCACTAGGGGCACGCAAATTCTCACACTCAAAGGGTTAAGAGACATACCCGTTCCTACCTGTCACCGCCCTGCCTCTCCCCCGCAGTGCGCCACTGCAGCTAACTGCAAGCTAATGTTTTGCCCCTACTTCTGTGCCAGACAGGGATGTTGGACCTTTTTCCCACCATGCCGTGTCAGAGAGGATAGCTCTCTAACCTTGTTTTAATTGGAGGTAAGTCACGTTAACACCATCCATCCATCCATCCATCTTCTACCGCTTTTCCGGAGGTCTGGGTCACGGAGGCAGCAGTTCAAGCAGAGAAGCCCAGACTTCCCTCTCCCCAGCCACCTGCTCCAGCTCTTCAGAGAGGATACCAAGGCGTTCCCAGACCAGCTGGGAGACATAGTCTCTCCACCGAGTCCTGGGTCTGCCCCGGGGTCTCCTCCCAGTGGGATGTGCCTGAAACACCTCAAGTGGGAGGCGTCCAGGAGGCATCCTAATCAGATGCCCATACCACCTCAACTGACTCCTTTCAATGTGGAGGAGCAGCGGTTCTACTCTGAGCCTCTCCCGGATGACTGAGCTCCTCACCCTATCTCTGAGGGTGAGTCCAGCAATCCTACGGAGAAAGCTCATTTCAGCCGCTTGTATCCGCGATCTCGTTCTTTCGGTCATTACCCAAAGCTTGTGACCATAGGTGAGAGTAGGAACGTAGATTGACTGGTAAATCGACAGCTTTGCCTTAGAACTAAGCTCCCTCCCTGGAAGAAGGAGTCCACGTTAACACCATCTGTCTCTAATTATAAGACGGCAAATGCTAAACGATGATGCTAACTTGTGCTAATAGGAAACATTATAGTGTATCAGACCATCGTTGTGGTTTAAATGGCTGCCGAGTTTCATAATTTTGTCTGAAAAAGCATGACTAAAGCTGCAAAAGTGCGTGACAACGGCTACACACACCTGAAATAAATAATAAATCAATTAAAAAGTGTCAGAGGAACAAACTGGCTCTTAATGTGACTTGATTTCTAATCATTTTCAATTAGTCCAGTAGCGATAAAGAATAAAGTTGAGGTCATCTCAGATGCACATTAAAAATAATTTTATAACAACACTGCAAAATTAAGAGGGAAAAAAGTGCATAAAATTAATGACAGATGAATTTGTACAATTGATTTTTTTTCGGTATGTAATTTAAAATGTAGAAAAAGAGATGGTCCCTTTTATTGGTTATCATATATAAATTATAGAATTTACAGAAAATGTATATCGTGATATATATCGTTATCGTCAAATAAGATTACTTATATTGTGATATGAAATTTGGGTCATATTGCACAGCCCTATACCATACTATATACAGTATCTGCTACCATTTTACCAAAGTGCTGCACGTAGCGATAGATCCAGTAACCTGGAGAGGTGGCCTGGAGGTAAAGCAGACCGGGAGGTCAGGGTTCAAGTCCCGGCCCGCCCCACAACTGGGAGGTTGGGGTTCAAGTCCCGGCCAGGTCATGGCAAAGACCATATAAAAATGGAACTTCCTTCTGTCCAGCTTGGTGCTCAACAAAAATGGAACGGAGGAAGGAAGTGTGGCAGTGGCTCAGGAAGTGGAGCGGGTCATCTAATAACCGGGGGGTTGTTGGTTTGAATTCCGCGCTCCCCAGCCATCCTGCCGTTGTGTCCCTGGGCAAGACACTTTACCCACCTTTCCTCCAGTGTCCATGACACTGGGCATGAATGTGTATAAATGTTTGGCAGTGGTCCGAGAGGCCGCTGGTGCGGATTTTTTTTTTTTTTTTATTTTGTTACTTATTTGTACCCGTAGGTAGACTTGGTTTGCAGTCTGGTGATAAGCCACCGCTGCTGGTCGCTGCGTGCGCAAGCGCCCTAAACCTACATGTTTTTGGTATGCGGGAGGAAACCGGAGAAATCCCGGAGTAAACCCGCGCAACACGGGGAGAACATGCAAACTCCACACAGCTCACTGTTGGTCGGGGGCTGGGATCGAACCCACGATCTCATGATCCCCGCGGTCCCCCGGCCGAGGGTAAAACTGTGCTGCCACAGTGCTAAACCACTGCGCCACCGTGCAGCCCATTGGCAGCCATGTTTCCATCAGTCTGCTCCAGGGCAGCTGTGACTACAGTAGTAGCTTACCACTATCTGTGGAGTGAATGAATAATGTATCTATTGTAAACGTAGTAGTGTCAATTAAAAAAAAAGCATTCCTACTTGGCTTGCCAAGTGGGTTGACCCTCTTGGCAACACAGGTAGAGTGCTGCACTCTGAAGCCAGAGGTTGTGAGTTCAAATCCCCCAGTTGGATGTCGCCAGTTGGGGCTTGGTAATTGCCCGTCCACTTGGTTACACGTGGTGGTGTTGGCAGGACTTACTGGCGGCGTATTAGTTCCCTGTTCCACATCCCCGCAAGTGTCAGAAGGCAGCCATGGAGCCTGAAAAGCTAAAATGCACCTCTATGTCGGGACGATGTGTCCCCACAAGTGTCAGAAGAGTGGCCCCGAGCCTGAAAGCTTAAATGCACCTCTGACATCAGGACCTCATGAACATTTTCCACCCCTCAAAAAACATGCATTTTTACGTAAAATGACAAAAAAAAAAACAAAAAAACATCCATGCCTTCACTCAGAAAAGAACACGTACTCACTGCATGTGAATCAGAACAACCCCTGTTTTAGCCTGCCTTACCACACTCTTTTGGTTGGTGGGTGGGGGATGGCGGACAGTTGCTTACTTGCAGTTTCAACCAGTAAGACCAACAAGATGTGAGTTCAAGCCCCATGCTGATCTGTCAGTGACTTTTTTTTCCGTTTTCACTCCACTAATGGTTAAGGTTAGGTTAGTAGTAGATTAGTTTATTTGACAGGGACAGTGCAATAAACATAGACAATTAATCAAAGACAATCAATCTGATGTGTTGCACATAGAGTGTATAGCTATTAGCTAATTTGCAACTCTTGTCCCTGGATGGGCTTTAGAAAAAAGAATCAAGGTTAAGGTTAGAGTGAGGAAAAAATGTTTTAGTTAGGTGTCACCTATGATGGTTACAGAGAATAAAAGGGAAAGTGGTAGACAAACTTTAGGGTGCTGGGAGACACGTTTTTTTAAAGCTGTAAACGCCGCATATCGACTGTACATAAAAAAATGTTTTTTTTCTGTATCTATGCACGTTTTCTCAGAGTGAAAAAATGTGCAGTTTTACTTTTTTTGTGAGACTGGGCTAAAGGGACATTCACCTAGTCAAAGGCTGATGTACCATCAGAATGATTTTGGAAACATTAAGGTAAAAATCTTGCATGTTGTTGCTTTAAGGGGGTTGGCATTTTGATATTATCTATACCATGTTCAACCCACAGCACAAGAGATGATCGTGCCTTCTCCTTCGTCTGCCCTCTAGAATCAGCTACCCCAATCTATCAGATGCACTGAAAACTTGAACTGTTTTAATCAGCTTTTGAAAACCCACATCTGCCATTGTCTGGCTTTACCTAGAGATGGTTTTTCGTCATTCTGTGCTTATGCAGCACTTTCTAACCACATGTTTTAAAAAAGTACTATATAAATAAAGTTTTATGTGCTTAGTTACATACAGTCTGACTCACCTTCACGTGAATGTATGCAAAAACATGTCTCTGACAGGGAACAGGACAATGTTAAAACACAGGCACCCTCTCCACTCCACTCCTGTCCTCTGGTTTCCATTTGCAGAGTGGTGCTGAGTGTGTGAGTGGCAACAAGTTCTTGGTCTCTGTGTGCATGATCAGATAGGCTTGTTTCAGTTTTTGAGTGTGTTTGTGGACTTTTTGTTGTTTTTGTTTGGTGTTTCGCTGGAGAATGACGCCATCTCCATATATCTGGCACGGGTTAGTAGCACTTGTCCGCTAGATCTGTTGTTTCCGGTTCTCTTCTGTATATGAAGCACGACCATAAACATTTGGCTCTGGTTCACTGAGATTCAGACTGTGGTGTGTCAAGTAGTCCTTACTTCCACCTACCTCTGATTTGCATAAAGTTGATTTTTTTTTTTTTTTACTTTATGCAAATGGTGTCTGGGCACCTGGCATGCGTCTGCCAAGCCATATGGTGCTGAACGTTT
Source organism: Pholidichthys leucotaenia (assembly GCA_020510985.1). Lineage (NCBI taxonomy): Eukaryota > Metazoa > Chordata > Actinopteri > Cichliformes > Pholidichthyidae > Pholidichthys > Pholidichthys leucotaenia. The sequence continues at coordinate 386,258,604 of CM035837.1, read as the reverse complement.
AAACCAGTAGTTTTTGATGTCAAATAATGACAATTCATTAACTGCACCTACTATTTCTCGCACAGTGTTGTTAGAAACACTTTTCACTGGTTTATTTTAAAGATCGTATATGTTGTCTGGGATCTTCAGTCCCTGAAGGAACGTTCACAGCCAGATCCGTTAACCAGTCAGGTGCAGCCTGTGTGTTCTCAGCAGCAGGGCGAACGAGGGCCTTTACCCTGAGAGAGAGCTCTTTGAGAATTGGTTTTCCATAAAATCAATTATTTTCATTCATTCCACCTGGTTACACCTGTCCCTGCACCGCAGTGCATCACCAGTGCAACGCCTTCTGACAACAAAACAGACAAATGGACATGTAGCATTAGGATAATGATGCTGGATAGCAGTGTTACTGTAAAAGAGGCATCAGGTGTTGATGTTTTAGGACTCAGACGCAAGAGGTGTCATTCAGGGTATGGTAGGCTCATACATGGGGCATGCTACTTCACGACAGATAAAGTGTTTTAAATGGGGAAATGTGGAACACGTGTGTTTTGCTTATAAACACATGGGTGAGTGAAACAGATGATGGCGCCACGGCTGAAACCAGCGGCACAGTTCGGAGAAGTGCCGCTGTGGGTGACAGACGGCAGAGCACAACGTCCGATCCAGATATATCCAACCTTTTTCTCTTTTTTATGTGTGTTTAAAAAAATTGTGCAATGCAAGTGATTAATACCATGGCGCCCGTTCACATTTGTAGTGATATGGTCAGACTGCGTTGAAATGGCTGCTGTAAGCTTAAGGTTTGAATAAATGGGTCAGTCCTTATATTTATAGATATATTTCTTTCAATCCCTGTATTCTACAGCCATCTTGGTGAAAATTTACAGTGTTTTATGTGATACCCCTTTGTAGTGTGGTCTTGATCAGACTTCATTTGAAGTCATAAACGGCCCCTCCATTCCCGCTCCGCAAAGTGAATTGGGACAGCACTGCCCTATACTTGAACGTGTAAAATGGAGGGATCGGCGTAAGGGGTGAATTGGGACGCACCCTTCGTGTAAGTCTGTATGTTATAGCATAGCAGCCAAAAAAGGAAAACGGACTAAGAACAAAATGAGGTTTATTTCCAAGACTGCTAATTTTAAAGATCAGCTATCTTTTTTGATGTTGAAGCCCAACATTTTGCCTGTCAAACAGACCCAGATAAAAACTAAACCAGTGTAAATATTCACTATTCTGTCTCCATCACAGTCTTAGTGAGTAGCTGCTGTTTGCATTCAGCTGCAGTTTGCCACTTTCATGTGTCCATATCGATGCTTGTTCTCTTTGTCTCCTGCCATCTGCCCTCAGGAAGGGTCATTAATTAGAAGTTGCCCTCTTGAGTTTCGTAAGTACTCACGCTGACCAAAATGAGCATTTTCCGAAAGTTTTTTGGCCGCATGCCGTCTTGTTTGGTTTTCAGCAAGAATCTAGCAGTCCAGAGACTGGAGACACTTTGTCAATGGTGACTGACAGCCCAACTGCATATTTGTTTTTCCAGGCCCAGGGGATGGCATCTGTTTGTCAAAGAATTTGCATCCATGCTGTTTATTTGTTGATGCTTCATGCTAATGCCTTCTCTTTTCTGATCATTTGAACCAGTTTTAAAGAGGGCAAAAGCTCAACAAGTGACATTTCCTTTGTCTTCAGAGCAACCCAGAAATAATGCAGTCTCTTCAGTCATCTTTTTCTGTTTTTGTCTTCGCTCTGCTTTTCAGTAATCTGTCGCCCTCGTGTCAAACGCCAAACGCAGTGGGTGTATTTGTGTGCTGTGGACTCACAGAGCATGACTTTAATTTGCAGGTAGTTTCCAAGTTTCTCCCTCCAGGAGTGATAGCTCATCGGCACCATTAGTTACCTAACCAGCCTGAGACCTGCCTACAGCTCCCCGAGTGTGTTTGTGTGCGCACATTTTGGCGTGCGTGTGTTTGAGCCCATCTTGCTTTATTACGGCTGACTTCCCCTCTCTTCTCATTCACTCTTGCTTTTTTCCCCTCAGCCTTGTGCACACTCAGGCTGCACCTTCACATATCCGGCCAAACTCCAGCCATTTCCTGTCATGCTGGCGCATGGATTTGCTCATTATGGCATGCAAGCGCAGAGACAAAAAAAAAAATAAAGATTGACAGCCACTGGTAAACACACACACATCACCTCGGGGGGTTGACATGGACAGATTTTATTCCGCTGGTGACTGCTTCACAGCTGATCTTTGCTTAAGGATTAACTGATATTACAGAATTTCATTTTACCTACCAGGACTTAATGCCACTGGTATTTACAGAGCACTCAGTGTGTGTGTATGCGTGTGTGTGTGTGTGATCTGTAGTGTTTGTGTGAGTGGTGGGGAGTCCGAGGGTCGGAGGCTCGCCTGCCAGTCCACGTCTATTTATTGCTCTTGAATACTCCAAGCAGGCAGTCAACATCTGGTAGAAGACGTTCTGTTTGCCTTCGTGTCTCTAATGAACTGGACAGCATTATAGCGTTTTAGCGGGACACACGTTCACACTCGCATGATACAAATTCGCCTTTGCACAGCACTCCTGTTTGCTTGGGGCCTTGGAGAAACTGCGGAAGATTGCGTTCTCCACTGACCTTCTGCATGGACCACCGTGCCAATTCTGCAGCGGCTTCTCCCCCCACCTCCCCAGGAGGGCTACATAAACCACAGGGATCGGGGTCAGGGCTTGGCTTTGGAGGAGGGCAGGATGAAGCTCTCTTCTGGTCAGGGATCGGGTTAATTTGGGTTACTCGCAGATGAAGAGCAGCTCGGAATGCAAAGAAGACCAATTTCAGACAGTGCCTGAAGTACTAATCCCAGATTTAAACAAAATTTTCATAAAACCATCTCGGTGTGAATTCTAATCTGGAGCACTTCCTCTTGTGAATGGCTGAGTAGTTTTTGCACGTGCGGATACAGTAGCAGCATTGCTAGAAAATGTATGAGATTAGAAATGGAGAAAAACTGTGGACGTATTTTGCATTTATTTTTGGACCAACACTGTGAAATAACAGAAATTGTCTCCAGCGTTGTTATAGGCTACACTGAAGGAAGTTGAATCATTACAATAAAAAAGATTGGATTAATTATGTAATGTGACAAGAATCCATATGCTTTATTGAAGACATTTACCAACAAAGTGTACAATAGATAACTATTTATCTCATGATATTTGGCCAGGCTGTGCTTTTTTTCTTGTGACTCCTCTCTGTTCTCTTCTTTTGACATCCTACCTTTCTCCCCCTTCACCCTCTGTCAGGTGCGAGTGGTCATCATTGACGAAAACGACTGTGTCCCAGAGTTCCTCCAGTCCATTTACAGCAAAGATGGTGTCCCAGAGACAGTTACAACAGCGACCTCCCTGCTTCAAGGTGAGACATTTGCAAGACTGATTTGTTTTTTTCACGCAGGACTGTGCTCATGACACTTTTCACCTTCTCATTGACAAGTGGAAGCAATGTGTTCTCAAACACTCCTAACAGATGTGGTAAATGGAGTGGCTTTAATCTGACTCACGGTCTTCTGATGAAATGTGATGAAGATGATGGACTGCAGTTCACTGATTGGCCGTGGTTGTTCTTCCAGAGTTTTAAGATAAGATAAGATAAGATAAGATAAGATAAGCCTTTATTAGTCCCACAACGGGGAAATTCCAGGATTGCAACAGCACAGGGATAGCAACACTCAGAGCAACAATCAGAAGGCAAGAAAAAAAACAAGCAAGCAAGAGCAGCTAATAAACATATGTACGTATTACTATAAAATATATATATATACACACACACACAGACACACAGTGCAGAGCATTGTAGCTGGATGGAATAAATATATGAATATATGAACACACAGTGCAGAGCATTGTAGCTAGATGGAATAAATATGTAAATATATAAACACCCACAGTACGGAGCATTGCAGCTAGGTGGAATAAATATGCAAGTATATAAACACACACAGTGCGGAGCAATGTAGCTAGATGGAATAATATGTAGATATATAAATATATAAACACACCCAGTGCTGAGCATTGTAGCTAGATGGAATAAATATGCAAATATATAAACACACACAGTGCAGAGCATTGTTGCTAGATGGAATGAAACAGCATAACCGTCTACTTAGTTATCCTACATGGTATGATTATGTGCCCATACATATTCTCACCCTCCATAGCGACCGGTATGTTCCTAGTTGTATGCCGGAGGGGACCATTGTGTAAGTCTATTGCATCTTTTGCATTCAAAAAACTATTAGTTTGTTACGTCTTTTTGCTATCTCTGCGAGCAGCCCTGCTTAGGTTGTACAGTCTGACAGCCGTTGGTAGGAAGGACCTACGAAACCTCTCGGTTGTGCACCTGGGATGATGTAGTCTGCTGCTAAATGAGCTCCTCAGTGCATTCAGTATGTCCTGCATAGGGTGGAACTCGGACTCCAGCAGAGATGACAGTTTAGCCACCGTCCTTCTCTCTCCTATCTCCTCCATCGGATCAAGGCGCTGCCCCAGGACAGAGCTAGCTTTCTTAATCAGTTTGTTCAGTCTCTTCCTATCGGCTGCTGTAATGCCACTGCCCCAGCAGACCACTCCAAAAGTGATGGCTGATGCCACCACCGTGTCATAGAATGACTTCAGCAGCGCCCCTTGTACACCAAAAGACCTGAGTCTCCTCAGCAGGAACAGCCTGCGCTGTCCCTTCTTGTAGAGTGCATCAGTATTGTGTGACCAGTCTAGTTTATTGTTCAGATGAATACCCAGGTACTTATAGGATGTCACCATCTCGATGTCTGTTCCCTGTATATTTACTGGTACTGTGAGGGGCTGCCCATGCCTGCGGCAGTCCACCACCAGCTCCTTAGTTTTCCTCGCGTTGATCTGGAGGCAGTTCCGATGGCACCAGTCCACGAAGTCCTGGATAAGCCCTCTGTACTCAGCTTCATCTCCATTGGAGATGAGGCCAACGATCGCAGAGTCATCAGAGAACTTCTGTAGATGGCAGTGTGTTGTGTTGTGTGAGAAGTCCGCAGTATAAAGAGTGAACAGGAAGGGAGCCAGCACCGTTCCCTGGGGGGCCCCCGTGCTACTGATGATCGTGTCGGACACACAGTCCCGGGTTCTCACAAACTGAGGCCGGTTCGTGAGGTAGTCCAGGATCCATGATGACAGGTGCTGGTCCACCCCTGCGCGCAGCAGCTTGTCCTTCAGGATCATCGGTTGGATGGTGTTGAAAGCACTGGAGAAGTCAAAGAACATGATCCTCACCATATTCCCGGGCTTCTCCAGGTGGGACAGAGAACGGTGAAGGAGGAAGATCACCGCATCCTCCACCCCAATGCCATGCTGGTAGGCGAACTGGAGTGGATCCATCGCTGGTTCCACCAGGGGGCGGAGGTGAGCAAGGAGCAGTCTCTCCAGGGTCTTCATCAAGTGGGACGTCAAGGCCACCGGTCTGTAGCTGTTCAGGTCTTTGGGGTGGGAAGTTTTTGGTACAGGTACCACACAAGATGTTTTCCACAGCTGTGGTACCCTCCCCAGTTTCAGGCTCATGTTGAAGATATACGTCACAATCCCACACAGCTGGTCTGCACAGGACTTGAGGAGCTTTGCGCTGATGCCGTCCGGTCCCGGCGCCTTCCTCGCCTTGATCTTCCTCAGCTCCGTCCTCACCTGGGTCCTGGTCAGGGTCAGGATGGGGGGCTGTGTGTTGGGAGTGGGGGGGTGTTGGTGGAGTGGGGAGTGGGCAGCAGGACTTGATTTCTTTAGAGGCAGCAGTGGTTGTTGTGCAGTCAGGGGGGAGGGCGGTTGGTCAAATCTATTGAAAAACAGATTCAGGTTGTTCGCCCACTCCCTGCCCCCTGTGGCCTGGGGGGAGGTATTCTGGAGCCCCGAGATGGTTTTGAGGTTTCTCCAGACCCCGCTGATGTCGCTCTGTTGCAGCTTGTCCTCCATCTTCTTCCTGAAGCTGTCCTTGCCTTCTCTGATCTTTCTCCTCAGCTCCCTCTGTACGGACTTCAGCATCTCCCTGTTCCCTGACCTGAAGATCCTCTTCTTCTCTCTCAGAAGTGTTTTTATCTCAGGGTTGATCCAGGGTTTGTTGTTTGAGTGACGCCGTATGGTCTTGGTGGGAACGGATTTGTCCACACAGAAGCTGAGGTAGCCCGTGAAGGTGTGAATGAGGCCATCGATGTCCTCACCATGTGGATTTTATGAAGCGCCTTTAAGGAAAAATCCACTTTTGCTCATTTTAAATGCTCGCTCCCTTCTAACCAGCTTGCACCAGCTCTTTCTCCCCATTGTTTCCAACCAGCAGGCAGCCTGGTTTCTTGGCATTATTCAGCAGCCTGTCTTGAACTTCAGCTGGCAGTGGTGGTCCTTGTTCTGCTTTGGAAGTCCACGACAAGCTGAGGGTTCACTCCGTTCATTCCCCGCTGCAATTAAGAGATCTGGTTCATGTGCGTCTACGCTGTGACTGCAGGGAAGAACAAGGATTACACTCTGACATTCAAGAACTGAAATCACACTTTGGATGAGAGACTCCTTAAACAGGCAGTTTAATATGGGATATCAGGGAAACAACTAGAGAAAAAAGGGGAATTAATTCATTTATTAGATAGCATTTGTATGCCCTATTTTATACACAGATATGAGCCTGTGCCGGCAAGCCTCATTCCCTCAGTTGCTATCACACTTATGATTTAATTATATGTGAAATGCTGAATTAAATCTGAGCTTATGAACACCATGTAAAATACAGGAATCTCAACAATGACAAAAAATGCAACAATATATTGCCTGCACTGAACGCTGATGAACAGAACTATTTAAAATCCCAGTAAATCTCAGGAGAAGTTTGTTTTCTATTTCTGTCTCACCATAGATGGTTATTAAAAAAACATTACGTATTTTGAGCAACGTGTCCCTGGAAATGAAGCTAAACTGGATGCGGCTCAGCGGACAAATGTGTGCTTCTATGTGCTCTGTGATATGCAAATGTGTGAGGGGCCTCGCTGTAGTGCCTTTCAGAGCAAAATAAAAGAGGCAGAGCATCTTTCACATTTATGTGTTTTGACTGGTCAGGAAACGGAGAAAGGAACCTGTCAACACTGGCATCCTCGAAATCACCAACACGCACATCAGTACACTTGTTTGAGACTTCCACTTCCCGTTAAAAAAAAAAAAAAACCCCACAGGGATTGCTTCCCTTCTGTCTTGTGGAAAAGCAAATTGTAATGCTAAGTGTTGTAGGTATGACTCATCACAACTGAAAATGTCACAGTGGGACTTGACACCGAGAAGCTCAGTCTTTTTAAGTTCTGACAGCTTACCGACACTTTCACACTTCTCTTTTCTCTCTACACTCAAGACTACCCCCCTGGCCACATAGATATTAGTGTCTAATAAATAACCACTTAATTAGATTTAACGACTCACTTTGTTTTGACTAGCGTCATCCGGCAGACAGTTTAACTTTTCGTAGGTTTACTTGGTGCACCCTAAAAATGGAAACAGCAGCCGCGCTGCAAATGAGAATTGACAGGAACAAAGCACGTGGAACCAAAACATTGACTCTAGCGTGAAAATTGGTAATGACTGCAGTTACGACACCTTACTGAAGATTCTCTTTAGCTTTGACTGCAGGCAGGAAAGCTTTGGGTTGGCTTCACAGTGCACAGTCTAATTTGCATGTGTTCTTGCCAATATCGCTCATCGTTTTTATTCTCTGTCTGCATGACGTGCAATCATAAAGTTTTTGTACTCTGGTTAAAACACGAAAATATACGGTATACACTTGATTTCTTGAATTCTAGACAATATTTAAGTTTGCATAGCAATTAGAGAATCTGCCCTTTAAGATCAATGGCAAATTGACACCTGGATTACCTTTAGAAGACAAAAAACAATAGGGGTGGGAATCGGATGCACATAATACTTTGGTCATGATGCAAAACTATCACAGTACTACGATTCCTTAAGTATTGCGACACCATATATTTCCCCCCTTATTCAATGTCAAATTGTGTCCCCAAAGTCTAACTGTCATTGTCTGTTTCATACAAGTTTTCGGTGACTGGAGGCTCACTGTCCTCAGTGTGGAGCGGTGCGGTGTTGTGCTCTTGTGCAGTCCTTTTCTGCTGGGCTCAGATTTCTTGGCTTTGGGCTTCACTTTTTTCGGGACCACCGCAGCAGCAGGACAGGAGTCACGTACCTGGTCTCCAACGTCTCATCTTTCATGCTGGCCTTTGTTTTCTGCTGCAACACAGGTAGCTGCACACAGGGATGGCAGTGGACTGTGTTGTCTTCTTGGCTCATTCTGAGTTTGGAGGTGGTTCTGCTGCACAGGGGGATGTCTGGAGTTTGTTGATTTTTACCTGGTTTTATTTTGGCTTGACTGTCACTGTGGTCTGGCGCCACTCGTGGAGTTTTTTAGTTTAGGTGTCATCTGCTAATGCTGCTTTGTTTGTTTTATGTGGTGCTTCTTCTGGGTTGAGCATATCATGTCAAGGTCATTCCTTCCTTCTTTCTTAGAAAATCAATAAAACAGTTACAGAACACACAATTAACCATACGATTGAAACAAAAATAAAAGTAAAAATAATAAATAGCCCATAGGTGTGTATATACGTATATAGGTATGGTTGTGGCTTCGCAGGTGGAACTATGTACATAAGAGTGCGGAGTGCAGAACTCGTAATTGAGTAAAATGGCCCAAGGGTTATGGAAAATGCCACAGAATTTCATTTTTTGCTCACTGTCCACCCTACTGAACAGATTTTTGTCCTAAAAAAGCTTTAGTAGAAAGTAGCGCCCTTTTTCTAGCTCTGCTTGCCCAGATCAGTCTTACCTGTCTCTGGTATTCTCAACCTATGACACATCTTTACAAACCACTACAGAGGCATTTTATATTATTAATTTAAACAGATCCAATAGAGTGCATGTATAATTATTGAAAAAATGTTACAGTATACAATAGCAAAACCTTAATGCATTTTTTTAACCTTATAAAATTTATAGATGCTGTTTATTATGGTGTGGCTCTTCTAATTGGTTTTGCAGCTGGTTTCCATAGCAGCCATGGTTCACCCTAGTGAAATGAGACATTGAATCACTCTTGAACTCTTGTCCTGTCTGATCGGGGCAATGACGTTTGGCTAATATATAGATAGATATATAGATGCCAGATTGTTTATCTAACAATCTGGCATCTTTTTTATCCAAATTTCCAAAACCCTGACTACTCAGAGTTGGGACCAGGAAGCAGAGTCGCAGTCTTACACGCCTCTCTGCAGCTCCTCTTCATCCGCCACCCCTCAGCTTAGCCCCTGTCTTCCCCATCAGAGAATCGTTGTCTGCTCCCTCCAAAGTAAATAAAAATATAATGTATAAGCATCCCAAAGTGATAAAGCAAAATATTGGTAAAACTCAAATTAAACATAAAGCCTCTAAATTGAATGATTTGGCCTCTGTTCCTCCTCATAATTTAAAAATTAAATGTGGTTTATTAAATATTAGGTCTCTAACTCCCAAGTCTCTGTTAGTCCATGATCTGTTAATTGATCATCAGATTGATTTAATTTCCCTTACAGAGACTTGGTTAGGACAAGAGGATTATGTTGGTTTAAATGAATCAACTCCCTCTGGTTATTTAAACTGTCAAAATCCCAGAAGTTCTGGTCGTGGAGGAGGAGTAGCATCAATTTACCATTCCAAATTACTAGTTAATGTAAAGCAAAAAACATGTTATAATTCCTTTGAGGGCCTGGTCCTCAGTGTTGGGCACTTTAGCAATTCCAGGTTAAACCCAATTTTATTTGCCATAGTTTATCGTCCCCCATCAACCTATTCAGAATTTTTATCCGAATTTCCTGATTTCTTAGCTGATTTAGTGCTGAAATCTGATAGAATAATTATAGTAGGGGACTTTAATATACATGTGGATGTAGATAGTGACTGCCTTAATGTGGCTTTTAATTCAATATTAGACTCGATTGGGTTTTCTCAGAAAGTAGGAAATTCTACTCATTACCTCCACCATACATTGGACCTTGTTCTGACATATGGCATAGAAATAGAAAATCTTGTAGTGTCTCCTCATAACCCTGTACTGTCAGACCATTGTCTGTTAACCTTTGATTTTACTATTCCTGACTATTTGGCTCCTAAAGAAAAATATTATCACAGTAGATGCCTCTCAGATGATGCTGTTTCCAAATTTATGCAGATTGTTTCCTCTATGCCATGTGTCAACACAACGGAAATAAGCTATAGACAGCTTGCTCCTTCTGTAATTGATAACATGGTGGATAGTGTTTCAGCTTCTCTGCATCAGGCTCTAGACTTGGTGGCCCCCTTAAAAAAGAAAAAGTCTAATCAGAGATTTTTAACTCCTTGGTTCAACACAGAAACTCGTAGCTTAAAACAGAAGACTCGTCAATTAGAAAGAAAATGGCGCTCTACTAATTTAGATGAAATCTATTTAGCTTGGAGAAATCATCTTTTAATTTATAAAAAATCTCTTAGAAAAGCTAGAACGAGTTATTACTCTGCATTAATAGAAGAGAACAAGAATAATCCCAGGTTTCTTTTCAGTACTGTAGCCAGGTTGACAAAGAGTCAGGACTCTGTCAATCCTAGCATCCCCTTAGAGCTTACTAGTCAGGACTTTATGAACTTTTTCAATAATAAAATTTCATCCATCAGAGATAAAATCAATCAGATTCTTCCCACAGTTAACTTAAATACTGTAACTACTACAACTCCTTCTATTGATGTCTGTCTTGATGAGTTTACTCCAATCGACCTTTGTGAGTTAGACAAAATAGTTTCCTCATCCAAACCTTCAACTTGTCTTTTAGACCCTATTCCTACCAGGTTATTTAAAGAAGTCTTCCCACTTATTGGTAGCTTTATTCTTCATATAATCAATTCTTCATTAATTTTAGGCCATGTACCGCAGGCTTTTAAAACGGCTGTAATTAAACCCTTACTCAAAAAGCCAACGCTAGATCCAGGAGCTTTAGCTAACTATAGACCAATCTCTAATCTCCCTTTCATTTCAAAAATCTTAGAAAGAGTTGTTGCTATGCAATTATTTGACCACCTGCAGGGAAATGGTTTATTTGAGGAGTTTCAATCTGGGTTTAGAATCCATCATAGCACTGAAACAGCCTTAGCGAAGGTCACTAACGACCTCCTCATTGCATCTGATAATGGACTAGTTTCTGTACTTGTCCTTTTAGATCTTAGTGCAGCTTTTGATACTATTGATCATAATATTCTACTTGATAGATTAGAACACTATGTTGGACTTAATGGAACTTCGTTGCAGTGGTTTAGATCTTATTTATCTGATAGGTTCCAGTTTGTTCATGTAAATGATGAGTTTTCTCTCAGCTCAAAGCTTAGTCATGGAGTTCCACAGGGATCTGTGCTTGGCCCTACTCTTTTTAGTTTATATATGCTTCCGTTAGGCAACATTATTAGAAAGCACTGTATACATTTTCACTGTTATGCAGATGACACACAATTATACCTGTCAATGAAGCCAGATGATACTAATCAATTAGCCAAGTTAGAAGCCTGTCTTAAGGAAATCAAAGTTTGGATGACTTGTAATTTCCTGCTATTAAATTCAGATAAGACTGAAGTCATTCTTGTTGGTCCAAAAAACCTTAGAAATTCCTTTCCAAATCAAACTTTCAGTTTGGATGCAGTTACTCTTTCTCTTAATAGCTCTGTGAGGAACCTTGGAGTTATTTTTGATCAGGATTTGTCCTTCAATTCACATATTAAATTTGTTTCTAAGACTGCCTTCTATCATTTGCGTAATATTGCCAAGATTAGGAGCATCTTGTCTCAGAGTGATGCTGAGAAGCTGATCCACGCTTTTGTTAGCTCGAGATTAGATTATTGTAATTCTTTATTATCAGGTTGTCCTAAAACATCTTTAAAAAGTCTTCAGCTGATCCAAAATGCTGCAGCAAGAGTTTTAACAGGTACTAGAAAGAGAGATCATATCTCTCCGGTTCTGGCCTCCCTTCATTGGCTTCCCATAGAGTTTAGAATTAAGTTTAAAATCCTTCTTCTTACTTACAAAGCTCTAAACAATCAGGCTCCTTTTTATTTAAAAGATCTGATACTACCGTATCATCCTAACAGAGCACTACGCTCCCAAAATGCAGGTTTACTTGTAATACCTAGAATCTCCAAAAGTACAATGGGAGGCAGAGCCTTCAGTTATCAAGCTCCTCTCCTGTGGAATCAGCTGCCAATCTGGATTCGGGAGTCAGGCTCGATCTCTGTTTTTAAGAATAGGGCTAAAACCTACCTTTTTGATATAGCCTACAATTAGGGAGGGATCATGTGTTTTCTGAACCCTCCCTTAGTTATGCTGCTAATAGGTTTAGTCAGCCGGGGGACCTCCAGTAATGCACTGGGCCTCACTCCTTTCCTCACTCTCTATGAAATATTTTTTTTTTGCTGGTCATTAACATTTGTTTGTTCTCTCCCATAGATTGAGTCCCCATCGTGCTGTTTGCTCTCTACATGTCTGTTCTTTTCTTCTTCTCTATCCCCTCACCCCCCAGCCAGTCGCAGCAGATGACTGCCCCTCCCTGAGCCTGGTTCTGCTGGAGGTTTCTTCCTGTTAAAAGGGAGTTTTTCCTCTCCACCGTCGCCAAGTGCTTGCTCACAGGGGATCGCCTGATTGCTGGGGTCTTTCTGCAACTGTGGGGGTCCTCCCTACAGTTGATAGTGCTATGAGATGACTGTTGTTGTGAAATGGCGCTATATAAATAAAGTTGAATTGAATTGAATTGAATTGAATTAATATTCTTTGCCTTCTTTGTTTAGAGGCCACACTGCCATGCTTTGGGTTATTACCTTAATCTGCTGGGTGATTTCTTGTGAGCCATGATTATCATGTGATTTTGTAATGGAGGTCAAATGTTGTGCCTCACTATGTTTAAAATGTGAAGATATAAATAAGCAATATGTAACGCTCAGCTGTAAATTGTCATGAGGCTGAGCACGGTGTTCCACCAAGCTCATGCTCTCACTTTATTTTTAGTAATTTCTTGTATTTTCTCAGTCTTGTGATTATTTTACTGTGTATTGTTTCTGGATGGGTAATGCGTTTTTGAGTTGCCTGCTTATGCATTTCTAGTTCTCCATGTTATTCTGTTAGTTTCTTTAGGCACCTTTGTTCATCTATGTCTTGCTTTATTATGGTGTTTATATTTTGTTTCCATTTGACATAAGTGCCCCACCTTGTTTTCCAGACACTCCCACCTTGTCATCATCTTGTATTTGTTGCTCAGTCTATTTCCTGTTATTGGATCATGCTCGGGTCGTCACAGCTGACACCTGTCTGTTAATTAGGTCAACCTTCCCGCTCATGTGATGTCATGAACCTGGGTTTGGTGGTTCCAAACCCAGTTCTGACCCCGTGGCTATTTTGGCCCGTTTCACTATTTGTTCTCCATCACGCGCTTCAGGGAGCACTTTGGGTCCTCGCTCCTCGTGCCGACAACAGTTCTGCGTCACTAGGCATTCCTTCCCTCGGGCTGCTGAGCATCCAGGTGGCGTTCCTGTATGTCTGGTGGCCTCAAGTTCAATCATATCAACTCTGTTTATTGCGTGACTGTTTGCTAGACTATATTGGGGTTTATGTTTAATAAAATGCACGAAGCTACTTCTGCACGTGGGTTTCCCATTCCTACCTCTGTGCACTGCGTAATGGCGCATGAGGGGTCATAACAGAATGCTCCGGCCCGCAAAACAAAACCCAGCAGAGTAGACGTGTGTTTTTTCTTTTCCTTTTCACCCTTTTTTCCTGAGCTACAACATGGCGGTCTGGACGGACGAGGAGCTGAGAGCACAGGACCTGCTGGAACAGGTGCGCTTTTCTGCTCAGTGGCCACAGTCTCCCGAGGACGTTCAGCTGGTGCAGCTCACCACTGAAGACATCTTGTGACATCATCCCGACCTCTGGATAGTTCCGAGGGTGGACGACATCTGTCCTTCCTCTTTCCCATGCCAGACGCGGAGTTGTAGTGGGCTTCCCTGATGTCGGAGCCATCCACCCGCTGGAAAAAGTGCTCGCGGCGGAAGAAGACACCCTCCTTCTGCGGCTCTCCTGTTCCTGCGTCATCCCTTGAGCCTGGGCACGCTCCGTCCCCTGATGTGATGACGGCGTTGGAGAGATGGTCCCTGCTTGCTCAGATAGACCCCCGGATCGAGGAGAAGCACTGCAAGAGGGAGGAAGAGAGACTGGCTCTGCTCGCCCAGATAGACCGCTGGATAGAGAAGGAGCACCGCGAGAGGGAAGGACGAGAACGCAATGTGGGTGCAGCACCTGGAGGGCCAATGGAACCCGCGCACCCCAGTTCGCTGGAGTCCTAGACGGCAGTGGAGCCCGAGTTCAGGCAAGTAAGATAAGATAAGATAAGATAAGCCTTTATTAGTCCCACAACGGGGAAATTCCAGGATTGCAACAGCACAGGGATAGCAACACTCAGAGCAACAATCAGAAGGCAAGAAAAAAACAAGCAAGCAAGAGCAGCTAATATACATATGTACATATTACTATAAAATATATATATATACACACACACACAGACACACAGTGCAGAGCATTGTAGCTGGATGGAATAAATATATGAATATATGAACACACAGTGCAGAGCATTGTAGCTAGATGGAATAAATATGTAAATATATAAACACCCACAGTACGGAGCATTGCAGCTAGGTGGAATAAATATGCAAGTATATAAACACACACAGTGCGGAGCAATGTGCGGAGACTCATGGGTCTCCGCACATTGGGACCACGTTTGGTGGTCCCAAACCCAGTTCTGACTCTGTGGCTCTTTTGGCCCGTTTCACTATTTGTTTTCCATCAGGCGCTTCAGGGAGCACTTTGGGTCCTCGCTCCCTGACAGCTCGGGTATGCTTCCTCCTCCTGTCAGTATCACCAGCTGTTCCTTATTATTGGTGTCGCACACACATACACACACCTCATTCACGTCCATTTACATGCTCAGACACTCACTCATGCACACATGGTTTCAGTTGTCCAGCCCACGCTCATTCACACCGGCGGTCTCTTCCCTCATTAGTATTGTGATTACTTAAGTTCAGTTTGAGTGAGAAGAGCTCGCTGGAGCATTGCCCTATACACAGCAGCGTGTTCCTCTGTGTATGCAAGCTGTCATTTCCTACGGTTTCTTTCAGCCTGACTAAATTAGTCTTCTCTTACGCTACGTGACTGTTGTTAGTTATTTGGTGTTAGCAGCTGTTCCTGCCTCATCCTCATCCACCAGACTGCACGGGCAGCCCCGGATCATTCCAGCCATAAGTTTATGTTTGCCTTTCTCCTCGTGCCGACAGCAGTTCTACGGCACTAGGCATTCCCTCCCTCGGGCTGCTGAGCATCAAGGTGGCGTCCCTGTATGTCTGGTGGCCTCAAGTTCAATCATATCAACTCTCTGTTTATTGCGTGACTGTTTGCTGGACTATATTGGGGTTTATGTTTAATAAAATGCACAAAACTACTTCTGCACGTGGGTTTCCCATTCCTCCCTCTGTGTGCTGCGTAATGGCGCACGAGGGGTCATAACATGTGACCTACACCTGTGGTCATTTGTTATGATTGATTCATGCTCTGTTTAAGACCGCTGTGTCTCTCATTCATTGTTGAAGCCTCATCTAATCAACCTCTTCCTGTCAGAACCCCTTCCCTGTTCTGATGTGTGTTCCTGTGTTCACCTCGCCTACTACCTGTTCACCTCAGTTGTAAGTTTATTTTTGTGCACTGTTGGACCTTGTGTTTCATTATTAAACATCACAAACTACAGTTCAGTATGTGGGTGTTCCTTTCTGCCCCATAGGGGCGAAATCGCGACATAAATATTCAATATAGGGCTGAACACGAGGCTTAAGTTCAGATTCAGTACAGTGTACATGTATATACTTCAGTAAATTGCAATGTATTAAGACTGTTATTGTTCTAATGCTTCTCCTCTATTTTCTTTTCTTTGTGATCAGTTGTTGGTCGTAGGGACTAGGCTTTGCGAGTATTGAATTTGAGAACGACAGATGAATGCTGCTGCCACTTGCCAAGCCACAGTACTCACTGCATTTTAGTACAAACAATAAAGACAAGCTGTATATGAATTAAGTGCTGGAGAAAAATCAGTGCCAACTGAAACGGTTATCAGGGAGCACTCGGCAGGCTCACAACAAGCTCACAGTACAACGCTATGGGGTACTGCACAATGAATGCATCATCAACAGGAATTGTGTGCAATAAACCCATTGAGTGAAAACACATTTTACTTTATGTAATACTTATTCAGTTACAGTTTGACTTTTGTTTTTGATCCATTTTAGAAATTTGATTTAGGTATTTTTTTTTCTAATTCTGTATATAGCATTGGTTTTTAGATATCATTGTTCCTGTCTGTGCTTGTCTCCCACAGTTAAATAAATTAATTAAAAGGCTTTTATTCGTGGGTATTTGATGCTGGGAGAATGAGAGAATTTAGTGTGTGTTGTAGGAGGCTCAGCAGGCCTTCAACTCGCTGTCGTCTGCAGGTGCACAAAAGGAGGTGAGAAGTTTCCTCCTGCTGTGTTGCTGTGTGTGTTGTGCCCAGCCTTTTTCATGCATGTCTTGGTTGTGCGTTTTGGAGGGGCCATTGTTAGTAATATAACTGAGAGTCCCCCGAGACACATATTATATCCTAAATTTACAATATAGCTTTTAAAACATTTCATTTCAGTTGTTTGAAATAAAGGGGGCTCAGGAGGGGGAAGCAGCTTCCTGTCCACACTGTGTATGGTGCGGATGGGGCGCTGTTGACTTCGATTGGGGATATCGTCAGGCGGTGGAAGGAATACTGTGAGGATCTCCTCAATCCCACTGATACGCCTTCCAAAGAGGAAGCAGGACCTGTGGACGAGGGGGACAACTCGCTTATCCCAGGGGCTGAGGTCGCCAAGGTGGTTAAAAATCTCTTTGGTGGCTGGGGCCCTGGGGTGGACGAGATTCGCCCTGAGTACCTCAGTGCCCTGGATGTTGGGATGTTGTAGGGCTGTCATGGTTGACATGCCTCTGCAACATTGCATGGAGGTCGGGGGTAGTGCCTTTGGCATGGCAAACCGGGGTGGTGGTTCCTGTCTTCAAAAAAGGGGACCGGAGGGTGTGCTCCATCTTTAGAGGGATCACACTCCTCATCCTCCCTGGGAAGGTCTATGCCAAGGTACTGGAGAGGAGAGTCTGGCCGTTGGTCGAACCTCTTCACATCTTCAACATCTCCAAGTCAAACTGTTGTCCCCACGTGTTTTAAAGCTGCTACCATAATACCAGTCCCAAAGAAGCCGGTCCCATCCAGCTACAACGATTACCGGTCTCGTAGCACTGACCTCCATCATAAGGAAGTGCTTCGAGCGGTTGGTCATGCAGAACATCAAGTCCACCCTCCCTCCCTCCCACGACCCATCTCCGTTTTCATACAGGTCAAACAGATCCACAGAAGATGCCATCGCTGCTGCTGTCCATCCAGCCCTCACCCACCTGGACTCAAAGAACTGTCGTGAAGCGCTCGTTTCACAAGCATGAATTAGGGCACCAAACGCTTTCTGTGAGTTTGCTTGTTTATTAACATAAACACAGACAGAAACATGGACATAGCAAACTAAATCATAAAGTCAACGGCATAGATAAGCAAGATTGTTAACATAGAAAACACTGGCGCTGAGTGGGGCTCAACATCCAGGGGAACATGAAGCCGGAATCACCAAGCAAAGGCGGGCAGAATCCAGCTGGAGCACACCCGAAGGCAGCTGGGGCTCATGGCTGGAAATAGGGAAAAATACCTGGACGGATCCCACCACTCACCTCAACAGCGGGACCCAAAAACACTCAGGATGTCGCTGGAGCTCCTGAGGACAGGTGCACAAGGAAGGAGACGACAACCCCCCAGAGGTTTGCCATGCCCTTATATGCCAAAAATAATTAGAAACAGGTGGCCTGCAGGAGAGTGCCGTAAGCCTAATTTGTATTGTATATAGTATCCTAATAAAGCTCCGTAAACTGAGTTGCCACTTACTCATTATTTGTCTAAGTATGGATGCAACATTTGGCGACGAGGTAAAAGCAGTAGTGGAAAGATCTGTTGCCAGTTTTGGAGGCCCCGGGTGAGCCACCTGTACCATGGCCCCGGTGGTTTGCTGCTTTTACTAATTACCTGGTGGTTTTGAACATCAGCGAGCTGGAGAAGCTCTGCGCGAGGGCTGTCTTGGTCCATAACGTAGGCATGGAGGGGCAGAGGATACTGGAGAACCTTGGGGGAGCTGATAGCCTTGACGAAGTGGTGGAGCTAATGGCGCGCTACTTTCGCACGCTGGAAAACGTCACGGTCCAACGCATGCAGTTTCGACAGCACCGCCAGCGGTCGGGGGAGCCAGTAAAGAGATTCTTGGCGGACCTCCGGGAGCTGGTGAGGGAGTGCAAGTTCGGGCCCCTGTAGGACGAGATGATTTGGGACCAGCTGGCAGAGCACATTTGCTGCCCAGTGGCCCGGTCCAGGCTTCTGACACACCCAGGAAAGTTGATGTTGGCTGCGGCTATCAAGCTCGCTCAACAGTTCGAGGCAGCAGAGACCATCGTGAGGGGCCTTACTGAAGGGGCCACTCTGGGTCAAGATGAGTCTTGAGCTAAGGCGCTGTTTTTGGACCCTGGTGATGGGGACAACAGAGAGGAAGAGTATGCCTCTGTAGTTAAAGTAAGGTCCGCCCCAGGTACGCTGCGTTGTTATGGATGTGGGTCCCCTAGTCACCGCTGTAAGTCCAGAGTGTGCCCGGCGAAAGGCAAGCGTTGTGGGAAGTGTGGTTTGCTGAACCACTTTGCCAGGGCGTACGCAAACTTTGAACGCAGGGACCAGAGGAGTGAGCCAGGTCGCGCGCAGAAGACTCCTACAATAGTGCACACCGTTTCCCCGGAGACTACAGGACAGATCGGGTGTAATGTCACTCCACATGGCGTTGAGATTCCCCTGCTGGTGGACACAGGAGCAATTATCTCCGTTTTAAACTTGGCGACCATGAAAAGTTTGTTTCCCCACCGACAAATCAGAAAGCAGGAAAGGGAGTACTACAGCTATGGATGGAACAGACTGGCAGTTTTGGGGTTTGTGGAGATGGAGGCCAAATATAAACCTGTTGTAGTGCCCCGGGCCTGCATTTATGTCACCGCTGCAGGAGTCAACATCATGGGGTGTAATCTTTTTTACAGCCTGGGTTTCTCCATAGCCAACATATCAGGTTGGCAGGCTATGGAGTGGTCGGGGTGTGGACTGTGGGGCTGACCAGCTCCAGTGGTGAATGGTGTGGATGTGTGGGACTCAGACTGGCTGGACTCAGAAGCGAGTGGAGAGCACGTTTGGCGACGCCGCCTCGGGACGGACCCAATGCCGGTCTTTATGCTGCCCTGGATGAGGGTGCAGGACGGCACGGCGGGACCCCCATGGTGGCCCCTAAGGATGAGGTGCCGCGCTGGAGGCTGAGGGGGCGAGACCAGAGAGAGTGGTGACAAAGTGCTCACAATGACGGCCCACAAAGAGGAAGTTGAACCGGACCCGCCAGTCAACCGGATCGGTGAGAGAGGCCAGTCGGGAAAAGAGTGAACCGGAGAGGAAGAGGAGGGCTTCCCCGCAGGTTGGAGACAGAGTTCGGCCCAGGGTTGAGGCTCGAGTACATGTGGATCACAGTCCACGTGAGCGCCGTGATGACCAGAGGCGGTTCCAAGTGGAGGCTGCCTGGAGGGATGGGCATTGACATGTGTCTGACCAGACCT